>JAPTMW010000018.1:15851234-15861979 GCA_029822955.1 Ostorhinchus angustatus | reverse complement strand
CCTTTAGCAGAGGAGCAAAATGAACTCCATTTAGCGTGTTACTGCAAATGATGTTGTTTTGATTAATATAATTTAATGATACTGTGCATGAGTTTATTGGAACTAATGTATGAAAATACTGTACAGACGCTCTCAGGATACATCAGCATGTACAGTGGGACCACCCCCATTAACAGGATGAAAATGGACACTAAAGAAAACCATTTAACAAGCAAAGTCAGCACTCCATCCTATCCATACTGTGAATAGAGACACCGTGATGGGTGAAAAAAAGCCCATCAGTGACAGTGGATGAACTGGGAAAGCATTGGGAAATGGAAATCAGCTGCAAGGACCTGTGGAAGGTGAAGATAGAATCAGCCTCTACATTAGGGCCACATAAGACGTCCTTCTATCACCCGAAAACCTCCAGCAGTGGATGTACACATGGAGGCATAACCAATGTGAAATGTTTAGCAAGCCAAAGAATGGGTGATGCCACACCTTCCAGAACACTAATTGTTGTGAAGAAAATATCACTTATCCAGGATGTGGAGCAGGGATGGAGAAGGCCGTCTCCATTGACCAGGACTAGACAGTTGGACAAAGTCAGGGACTAGAAGATGCCTGTTGATGTAGGTCACTGAGTTACAGTTCCATTTGAGATTGTCCTTCACCACCTTAAGACCAGATGTAGTCCTCTGGTCTAACACCCTGTCTACTTCTACCACAGAGGATGTGAATGAGAGGAAGAGGTTGTGGATGTGAAAATGGCAGATGATGCTCAGCAGCAGGGCTGGGAACTTTAGTCTGCCCAGTGGAGGGTGTCTGCCAGGGCTTTGTGACAACATCCACCATCAAGCTGCTTAAGGAGCTGGGAATCTACAACCAAATCCTGCAACAAACCATCAAGGAACATCAGGCTCTGCAGAATGCTGCAGCCAGTGGTTCAGGATAAGGAGCAAAGACCCCAGCAGGGCCCCAAGAGGAAGGGAACACACTTTAAACTCTGATCAGCCTGTAGTGAGTTCAGTTTAGCAGAGGGTGTCCGGTGTTGAAAAGGATGAAACAGCTGATGACACTGAGGAACACAACTGAAGAAGAAGATAGTCTAGAGGGCCTTCAAAAACTGACTGACTCTCTTTATTATCCTGTTCCATTTATTAAAATATACCTGTTATGTATGTATTTCATTTTATTTTATAAAAGGAATGCCATGTGTTGTTACGGTTTATTTTAGGCCTGAAACAGCAAAAATGTCAACTGTACCTTTCAACTATGGTAGCCTGTAAAGGGAGCTCAAAAAGTCCCTCAGTTATATTCTGCTATTGCTTCATGTTATACATCCACATACCTTGTGACTATTGCTTTTAGTGTTACTGTGAAATATGCATTACACATGTATACAATGGTACTGCTAGGTCCAGAAAAATCCTGATTATGAAGCACTGTTTTTGCTGTTGTTTGTTGTCTTATTAAGATGTTTAATGTACTGTATATACTGATGATGTGGCCTCAATGATTGTTTGAGATTGACATAATTGTTGACGTTTTCAGGCTAAAGTGCAGTATTTGCTGTCTTGTATAATTGAGGAGGCACACATGTAAATTGGTGTGTCTTTACACCTTAACACCATAAGTCATCAAGGGATCTACACAAATGAAAGGTCTGGAGTAATGAAGAGACTGACAGACAGAATGACGCTAAACTACAGGAAATGACGAGCCCTTGTGTGAAATCACTGTGTTTATTGTCAGAGGCCTTGTCATACGATGCGTCATGTCCGTTTGTCTCCCTCTGGGCCGTATGAATTCATATGTGCTGGGATGGGCTCGGCCGGTCTGGAGAGCAGTGACTCTTCCACTTCTCAACAGGGTCAGAACTCAAAAGACGAAGATTGTGTTTGTTGTCTGCTCCTCTCCTGGCTTTCCTTCTGTCTCTCTCAGATGTGTCAGTCCATCAATGATTGATGTCTCCCCCTAGGACTTGACTCATCTTTCACCTGCAGCCTGCCTCACAGCTGTTCAGTGAGCTCAGCGCAGGCCCACATGCATGAACACACAGCTCTACACACTAGAACACAAGCTCCTCCGAGGCTCTGTGGTTTCTGTAGATTCGAACGGCTGATGTTTCACACGGCTCTATCCATACTTAAATCAGCTCACATCCAGCATCCCTTCTCACTCGTGGATTTTTCACTGAGCTGCTTTCACCATATGTTTTCCTCTCCTATATAGATCCGTAAAAGCTTTTACCTCCTCATCTTTGCATGAGAATCAATGCTTTTATTCAATATATATCCCACCCTTTAGTACAAATCCCAAAAGCATAGAAATAAAAAGCCACTTTTCAGCTGCAAAGGCTGTAATTCCATGTTGTCAGAGCCTATTGTATTGCAGAGGCTGCATCTGTTCTTGTCTTGTATTGTCTATTGATAGTGTGGGAGCGGCAGACGCCTCAACGGGCACAATTATGCAGCTTCACAAACCAGCGAAACAACCATTTCCCGACACAGGAATCAGCGTTTTCTTGAAGCCAAAGGTGAGGAATAGCTGCATAAGTATGTTTATCCTCCTCTGTTATGGACGTCAGAGTTTTATGCGAGCCGTCATCTCCATACTGCCTACAGGAACATATTCAGCAACATGCAAATACGCTCAGCAGGTCATATACCCTCAGCGCTGGCTTAGCTTTGGTATCATGTCTGTTCGTTTGGTTTTGGTTTAAGGCAGAGAATGAGAAAAGCTGCCAACAACTAAAAGCATCTTCTGAGCTAAAACACGTATACACTTCAACCATGACTCCTGTTAATGCATTTAATAAATCAGGTTAAATGCAATTTATCAGCTTTTCAGCATCATCAGATGTGTTTTATTTAGATATTCAGAGGCTCCACAGTGAATATCTTAACACTTGCATCTTCTGCAATCAGTAACACCCATGTAATTTGATAAATGACTGGGATTGTAGATGCTTGTTTTTATGTTAAGTCAATGATATAATTTGCTGAAAAAAAGTTGCCTTATCTGTTTTCTCAGTTTTGATATAACCTTTGAATTTACTATCAGCTTTTATGAACAGCTGTATGGTCAGTGAATTAAATATCGCAAAATATCTGATTTTCACTGAAAAATGATAAATGCATTGGATTATATTATAATAAATGGTGATAAACCACATAAATCACAATCATCAATTATTTTGTACATCATCACAAAAAACAAGGTTTTGTCTTAAGACACATTCCTCTTTTTACTCGTATTCATACGCATCAGTAAACACAGTCCTAGAATAAACCACACTGTCAAAATTATTTTGTCAGAAGATGTACAAATATTTTATTCTAACTTTATGGGCAACTGCATAGTGCTTGGTGTTTTAGGGTTAAATCTAAGTCTTTGCTTTAAACACACAGCTCTGCTAGTGCGTTGTGAAAGGTCTACAAGTCTTCAAAGACGCAAAAGCTCCTGACAGGCAGTGTTTTGTACTTGAACTGAATACAATGTAAAGTGCTTAAAGATCGCTTCATTTTCGCTGTCAGTAGTGTTAACAAAGATTCAAGAATGTGGAGTCACAAAGCCAACAGATAACAAGGCAGGGAAGATTTTCTTGTTTCACAACTTTATACTTTATTTATTCATGATGTGATAACCCTTGACTGGATTCCTATTGCAGTTTTTCTTTTGTATTCACATAAATGGAGAAAATACAAGGATGCATGCCAAGTCATTACAAAGACCAGTTATGAATAGTCCACCATACCATGGATTTATCACATGAAGTAACAGAGGGACAAACATTTATCCTGTTACTGCAGCCAAAGAGCAATGTTCCAAAAGCACACAGCACATGCCTCACTGTTACACAACGGACATGCACAATAACAGTGTTTGATGATTCATGGGTCCAGAACAGTTGATGTGAAACAGGACACCAGTATTCTGGTTGTGTCTTACAGCATGTTTAACGTAGCCTCCCTTTTCTGTTTGGAAAAACCCAAGGTTCAAAGGCAGAAAAGTCAAGACAATTACACCAGAATCAAGATCCCCGTACAACACCGTCGGATCAGAACTGGTTTACTTGTTCTAATGGAAACAGACAAACATAACAACAATGCATGTGAACTGAATTACTGTTCCACATGGCTGGTTCTGAATCAATTGCCTCCTCGAAAAGTGACACAACCCTCCAGTCCAGCTGGGAAGAAATGTGGTCTGACAGTTTGTGCGCAGTCCCTAGAGCCAAATAATACTAATAAAAAAAAAAATTTAAAAAAAAAACGCATTCTCACAACTCTCATTTTAATCCATCTGTCGGTGTTCATATACTCATCCGGCAACTCAACAGTTCCTCATATGCACTTTATGTATGTGCCTCACATGAATGATGGAACCTACACTCTAAGGGCATCAGAAAAAACACATTATTCTGCTTTTTTCTCTACAGTCAGTACAACGTCAAATTGAAATCCTGACACAAGTCTGTTTTCCAGTAGTTTCCTCTGTTCTAATATGACATGGCCTTGTTTTGTCATCAACAGTTTCCACCTCTGGGAATATGACACTTGTGAGTTTCTTGTGTTTGTGTGAAGTAAATGTAATTAACATTTCTTCTTGTCTGCAAATGTCAAGTAACATCCCCCCTCATGCACACACACATTCAGACAAAAGGGAAAAGAGCCAAACCCACATTATTTGCTTGATGGGTGCTATCAAATAATTTACTGCTTTATACATAAAATCCAGTTCTTTACACTCCTGTTATTCTCAGAAATATCATGTAAGGCATAATCACATATATTCAGTGTGTTTACAGATTTCCTATTTTTTGTTGCATTTAAAACATCATCAAACATAGAGTTATACAAACCAAAGGAGTAACAGGTGAGACAGCGGACCTGTGGTCTGGAATCAAAGGGCCGATGACACAGCACAGTGAAAAGACTGTAACGTATAACTTGCAGAAATACCCCGAGCTTAGCTTCCTAGCTAACCTCTCCAGAGTTAGCCCATCTCTCACCGTTCCACAAATGTTAGCATGGATAGAGTCTTCCACCCGAAGTGACCACAGCCCACGGATCTCAGCATCTCAGTTCGATATGTTTCTGGCTGCGTTGATATGTTTGTTTACTGTATATGGTTCGTGCTAATTTTTAAATCCCCCTGGTGCAGGGGTCACACATGCAAACATCTTCAAAACATCACACCTTGGTTGTGGAATGAGAGCGGTCCATTTTACATAGTGTTCCAGAATCATGATTCCACCTTTATTATGGCTCTGTTACTACCTCCAGAGGTGTTACAGAGGTGGAACCAAATGATCCCACCTTTTTGTTTACACAGATGTCGTTCTGGAATAAAGGTGAAATATTCCCATAACATAAGTGTAGTGGAAAAGGGGCTTTTCTTTGACTTTAAAACCTGTTTCTTAGTGATTCTCATCCCATTTTCTCATTCTGGTGTTTTGCTCTAAGGCCAATGGCACTAGTTTTTCTCACCATGTTAGAAGGGCAGAGCGACTCATTAGTCCCTCTAGTGGTCACATGAATTGGACACTGTGAATCGTGTCCGTGCAAACTTCTACAATCCACTACATTGGCATCTCTTATGTGTCTTGAGAGCCCTTTTTTTATTCCAGGGGTATTCAAATCCAGTCCTCAAGGGCCGGTGTCCTGTAAGTTTTAGATATTTGCCTCTTCCACCACACCTGGAAGCCATTCCATCGTTACAGCTTCTACAAAGCTTGATAATGAGCTGATCATGAATTGAATCAGGTGTGCTGGAAGAGGGAAATATCTAAAACATAAAGGATGCCCTCGAGGACCGGATTTGAATACCCGTCTTCTGTACAATCTAATCATAATTTTAGCTAATTTTGTACCATTTATAGCACCTTTTAAAACCACTGCCAAAAGTCAAATATGGTTTTTAACAAAACAGAACTGGAGCTGGTGGTCTTGATATTGTACTTGGTTACAATGTCATTCTAAAGTTCTTCCTGCCCAACAGCAGTAAAGATTATTTGCAAGGGCAAGTGCAGCCAAACTCAGGCAGTGAAAGATGCCTTATAACGGTTCTGTGATGATGATGAGTGTAGAAAAATTATGATACTGTCCTTTGGTGTTTATGTAAGTTATACTTATAGGGATTTATTGAACATTTTCAATTTCACAGTCAAGCAAGTACATTATAGTACATTATATTTATAATGCTGGATAAGGGTCTGGCTGTGCACATTAGCATTCTAGAATAAGGAGAAAAACTAAATTTAATTCTGTTAAACCCGTCAGAGAAATTGGTGGTGCACGCCAAGGCTTCAGTGATGCTGCCATGTTGTTGGGGAAGAGCGTTGGGGGAACTTGTTTCGGTGGAACCTTTGCACATGGGAAGGCGAACGTTGTCATTAAAATGGCTTAATCACTGCAAAAGGAAATCCCATATAAAAGACTATGCTGAATATGTGATATGTAGGCTGTTAAGCATGTGGGTTGGTAGCTCCAAGCTTGTCATCTCACATAGCAAACCTTTGAAAATGGTACAGATTGTTGAAGCAGAGGATACTCAAGGAAATAGTCAGCAAATGACAGGCATACTCCAACAGACTACTTCCTGTGAATCAGACTATATTTAGAGTAAACGACTGGCCCTTTTACAATGTTTTACTATTCTGAATAAAGAGTCAGGTATCAGACATCTGGTAGTGATTAAATGATGAATTAAGCAAGATTCTAGCTTTATTGTTGTTTGTTAAAATGCTACACATTCCTTCTTGGTCCCTATTGGGTCCAATAGTGAATCAGTGAATCAAGCACTGCCATTGTAATTTGTACTCACCTGTGAAAGTAGGTAACATATTTTAAGACAGGACCTTTTCCTCCACGGCCTGTAGTATACACAATATTTGTTCTCTAGGTACAGTTCCTTGTCATCTACAGTACTTGCCATAATTCTTATTAACAGACTGTACAGTTTGGTGGCTGATCAGTAACAGATTCACATATTAGCACTAGTAACAAGAAGGACAAAAATTGATTTGACGACCTACACTCACTGATATTAGCTAGTGGATTTTTGCAGCAACATAAATAGAGACAACAAAGAGTCCGTTTCAGAAACATGTGTAAATACATTTCATTATGCTTCTTTTTGGTAAGATTGAAGCTCAAACAAGGGTCAGCATTTTATACAGGCGACATCATACTGCCAACCCGCTGTGACTGTGATTTTTTGTTGTTGTTGTTTTTTTTTACATGCTACACTTGTCCAAATACAGCCTTTATACAAGCTGTCAGTGCACACCTGCTCATTTGTCAGCAAACACACCCTTTCAGGGGTCTGCTTAGTGTTAAATGTATGGCCTCCTTTTAATCAGTGTCCCCCTCAGCTCATTATTAATGCCTTCTGGTAACCAACAACAGGACCCAGAGAGAGGTCCTTCCCAAGGCAACTTTAATTTCCCTTTTCTTTTCACCTCCACGCCCCCTTTTCCTGCAACATTCATTAGGGAAGCAGAACCGTTATAGCATATTGAAAGCTTGGGACAAACCATGCCAACATTAATGGCTGCCTGTTGATGTGAGCATAAATGTCTTAGCAGGTAGTTGCAAATGACTAAGATGGCCCAACACACAGTTTGCTCTGTACATACAAATGGGAAAAGTAGCATGTCAATACAGTAAATTCTCTAATCACTGTCAGATGTTTTCTATAAGTATATTAAATTACCTTCCTGTTGCACTCCAATGTAAATTTGCAGCCTTTCCAAATAAATGATGTTTCGTATATACACCAAGCTTTATCTAGCATGTCATTCTAACTTACTTTCCCTTTCACTTCCTCTTTAATCTGCCTACCACCAGAGTGATACTTGAGCATTGTTATAAAGACTAGTTTTTCTCTTGATAACCAGGATTTCCTTATTATAGTGTAGAGTAGCAAAAGAGCATATGACAATTAGTCTTTTTCTTTTACCTACCCATTTCTAAAATCATGTTTATGTGTTTTCTACAGAGATTATGCACAGTACAATATATGACATCATCAAAAACACAACTAAAAGTTTTTACCAGTAGTTTTTGGAAGTGACTTATTATAACTGGTTCATCTCAGCCAGATCGCTGGTTTTTTGACTGTTGTTTGCTTACATCCAATTAACTCTGTAAAGCCCTGTGAGATAACCTTGTTGTGATATAGGGCTCTACAAATAAAATTGAAATGAATTGAATTGAATCTAGCAGTCATCGTACAGATTCTCATATTTTTACTTTTTAGCAGCAAGATGGCAGAAGTCTGGTTTGCAAAAATCTCAATAGAGACTGTGTTTGGGCAGTTTTTGGGTTGAAGTACGTGTTGAATTAGAAGGTAACATCCATCCATCCTATTTCTGAACTGCTTAGTTGTGGGGGTCACAGGGGTGTCCAAGCGTATTATGGTTACCAACAGGTGAAGGCAGGGGGTAATTAACATGGTTCTAAATATATTTTTTTCCATACTGTATATGAAAAACATCCATTAGCAGTGAGGAAATACGTCAACCAGTCATATTAGAATAGTATCGTATTCCTCAGTGTTGACACAGCAGCTGTGTGGACAAGTGTTAACCATCATGTTTTCTGTATGCATTGGCACAGCACAACATCCTCACACTTCTTTATTCCTCATCTTTATCTGGTGTAATTTCCCGAATACCTTAACCTCATCATAACCTGTAATACCAAGTACTTTGCATTTCATCAAATGTAACTGAGTACTTTTACTCAAGTACTTGAGCATATATGACAAGTACTTGTACTTTCCTTGTGCATTTTGATTTTAACCATCTTTACACTTCTACACCACTGTACCTCAGAGGCAAATATGGTACTTTTTATCTCACCACATTTACAGAGTACAATTGTCTTACCAATTTTTTCTTGATTGAAGGTCAACCTTCAGCATGTCCAACACAAATGCGACTTGATAATATGAATGCAGCAATAGAATGAATCCAAAAACATCATATATAAAACTTAACTGCACATCTTTGACTGGCTCACATAAATGCAGAACTTTCACATGTTGTCACAGTGTAATATTGGCACTAATAAACACATTTTTTATTTTAATTTGAGTCAAAGTGTCTGTGTTTGCTGCTGGGGCTGTTGTTCAGCATAGAAAATTTCAGGCTGACTATATGTTGATGTTCTTTTGAGTGTGCATGCATGCAACAGATCCTCTCAGGTGCTCACATTACTGTGTGTTTGCACACCACTTGTTCTAACTAACCAGCATAATCAGTTCTCAAGAAAGCACATGCGCACACATACAGCGCTCCACCATATTTACATCATCTGTGTGCAAACATGTGCGTGTGTGTGCTAGGCCATCAGCAAGAAGCTCTTGGCACGCAGACATATGGCATAAATATCACTCCATGAAAATACACTGTGATGAGGGACACATATATACAGTATGTATGTAAATATACAACAGCCTTGCCATTGACATACCTTCTGTTCATGTCTTCATCTTTCTAAGCGTATTTGATGATTTTCTTCAATTTTGTGTGTTGTCTACCAATGGATTTGGTTGAACAATTGATGAATTTTCTGATAAAATTCAGAATTTTTTTCTTTTGTTTAATAAAGTAATGTACAATGGCATTTTTGAAGTTTGTTTCTAAGTAATTTTGTTTTGTCTGTCTTATTGGTATAGTGATATCTCCAAACCCTAAAATACCCATGAGCTTCAGCACCTAGTAATTTGATCAAATGGGTCTTGAAGTCATTTCATTCATATACAAGTGCACAGTAAGATGACATAACATCCCTCCTGGACCATGCTGCTGCGTGTCACATAAAATCCGTAAATGTAAAATAAACAAAACATAGAACTTCTTTAGATACAGTAGAACCTTGCAGTACAAGTTTAATTTGTTCCATGACCAAGCTTGTTTTGCGATTTACTCGTTTTACAAATAATTTTTCCCTATTGAAATTCATTGAAATATAATTGATCTGTTCCAGTCCCCAAAAACCATCTAAAAACCCCTTTCCAAGGTTTTTAAAACATAAAAAGTGCAGTTAGAAAGAAAATAAGTTATAAAAACATGATAAAAGAGAATGCCAAAGAACTAAACTAGTTTTATTAACTTATTTACCTTAAAGATGAGACGATCTGTGCGAGGAAGATGGTGGAGCGAGGTGGAGGATTATTGTTTGGAATGAGAATCTCCTTCCATTAAAATGTCAGAACAAATTCTGGCGTTTTCTTTTTCTCTCGCAATCGTGTTTTCTCTTGCGATGTTACCTCAACAAGATGAACTCATGATCTGAGCGAGCGGATGCTGCTCCTGTTGGGGGAGCATGTGCGAGCTTAGTGCTGACTAGCTATATATAATAGATGTATATTCAGGAAGGCTAATACTTTACTAAAGGAAAAGAAAATACAGCATCATTCACACCTTCTTATAATCTGATGAAAGATATATCACATGTGGGAGAAAAAAAAATTCCAATTTGTGTCATGTCATTTCACTCAGTAATTTCATTAGAGACTCTACATGTTTTTTCATCCAGGTCATTTAGAATCACCTTCGCTTCCTCTGGAACTCATATACTCAATAAGAGCGTAGCTGGAAAAGGCAACACGGTGGGTTTCACTGGGGCAGTTTGCCCTTCTTCTGAACAGCTGTAACTAAGTCCGAATGAACGAAAATCTTTCTGCACTTTAAAACACATAGAAAATGCATTTGGAGTTTTCAGTCTGAGCATATATTAAGGTGTTAA
>JAPTMW010000018.1:15730828-15742254 GCA_029822955.1 Ostorhinchus angustatus | reverse complement strand
TATAAGAATAGAAGTACAGCAGAAATACAAGAGTAGAACTAATTCATCATTAGTAAAGGTCCTCAAGTAAAAAAAAATTACAGAAATATCACCAAAATATATAATAATAATAATGATTGATAAAATCATAAAAACTAGAGCAGAGGTGTCAAACTTGTTTTTAGTTGAGGAGCCACATACAGCCCAGTATGATCTCAAGTGGCCTGGACCAGTAAAATAATAAAATATAATAACCTATACGTAAATAATGAAAACTCCAACCTTTTCTTTTTGTTTTAGTGTAAAAAAGTAAATTTATATAATGACAATGTAAGTATGGAAATGTGAATAACCTGAACAACCATGAACAACCTGAATAATAAGTGAATTCTAACAATACTAGGCCTCAGCTAATTATTTACACATGTGCATTACAATTTACAGATCACAATGGATCTACAAAGGTACAAAACATTTGGTAACAGGCATCTGGAACTGAAATATATGTTATTTACCTTTATGATCAAATCAACTTGGCAATACTCAGTGAGTCCCTTGACTGTTAATGTCCTCTGTGTCATTTTTGTACTTCGCAATTTCATCCTTTTCGTTTGGATTGAACCGTTGATGGGCCATTTTTGGCACCCAGGCCGTATGTTTAACACCCCTGGTCTAGACTCTGCTCCAAAGAAGAGAAGATAAATTATATACTACCTACATTTACTAATATGCACTGTAACACCATTGACCATAAATCTAATGAGAGATAGAGAAAGTGAAATCTATGTCATATGAAAGTGATTAAGTGGGGGAAAAAATCACAAATGCTGTAGGATTATGAAAGTAGATTTATTTCTTCATTATTCAATCAAAAAAAGTTGATTTAACAAAAAAAAAAAAAAGGATTTTCAATCAATAAAAAACAAACAAAAACATTTTCAATTAAAGAAAAAAAGTGTTTGAACGCAATTTTTTGGGTCTCAAATATTTTCAGCATTCAAACCCTTTTTTTATTGAATTTTTTTTTTTTTTTGTTACAGCAACTTTTTGTTTTGATCAATAAAGAAACAAATCTACCATCATATAGGATCTGATACAAAGTGAAATCCAGTTAAATAAAAAATACATCCAGTAATACAACAGCTGGGGTGGGATTTAACTTATAATATTGCTGTAAAGTTGTTGAGGGAATAAAATTATAAACATTCAGAGTAATATTAGATTTTTAATGAAGTAGTTGCCTCCTATGGCTGTGCTGTTGTGACTAAAAGTGACCAGAAGGTGGCGACATTCATTTTCCTTGGCTGAGAGACACTAGGCGGAAGTGGAAGAGAGTTTAGAGGATTCTCCTCATTCATTGGCTGAGGCCGACAGAGGTTTCCGCCCCCTTTGGGAGACATAAAACACAAACCAATCATATGTTACGTTTGTGTTTCACAACTCAGTGGGAGGGGCCCGTTACAAAACATTTCAGCATGTGGCGCCAATTACTCGTACGACTCTAGAGTCAAATACCGGCTGAAAGTTGAGGAGTTAACACCAAAGAATACTAAGAAAAGGATAAAAGCGTGATTTTGTGGACTTTAGTGAAATGCCGACCACCAGAAAAAAACAAGAAGAGGTTGAGGTTGCTGTCAAGGTACAGTTTTTAACGTTTACTTTTACGTTTTGTATGTTATTTTCCCTCGAGCTTCACTATGACACTGAAAATAACTGAATATTTGACATTATTTCGGTTTTAAGGACGACTTTATAGTTGAGGTTGAGTGTCGCGACATTAAAGGCATATCTGGATGGAAAAATAAACGTAACACTGCATTGAGTCGTTTTTTTTCCTACTTTTTTGATAACCCACACATTGTAGGAGATGACCCCCCAGGTGGAGGCTCCTGTCCGAAGGTCATCTCGACAGATCCTGGTCCCTAAACGCCTCAGATACTCTCCTGAAGAAATACCACAGACACTAACCATTAAAAGACGGGTGAGTCGACTATCAGCCAAATTAAACCAATAATAAACAGTAAAGAGTGTTATTTATGCCTGTATTTCCTCTATAGAGACAAGAAGCATACAAAAAAATGAAGAACCAGAAGAAAAAGATGGACTTAAAAAAGGAAGAAGACTCAGATATTGAAAATAGTGATGGGGCACAAACATCTGTATGTATCCTGTCTGCAAGACCTTTTACAAGATCATTCCAAATATCATAAATATGATTCATTTTGGCTCTAAGTTAAATCTTTTGCAGCACTTAGATGATGTTTGTATGTCAAGCAGAAGACCTCAGCTTCTAACTTAAGAAAAGTAAAGGCATTTAATAGTGTTCCTGCTTGTTTGTGTAACACAGGAAGAGTATGGAGGACTTTCGGCGTATGAACTGGAGCGCCTGGAGAACATCAGGCAGAACAAAGCATTCCTGTCAACTCTGGACATATTCCAGGTAGAAAAACTCAGCTGTATGTGTGGACTGTTACTTATAAACCATTTTTCATTTAAACACACCATTTAATTTGTGTGAAGTGAATATTACCTCACAACCATCCTATTTTAATAAAATATCTGAATTTGGCATGTGTGTGAAAAAATATGACCTTTTTTTTTTTATCGGATTCTGTTTAAAGGCATCTGAGGAGTTGAAATGGTCGTCAAAGCCAAAACCATCACAGAGGGGTCTCATGAGGTATGGATGTCTGACAAAATGTTAATCACTGAACTGTACATTTCGATTTCATTGGCGAAAGTGATGCGAGCAAATAAAATCCAAGTATAAATTGCAAATATTGTATCTTCTTGTATTCACTGCAGTGCGATATTTGTGTGTTCACAGGTCACAGGCTGCTCAAAGTGAATCACTACCTGCTCGTAGATCACTGCGTCTCCAAAATAAAGAGGCAGAGGTCCTCACACTTCCACCAGAACCTAAAGGAACGCTAACCTATGAACAGGTAGATGCATATACAACAGGTAATTGTGCACAATTCAACTCATGTTACATACTCACCTAAACTGTCTTGTTTCTCAGCCACTCAAGAAGCCTCCTGGTGCTCTTCCCATGATTCCAGTCAACCTGGATGAAGGAAGCAAACTGCCCTCAGAGCTTGTTGAGCTCTGTTCTGAGGTAGGGTTTCCAGGATAGAAATGTGGACATTACTATTTGCTGAAATGTGCAATTGTCAAAAACTGAAAACTATTTGAACCTAACTTAGAAGGATCACTCTGTCTTATGGAGTGATTTGTTTTCACTCTTGCTGCTTGTCGACCACTTATGTTGTTTTCCTTTCTCTAAAGAACTCAACAGAACAAGTTAAGGCAAAGCTTCATCTGAAAGAGTAAGATCTTACTTTTTTATTTTGATATTTTAGATTACCTGTTGCTGAGTTTAAATAGAGCTGACATATAGAGTATCGGGGAAAAAGTTTTTGATCACCCCATTCCTTTGTGATATATCACATTAAGAATCACTCTGGAGTCATCGAACTCTGCCAAGTATTGTTCCATTCTTCAAACCCACCTCTGTCCATGCACTGTTCAGTTAAGGTCAAAACCAGATGTTTCTGGAAGATAATGCACCTTGAAACACAAACTGTGACAAATTTTAATTGATTATTTTTTGATAATGATGATAATATTTGAGATTTTGTAAAATTTTAGGGGTGTCTGAAAATTGTAACTTTTTAACTGCTGGGCAGATTCGTGTGAACTGTGAAAATGTAGGAGACAATTATTAACCCTTTTTGTTTGAACCTAGGTACCGTTCTGCACTTTCACACATGAAGATCACACCAGACAGAGTGGCCAAAGTGGTGAAAGATCGCATCTTCTCGGCTGCCTTCCATCCCAGCACCAGCAGCCTGTTAATGGCAGCAGGAGACAAATGGGGGCGGGTGGGACTCTGGAGTGTGGTGAGTTTTCATATATGGGCCAAAACAAAAAATATATGTAAACCAAGATAATGTGAGTGTCTCGTATTATAGCAGGCCATTTCCACTGAGTTATTCACCTTTTCACTATTTTGACCTGGACATTTTAAAACTACTAATGCACTGGGAAAAACTGAAAAAACAAAGAATCAAACTTACTGAAAACAAAGCATCGGCCACTTTCTTTTCAAATGTAATATGTTCTTACATTTTCTTTATTTCTTGTTTATTGCCCTTTAGGAGAGTGATTGGGGGAATGATGGAGTCCTGCTCTTTGAGCCCCACACCCGCCCTGTGGGCTGCATGGCGTTTTCCACTGCTCAACCCACTCACCTACTGAGCCTGAGCTACGATGGATCTCTGCGCTGCATGGATGTAGAGAAGGCTGTCTTCAACGATGTGAGAATTGTTCTTATATTGTCTCTCATTTACAGCTCACAAACCCCCCACCGCTGTTTCAGCTGAATCTCTGTGTTTGCTCTTCCAGGTCTATGACACTGCAGATGGCCTAAAAACTTTTAGTTTCATGTCAGACGACTGTATGAGCCTGTTGGTGGGGAACTGGTACGGAGAAGTTGCCATTGTCGACAGGCGAACCCCAGGGTAACATCCTTGTTAGATTTGTAAAAGTATCAATTTCATGTCTGAGTTCTATAACAGTTTTTAAGTTTATGAACATACAATGGACACTGGATTTTATTTATTATTTATTTATTCTTTTTACAGAAACACCCATGAGTCTGTTTACACACTGGACCAGGTTCTACGTTGCGTTAGTGTCCACCCTTTACAGAAGCAGTACTTCGCTGTGGCAGAGCGCAAGTATGGACAATTCTTGATTTCTTCAGAAAATGTTCTCAGGAAGAAAAATCTGCAGTCCTAAAAGATTCTTTTATATTGTCTACAGGACAGTGAGTATTTATGACAGCAGATATCTGAAGAGGAACGTCCAGCCGGTTTCCCAGCTTCGTGGCCACTCTTTAAGCATATCCAGCGCCTATTTTTCCCCTTGTACAGGAAACCGAGTTGTCACTTCCTGTATGGATGGCAACATAAGGTAAAGCTAGCTCAACACTTTAACCCATAAAGACCCAAACAGCCACTGGCAACCAAAACCATCTACTGATCTAAAATGATAACTTCTGAGCCACTAAACCTATTAATATGTTGAAATAATTGGTGTAAAATACAGTTTGTCATCTTTTCATGGTCATCAGATATGACCTATTTGGACGTTCAGAGGCTCCATAGTTACCGTGGAAACACTGTCATCTTCTACGATATTGATTCACCAGTAAAACCCATGGAGTTTGATCAATGACAGTGGATGGACACACTTGTATTCACATTCAGTTAATGGTATCATTGCTGAAAAAGTCACTTTTTCATCAGTGTTCTCTGTTTTTGATATAATAAACCTTGACTTTAAACTGAGCTATTTATGAACATGTACATTATCAATGAATTAAATATAAGAAAATACATGATTTTCACTGAAAAAATACAGAGGATAATACTACAATAAATAGTGATTAATCACATAAGAAAGGTTAAATATGGAGAACAATTAATTTAGGAAGTGCCACAAAAGTACCTCTGGGTCTTTATGAGTTAATTTAGCACTGTTGTAAGTGTAGTCTGTATGTTTCAAATCTAGATAATTGTCCTTTTTCTCTTACAGAATATATGACACATCTGCACTGACCTCTGAAGCTCCTTTACTGATGGCCAAAAGGTACATTCAGTCATTTTAAACCTGTAGTAAGGTGGCTATCAAGGTTCAAAAGAAGAAACATGGACCAAATGGAAAACTTGGCACACAATACACATGTAAAATTAGTAAAATATGACCTTAAGATACATGATTTCTTAGATGGTGTTCACCAGTATGTGTTTGAGATGATGCTCATGTGGGAGTCGTGTGTAAAATGTAGGTGTTTTTAATTTTCAGGCATGACATGAACACCGGCCGGTGGTTGAGCAAACTGTCAGCGATGTGGGATCCGAAACAGGAGGACTGCTTCGTGGTGGGGAGCATGGCGTGGCCTCGGTGTGTGCAGGTGTTCCATGAGAACGGCCAGCTCCAGCACTCCTTTAAAGATGATGAGAACCTGACCACAGTGCTGTCGGTCACAGTCTTCCACCCCACGAGGAACGCCTTACTGGGAGGCAACTCATCTGGCCGTTTGCACGTGTTTTCTGACTAAGATGAAAACCTGCAACCAAGTGTCGTCCAGCAGAGTAGGAAGCGCAAATAAATAAATAAAAGGTGTTTCCACAGCAGGTACAGCCTAAACGGGGAGATGTATCACACTGAAGGGAAAATATAAAGTGTTGTCATCACTAAGTTAGATTTGGTTTGTGATGAATTCATTTTGTTAAATCTAAAGTTTCAGAACAAAGTGTATGCGTACACAAGTAAAGGCATTTAATAGAAACCTTTTTGTAGATCAGTCTGCTGACATGTTTCACTTTGTATATTAACTTAGTGTATATATTAACTCCTTCAGTTTTAGTATTAATAAAAACACTGAGTTCCTTTCAGGTTTAAAACACTGCTGACAAAGTAGAAAATATTTGATACTTTAAAATTTCCATTCCATGTGGTGAGTTGGAGTTGTAAGCCTTTTTTAAAATATGTTTTCTTCTTTGTAAAGTTCGTCATATATGTTCATTTATTTGTGGTGGGTAAATCAATTTAAATAAACGTTCTTATATTTTTATCCAACTTTTCCTTAGTTCTATCTATCTAAGCCACCTTAAGATGGCAGTATAGTACCATAAAAGCAGCATTAGTTCTGTTTGGCTTTTTGTTTTTACTGAATTCTTATTTGAGAATTTAGTTCAACCTGTGCATAGACCAACTGCCAGAAGTTAAGAATATATTATATTTATTCATAAATAGATTACACCAGTCATCAGTCAGTGATTGGATAAGCAATCCCGTTTGGAGGTAATAAAATGCAGAACACATGCTTACAGAGACATTTTCATGTGCAGGGCCATAGTACAGGAGGAAGCTTACAGACAGACCATATCAGAGGCTTATTCCTGTGCACAGAGTTAAGGAAAATGAATACAAGAGTTGTCTCTTTATGATCTCTGACAACCATTTGTCATTTTACCAGCTCAAGTGAAAACATGTTTGAAAAACCGGAACAAACAAAAACATCCATATTTTAAAACCTGTATTGCACAGCAAATTTGTCCAGTAGATGAATATGCTACTTCTGCTGTTTTCAATGTGTTTCAAAGTCAAGTATAATTGAGTTTCCTGTCTTCATCAAGATGTACCTACTTTGCGGGAACATTCAAGAGAACTTCATATCTCATCTCTCATAAAATGCTTCTAGGAACAGCTGTCGGCAACCAAAGAGGATTAACATAGAAACAATATTTTTTATACTGATGTATTGAAGACGAGTAGCGACACTTAATGTTAATCGGTGACGGCGCCCATCATTGCTTTGAAACATGCATCTACAAGTTGCTTATTACCTTCTGAGAGGAATTCAACACATTTTGCATTTCTATCAAATGGAAACATAACTAAGCCTGGGTGTTAGTATTTACTAGTCTTCATTAAGCTTTCAACAATAGTTATTGTTCAAATTACATTGTAGATTTTCATTGACAAACGATAAAATAAGGAGGTGCAATAAACATTTTCTGCCTCGACTAAACATTTAAATATTTTTTTATCCAAGACATGATTATTTTACCAGATACATCAGTCAGAAACCATGAAGCACCATCTGAATTACAGCAAAACGTGTTTTGATCACGTCTGAAACCCACCCACATTAGGAATTTTTTAAATATAGCATGTCATTCAGTAACTTATGGAAATACAATTAAAGAGATTGGGAATTGTTGGTCATTTTGCAGTTTTCTTAATCTTAACAGAACTGTTCAAAAACATTTAAAGCTTGTTATTAAAGGTTCACTAATCATTTATATCTACAGGGGCTCTGAAATATTAACAGCATCTTTGCAAAATACATTTAGGTGTTTGGATGTAACACGATTGAAACTGCAAATTTGCATAAATAATAGCCTTCTTCAGATATGATTGTGTGCACCCGCTGATCAGTTGGACACATTGTCATTGGATTCATGCTTCAGTTTGGGCTGCAGAGGCACTGCAGACCAACCTGTGAAACATCACACACTATGGCTGAAGACAGACACCAACTATCAGTCTGTGTGTTTGCACATGGATGTTCTGACAGAAACAGCAGACAGAGGATTCTTTGGTAGGTGTGATGATGAAGTAGGATGTAAACATGACTTGTCTTAGGCTAAATTCTTTTGTAGGCGAGTGGACGGCTGGAAACTATGCTTTGTAAAAATAATGTTTCAAGTTCATTACGAGTCACTGTGAGGAAATCTCAACGTGTTAAAGTGGTTTGTACTCAAATGGAGCTTTCAGTATCTTCACCCTTTATAGATAAAAGCACAGAAGAAGTATGTAAAGATAAATGACCTTCACTCAATGTGGCTTTCGTGTGAATTAGCTCTCCTACTGTGGGACAATTGCACAAATTTTTGCACTTTACAAAAGGTAAAACCATGTCGAAAAGATCCTGGTTTTGTATATTAACAGTATTGCACATCAAGATAAACTCCTACAGAGTGGAGTCACAGAGCAAACCAACACTATTCACTATTACTAGTCCCATCACCTTCACAACTAGTTTGTAATACTGTAAAAATAACTACAGCAGAGTGACTTATACACAGAAGTTGATCGTGGTTATTAGCATTATTTAGCTGCTACTTTATAAACCAGTAAATCTACCACCTCCATTACTTATTTATATCCTTACAAAAGCTTAGTTTCTAATCATTAGATGACTGAACTTTATTGACACTAGGGTCTAGATAAAAATGGCAAACAAATGTGAAAACACTGTTAATGGATGTTTCCGGTCTGACTACAGCTACTGTTTTCAGACCATAGATTGTATGTAAAATACGTGACATTGTGTACCACATCAGGACGAATCTGAAAATGTCAGGTTTCCAAATGTCAAAAAAAAAAATCCTGTGCTAAATTGTTCTAAAACTACACAACAAACTCTATAAATGTGCCTCAGACTGCATAAAAAAGCCAAAACAAAACAATAAACGCAAAAAATGCATTGACTCTGGGCTGATCTACATTCAGTACGTGCTGCTTAGTTTCCCATTTCACACTTTCTGTATCACCCAGAGACTAGTACGATTTAAAACCGCAACCCTAATCACACTTTATGATTGTGACTGTTCCTGGCTTAAAAATGAACATTAGATGAGCTAGAATGCGCCCAATTTTGTCATTTCTCCAAACTTCCCTCAAACTGTCAAGTCACATAACACGTAACACCCCAACACATCTGCCTTACACAAAGCAACAACATATGAATTAATACAAAAATAAAGGCAACTATTTTCTGTGATGTCACTCTGACTCCGTTTCCCTTTCAGTGTTAAAATCAAACACTAATACTGAGATTTTGTGAAAAAATAAAAATATTTAAACTGACCTGAACGTCAAAAGTAAATCATGAGCAATGATGCTATTTCCTTGCAGTTACGCTCAAAGAAATTAAACAAGGTCCTTCAGGGTCCGTGGCTTGTGACAGGAAGTCTTTCCTGGTAAAAGCTGATTTAACACAGGGAGCTGGGCTTCCACCTGTTCCCCTTTTCCCTCCAAACACCTCTCCGTCTGTTTCCCCATGTCCCGTCTCCATCAGTGGAGGCTTTTGATGTGTCAGTCTGTCTCTGCATCTTTGACTTTGCCTCACTTGCTGATGAGGAAACCTCCCATCCATCGTAATTTACAGGCGAACCAGCGCCGCAGGGGGCAGAAGTATTCAAAGTGGAACTGCTGAAACTCAGGTGTCTTACGGATGTCTCTCAGAAAGGCAATGTCCAGGTCTGACTCTGTGAGCATGATGAGGAGCAGCAGAAGGGCGAACAGCAGTCCGATGGTGACCAGGAATAAACGTAACACGCTCAGAATGAACTTATTTAGCTCCTCTACATCACTATGTGGCGAGGACTTGCTCCTCACCGTACGCAGCACTCTCCTGCCGGGCCTGAACACGGCCGCCTGCCCCTCCATCAACGCCGCCTCCGCCTCCTTCTCCTCATCTATGCTGCAAGGAGCCCCGTTGAGGTGACGCGCCACCGGCATCTCATGTTCGGCGACCGGGGTGGGCAGCACGCTGTCTGAGGGGCTGTAGGCCTCGTCCGAGATCACTGCTGATGTGCTCGCCTCGCTGCCGTCCACCATCTGACCCCGAGAAGACATGAAGGAGTCCCCGTGGGAGACTGAGCGTACGGGTGTGGAGTGGGCGCTGTCTCGAAGGGACTCCAAGCCTGAAAACACACAAGGAGGTACAGTGTTCAACAGGTGGATTCTGCTGATCCAAGCTCCATGTACAGCAGTGGAAAGATTAAGAATCCCCTGAATATTGTACAAAATCTCAAATATTATCATCATGACATATTTGTGAAAAGTCTGTTTTTGTGTTTCCAAAGGTGTGGTTCCACAGGACGGAAACAAACAAATCCAAAAAAATTTTTTTTAATTTATTGTTTGCATGAAATAACAAAACTAAATTCTTGACAGTTTCAACATGTCATGCTCTTGCTGTGTTTCATTATCTTGAAACATCCAATTTTGACCTCGATGGAACAGAGCATGTGCAGAAGGGAGCATGTGGGCTTGGAGAATGGAACAATACTTGGCAGTGGCTTAGGAGTGATTCTTAATGTCCAAAAACTTTTTTCCACCTCTGTACTTGTTTAGAGTCTAACGGTTAGACTCTTGGATTAGTTAGAGCGCTTGGAGAAACAAACGGGTTTTAAGTTTGCTCTTAAAAGGTCTAAAGGTCAGACTCTGACCTTAAGACCTTTTAACAGCTGTAATTGTATCTGTGTTATCCATTTGTAGTTGATTGTTCTTTCGTGAAGCACTTTGTGACTTCTCTGGTCTGTGAAAGGTTTATTAATAAACTTTCCTTGCTCACTTACATGGTAAGGTGAGATCCAAGACAGTAAAAGTCAATCAACACAATATTAAAAAAGCGATGTTTTATGACAGCGACAATAATTTAATAATAATATAGTAATTCTAAACATGGTAATCTAAAGTGATATTTAATAGAAAAGCAAACACACAAACAAGCAATGCATAAAGCACAGTGAAAAGAGACATTTTAAATAAAACTGCTCAATATTTTAGACATTCATTCATTCATTTTTGGAAGCACTTGGTATTCATGAGGGTCCTGGAGCCGATCCCAGCTACCATCGGACAAAGGCGGGGTTCATCCTGGATGTGTCACCAGTTCATCGGAAAATGTTATTTCAAGAAATCTTACCAAGATGATTTTCACTTGTTCCGTTTTTGCTTAATTCAAGCCATAAAAAAAAAATCTGCCAATGGAACAAGTGACATTTATCTTGGTAAGATTTCTTGAAATAAGATTTTCCAGATCTATTGTCTAAAAATCAGTTCTTATATCTCACTGAAAA
>JAPTMW010000018.1:15641885-15652203 GCA_029822955.1 Ostorhinchus angustatus | reverse complement strand
TATATCACAACAAGGTTATCTCACAGGGCTTTACAGAGTTAATTGGATGTAAACAAACAACAGTCAAATAAACAGTGATACTCAAAACCCACCTGCTCAAACTGGCATACTCACTCTGACTGGACACTATGCACTACACTTGATTTTAGGTTGATGTTTTGTTTTAATAATGTTTGATATTATTTTATGCTTTTATTCTTTGTAAGGTGACCTTGTGTGCCACCAAATAAAATGTATTAATATTATTATTATGATTAGTATTATTATTGTACTTTGTAAACCTGCACGCTGATGCTGATCCATCTGACAAATCTACGACAGACTAATCTGAATTTTATTACTAATATAAAACATTTAAAACTAGAAAAGCCCCCCCCCCAGCAAGTTGTCTTGTTAACAGACAAACAAACCCTGATGAAAACATAACCTCCACCGTTCCTTGGCAGAGGTATAAAATGTATTTGTATATGCAGCTCTATACTGATTAGTGTTCCATTTCTGGATGTGAATAAATTCTGGATTCAATAATCACCTGCAAACACCAATAATGCACTTGTACAAATAAGACAAAAAGTTTTTCAACTTTAATTTTCAACATTACTTTTAGGATGATGTGTAAATAAGTGACGTTTTGTTTTTGATTTTAAGGCACAAAATAACAGAAGTTGAAGGCCAGCTGTTAAGGAGGTAACCGTGGTTATACTTGAAAAGATAAATACATTTTCAAACATTCATTTGTTCATAGGGTCAAAAAAGACGTTGGTCAGTTTTTTTTTTTTAATGTACTTTATTTGGGACCATGTATAGCTTAAACATAAATGTTGCCATTTGATGCATCGTACTGGAGTTAGTGTCGTCAGTATTAGTCTGATGATTTTTTTTATGAAAAACAGGTGCATTTGCACAAAACTTGTGAACCATAACAGAATTGGCAACACATACTACTGATATTTGTATGTCTTTTTCATGACAAAACTTTTCAACTTCCTGCATCTGTTCTACTCAGGAAATGATCTAAACATCATGTGACAGGAATAAAACAGGAATAGACTAAACAGGCCGTAGAGTGACCAATAAAAGGAACAGGCACATTTGAGATGTGGTCTTACAAGATTTAATTTCTTGGCAGACATATTACAAAATTGTGTAAAACGGCCTCTTCTTCTTCTTTTTTTTTCAAAATTTTTGTTCATATGAAATGATACTTAATATTTTATTTGTCCATGACAGGAATGAAGACCACTCACTGCTCTGCAGTTTTGGACATCATTTTTCCACCAAATGTTCCACATAACAGTGTCTCATATGTTCCTTATCCTGTTTTTGGAATATTAATTGTGTCCAGATAGTTTTTCAACATCACATGTTTTAATGAACACATAACTAGAGACCAGTGGGATTTTGTTGTCATTATTTAAAAATAGATTACGACTTCATAAAATAAGGACATCATATGTTTCATGTGTACTTTTCCACACATATATATTTACTGTATTTTTTATATTATATATCATTAGCCTCATAGCATAATGGCTTAAGTCAAATGTTTGGCCAAATTGTGATATCTGCATAAATTTATTAACGCTGCTTCTTCATTTTGCATCATTGGCTGTGATCTGTAATAAAAATGACTTCGGCAATTACGCTGAGGCTAAAGCAGTTTTTGCAGGCATTTACATTTTATGAGTGTTATTTTGGAAGAAGAACAATGATTATTTAGTAGAAAAGTGCAAATCATGTTCACAACATGGCATCATCGTAAGGCCTTAGGGAGTCAGTATTCATTTATACTACACTGGATTACCCAGTTTGTAATGAGCAATAAATCAGTCAAATGTCATGAAATAAATCTGAAAAAAAAAAAACTTGACAATTAGTTGTCAGCATTTACAAAATAAATCCAGGTCAACATTCTCTCAGTCAACACAAGTTAATATTTCTTCATCAAAAGTGAAGGCACACAGAATTTCAACAGGAATGAAGAAGGTTTGACATTTGTACTGATTAAACACTAAATGTAAATATTTAAGATGATTGAATTATTTGCAAGGTGTCATGAAAACACAACACCAGTAATCCTTTGTTGATAGTGATTTACTAAAAAGTGTCAAAGGTCAAAGATGAAGGTTTTGTTTGTGGTTCAACAGGACGTCGTGATCATGACAGCACTCTGATTTGTCACTTGATTCTCTCAAAGTTATCATTAATACCATGTCCACACTAAGACATATAACATTTAGCAAACTGAGTATTTTTCAGTAAATTTGGGCCTCACACCCACATGTAAATAGTGTTTTACAACCATGAAACAAAGATTTTTAACATATATACAGTAAAGTATAAGAAATGATGCTGTCAAACTCCAATTCACACATACCTGTTGTTGCTTTGTGTAATGAACGTGCACACTTATGTCTATTTGTGAGACATCATCAACCATGGAAAATCTACAGGATCTATAGGTGTGTAAGTCAGTGAACTACCTGCAGTAGATGGAGGTCAGCTGTACCTCATTTGGACACGGTTGTATTGATATTAATAGAATATAGGGAATACTCTTCAAAAAGCTCAAACCAGTAGTTATAATAGACTAGGTTTGCGCATCGTGATGTCAAGGAAATACTGGGATTTTAATTTCAGCATGCTAGATTATCAAGGAACATGCACAAATGATCCATATTGTAACTGGCATTTTGGCTTTCAAACATACAAACTTAAAACTATCAAACAAAATACTAAAAACTGTAGTGAGTCATTCTGCAGGTTTCCGATAGTACTATTTTCTGCTTAATATCACCAAATCACAAATATTTAAAAACAAATTCTCAGTTCTGCCTTTAAATCCTCCTAAATCCGGACTATTTTGCAGCCTTTTGTGATTATATAGTTGCATAGGCTGATAATGACTTATAAATAATAATAATAATAACTGTGCAGCCCTAGTTTACAATGTAACTTGTTGCCACTGAACTTCATGTATAAAGCCTCTGCAACTGCTGTGTCCAATATTATCTGATCTACAGTTTCCACAGTTTAAAGTCCAACAGAAACAACCAGTTGTCAGAGTGTTTGGAGACATGTTTACATGGTAATGTGTGTAGAGATATTTAGAGAATTTTCCTTGAAACTGGACAAAGAAAATATTGACATAAATATCTGTATTAGTGTGGACAAAGTGTAAGTGGTTCCTTTTAACATAAAATCCCCTTTAAAAGAAAGTAGAAATGTGTGAATTTTTAAAAAAACTTACAATAAAAACAATAAAAACCCACTGAACGACTGTCCATGCTCTCATGAAGTGGATGTGTTGACGTGTCAATAAACCTTTTCCACAGGTTTTTTTGTCCAGAGGTAACACACTAACTCCTGAACAAAGCATCCAGGTCACATCCTTGCATATTTTCCAGTTACAACCAGGACTAATGTCAGTCTCAGCCCAGAAATGTTAGGCCTGCCATCACGCTGAAGCCCATTAGGATGAAGAGCACCTTGAGGAGCTGCTTCCCTGGTGAGTTGAGCTCATGTGGAAGGATCTCCAGGAAAGTGATGTAAACAAACGTTCCTGCAGCGAGTCCCTCCAGGATGGCCTGAATCAGAGCTCCAGACGCCAGCTGAGCCTCGATCACACTGATGCCGATGGCGATGCCTAAAGGTGACATCATGGCGAAGACTCCGATGTAACCGATGACCCACATGGGACGGACGGCACTTTGAACTAACTTTATGGACAGGCTGAACACGATGATGCTCTTATGGACCAGGATAGCGATGCAGATCTCCAAAACCTGGAAAATACAACAAAGGTTTCACTGAAGTACTAGAAGGTCATTTAGGGCTGGCTAAGGAAACCGTAAGTATCAAGATAGAATTTTTTTTATCATGTAGAGCTGCAACCGTTTTGTCAATCCATTTATTTGTCTACTCCTAAATTAACAGAAAACCATTTTGAAAATCAGTAATTTAGAGTTAATTTCAAGTCAACTTCTCAAATGTGAATATTTTCTGGCTTCTTTCCTCTTCTGTGGAACTTTCAGTATATAACAGTTTCTTTGGGTTGTGGATCAAACAAGGCATTTCAGGATGTCAAGTGGGAGACACTTATACCATTTCAGCATTTTCTTACAATTTAATGACCACATGATTACATTTTAGTGAATTTTTACAATATAGATCAATATGCATGTTTTAGGGTTCATTTTCTTCACAGTCTCAGTTAAAGTATTCCCATGAGCTGCAGTGTTGCTTCTGTGATGAGAACAGAGTAGAGCAGTAGAACCCTCACAGCTACAATCATGTATTCAACCCCAACCTGTCTGAAGACCCCATGAGTAGACAAAAAAATCCCATCATGGGATAGATTTCCTACAGCTGAGAGCGAATACAGAAGTCGGATTTCCTCTAACTTAAATTACAATGCGCTGAAAAGTCATTGTGGAATTTTTACCCAGTGACTATCGCACACTAAAATTTAAAGTATATGTTTTCGAAGTGGCTATTGACACAGTACAGTGGCATGAAATATTAGTTTGTCTATTACTGCAGAGCCAATCAGCGCCCTTGTTATATCATGTCTAGACTGGTAACTTGTTACATCCCCAAAAGTACCAAGACAATCAGACAACACATAAGTCAAACGCAGTTACAATGAAGGCTTAGCTCACTCGGTAAAGTCTTGGACTGCAACGCGGAAGACTGGGGCTCAATTCCCAGTTGAAGTGGCATTTAAAAAAAATACAAATTTCTGAACATTTTCAGGGGGGGGGCATTGATATATATCTGCCACTAGGACAACATTCAGAGTGAAGAATTTGGACTACATCACACTGACAACAAAACTGACACAGAACTGAGAAGTCACATGGCACATCTAACATGTAGCTCCGCCCACCTTCTCCAAAGAACACCATGAAACAACATATAGAGCATTTAGAACAATAATTCATATTCTATATACTAACACTAATTTGTCGTTTCTTCCATCAATTGCCACTGTACTGTGGTAGGAAAATGCGCAGAAGAATGCACTGAAGTATACCACATGTATCACAACAAGAGACGAACGAGTTCATGTAACAGTGTCCATGATCGGCTCTAGTACAAATGATAACATTTGATTGGCTCTCAATAGACAAAGCGACATTTCATGCCACAGTACTGTGGCAGAGGCCATTGCCATATGTTTTTGTTTGTTTTTCAAGAGTTACTGTCAATGTCCACTCTGTATAAATAAAGGTTTAACTAATTGTCTATACCTTCTCTTTGTGACCATCCATCTTGACTTGAGACAGTCTAGGTTTTATTATGGAAAGAAACTTGCAGACAGATGTATTTATTTATGAGTTGTGTTTTTTACTATGTTGCAGTTTGCACAATAAGCTTAACTCTTGGATAATATATATTGCATCATTGTGTGGGTCTGGGCAGACCCTGTATTCCACATGATGAAGTCTAAATGCTTGTATATTCGACATGCTCCTCAGAATGTAGACCACAAACCTATATGAAGGGAGGCTCTGTAATGAACATTTCAACAGAGGCAGAAAACCACAGGTTGAAAGGTCAGCTGACATCAGCAGAAAAAGCAGAAATAATAAAACAAAAAGGGAAGCAGTTAAATCTGCTTTACATCTAAATCTGCAGACCAGATTATGCCATGTTGCAGCTAACGTCTGTTTGGTCTATTAAGTGTCAAAAATTGTGAAAAATAGCAATCCAAAGACATGCAGCTCAGTATTGTATATTCAGTATTGTGACAGATGGGGACAGACAGCAGAAAATATTCACATTTACAAATCACACAATTTAGATTTTTTTTTCCTAAAACAATTTATATACAACATGTTGATCTTTGTATGTTGGATGTTACTTACAGGAGCTACATGTAGCATGTCTACAGTAAAATGTTGAAAATTTACTAAAATTATTAGTCATCTACTAGACCTACTGACCACTAGAGCGAGTAGCAAGTCACTCACTGCTGGTCTCCTACGGAAATGAGAACTCATGCAAGGGTGAGCTGAGGATGAGAACCAGTAAGAAACAACCTTCACTGTCAAGTAAATGAATGAAATGTTAATAATAGAAGAAGCTTTGCTGTTGTTTTCTCTACTGGATACAGCTCTGAAGTAAAAGCATGAAGTTTGATACTGACTGCTGAGTTTGATTATGAAGCTTATGAGGGGGTCAAGTGTCTACGTTGTGTTGTTATGTTTGCTGTCGTCGTCTGTCGCTTGTTAATTTTTGGTTTCAACTAAAACTGTGATAGTTCTGACCGTGTTTGGACCATTCTAAACAGATTTTAAGTGACACTACTGATAACACAACTTGATAGAAACAGAATGGGATTTGTGTTTTTACTGTGGCTGTGTTTTTGTCTAAAAGGGTAAACTATCAGTGGATGCAACACATGAGAATTATTGGACACAGTGTTGATTTGACTGACTACCTTTGTTTTGCATTCGAAGGAGCAGTAATTTGTTGGTCCATTAAGGAAATCTTTGAGAAATAATCAGTGACAGCTAGTGCTTTATAGCCAAACTCTACAAAATTATAATTGGATGGAGGTTCAAAACACTCCAGAGTTATAAACTAAATTCTCCTCCTCCAGTTGTTTGGGTGTCCTCTCACTGGGCAACTATCCACTGCCCGCTAACTGCCCACAGTAAAACACTGAGGGAAATAAAGGATGAACATAGCATGCTGTGCACTTTTAATCCCCCTCGGCCAAATGTAGTGTAAGATTCTGTTGAAAGTTACTGCCCTATAAATTAGATTGTCTTTGTATAAAATTTACATACATATTTATATTTGAAAGTACTCAGATATTATAACTGCCCAAGGCCATTTAACGTTGAAAAAGTAGGTCATGGTCACCTATTTTCATTAGGCTTCTGCTCCATGTCAAGATGCATCCACAGTATAAATTCGGTGCAGTTATCTTAATGCATTCTTCAGATAATGCGATTATGTCATTGAACGGACAGACAGACAGACAGACCACGAAATGATTACAATACCCCAGGGGTGGGCAATACCGGTCCTCAAGGGCCGGTGTCCTGCATGTTTTAGATATTTCCCTCTTCCATCACACCTGATTCAGTTAATGATCAGCTCATCATCAAGCTCTGCAGAAGCCTGTTAACAATGTAACAGCTTCCAGTTGTGATGGAAAAGGGAAATATCTAAAACATGAAGGACGCCGGCCCTCGAGGACCAGGATTGCACACCCCTGCAATACCCCTCAGCCAAGGGGTAATAAAAACTAACTCTTAAGTAATCAAACTTCTGGTCTACAACAGAAATGACAAAAGGTTACATATATGAGGATTCATGGTGATCTTTGTGCAAAAATGGAAAAACTAAACACAGTCTCCATAATGTGGTGATACTGAGCAGACAGAAATACTGTGGAAAACATGCAAAATGACTTTCTGTGTTTCTGTAAGTTTAAGTTTATGTTTGAGGTGAAAAAAAATCAGGAGGAGTAACCTGTGCATTTTCTGTGAGAAGGCTCAAATGAAAATTGGAAAATATTGCCCACAGTAACTTTGTCACCAAATCATTATATCCTACTTATAATGTGGAAGTTTTCAAATTTCAATAATATCCTATCACATTATGGCATCATAGGGTGAATCATCGTAATACCATAAAAACACTTTGTAAGAGCACCTTGTAAGAACTGGTCACTGATCCATTTTTAACAATCTAAAAGTAATAGATTAATCAAACAACTGTTGCAGCTCTAGTGATAAAATACTTATATATCAGGTATTTTATTCACTGAATGGTGCAAATGTATTTAACTGATTTTCATAGAACATTATGTAATTACAAAATAAATTATCTAAAGTTGTTTTAACAGCAATTCATTTTTCTTGCAGATGTAATTTCTATTAATATTTTGTAACATCACTCATCTATTAGGTTTGACTACAGTTTTTTTTCTAATTAGTGAAATTCACATGTTAAAGACAGGCTTAAGCCACAGAAATGCACAATTACCCACAGATGAAAAGTCCCAAGACAACACAGATAATATGTTAAGACGACTTAGACTGTCTTGTGACCACAAGACACAAGTATGACCCTCATGATACTGAAATTCCTTTCCTGCCAAAGCTTCTTAAAGGTATAAACCCTTTACCAGGGTTCCTACAAGTTAAATTTAAGGCAAGGCAAATTTATTTGTATAGCACAAATCAGTCACAAATCAAACACAGGACAATTCACAGTGCTTTACAAAAATGGAAAAGAGACAAGTTAAAAATATACAATTACAATGAAATCATAATCAATAAATCATAAATAATAATCAAATAAAATAAAGTAAAAAAAAAGAAGACTACTTAGAATAGAATTTAAAGCCCATTTCGCAGCCTATTTCACAGCCATACAGGCAAAACTTTGTAACTCCTTGAATTTAGGAAAGTGTATTTATTTTCCCCTTATACAAGGTGCAGCGGGCTTCAAACACGTCCCCTCTACATCTGTCAATCAAATCAAGAATGATCTTTTCACCAACCAGGCATTATTAAATTTGCACTTCCCCATGCTTACTTTTCACTTCTCTGATCATTTCTCACCAGGGGCTGCAAAGTTAGCGATGATTCCTAATTTCAGTATAAACTGTCGGGCTGGAACTGGTGGAACTGAGTCGACTAACGTTATTTTCTTTGCAGTTTGGACATTTAACAGACACACTTAAACACAATACAGAGAACAAGTTTATGGCAACATAACTTAAGACCTACCATATCAAATGTAATACCTTTTACAGACTTTTTTAAGGTATTAAATCCAGATTTGTAAATTCAAGACTTTTAAGACTTCTTAAGACCCCACGGGCACCCTGTTCACACTGTATGAGAATAAGGAACAAGGCTATTGTCTGTGACCAGTATCTACACTGTGAATGTGATGTAAAACAATAAGAGTATTAGTGTTGACACTTTCATGACTTCCCCAGGTTTCATGACGATGGGGGCCCTGAAGAGGCGTGTTGTATGTGGTTTTGGTGCCTTGTTAAGAGTGTGTTTCTTACCTTTGAGTCAGTATTCTGGAGTCCAATAGCCAGACCCTCAAAAACTGAGTGCAGCGAGAGCGATAGGAAGAGCATGAAGGAACGGAAGGGAGAGTGGGCCTGAAAGTCAACATGGACGTGATGACCACTGCTCTCCAGATCAGGACCAGTAACTGTCCTGGCTCCATGTCCATGTCCATTCCTGTTGTCACTTATCAGGGGCTCTGTCTCCTCCTGAGCTCCTCTCGTCTGTCGGCAGTTGAGCACAATCCTCTCCAAGATAAGGACAGTGAAGAACCCTGCAGCCATGATGAATTCAGGTAGAGGGAAACTGGTCTGTTCAGAAATAAACCAGTTTAACAGATCAGTTAGGTTCAGCCAAGACTGGCATTTAACAGTCTGAGATAAAATCAGACCTGGTCATACCTCAACCTTTCGGGCATCCAGCTCAGTGCTGATGTCCGACAGATAGTCTGGAATGATGTCGAGCAGACACGCTGCCAGGAAAACCCCTCCAGCAAAACAGCTTATCAAACTCAAAACTGTGCGGTGGGTTTCTGTAAAATGCAAAAAACTTTTTATGATCATTTATCCCACAAAGAAACAAATCTGAGTGTGGTTTTAGACAGTTCTTTTAAACTGGACCGACAAATCAGTTCAGTAGTTAAATCTTGTTTTTATCAGTTACGTGTCCTCATCAAGGCTAAGACTTACCTGCCATGAACTGACTTTGAACGCATCATTCATGCTTTTATCACATGCTGATTGGACTACTGCTACTCCTTGTACTGGTTGAACCAGGCCTGTGTCCACTGCCTGCAGTTAGTCCAAAACTCTGCAGCACGACTGGTCACAGGCACCAAGAGATATGAGCAGATAAAACCCGTTCTATTAGTTTGTAAATGTTTTAATGGGTTGGCTCCGTCTTATCTTTCTGAGCTTGTGTCAGTCCATGTTCCTGCCAGAACAATGAGGGCCACTGACCATCTGACCTTAGATGTTCCGAGGTCACGGCTAAAAACCAGAGGAGACCAGGCTTTTTCTGTTGCAGTCCCCAAACCCTGGAACAGTCTCCCACTGGACATCAGAGAAGCCCAGTCTATTTATATTTTTTAAAATTGTCCTTAAAAACTCATTTGTTTGCCCTGGCATTTAACACAAGCTAAGCAGGACATTCTGTTTTTATCTGTTTTACAGTTGAGGACAAAATTATTAGCCTCCCTATGAAATCTGAAGTTTCTTCAAGATTTTCCCAAGTACTTTTTTAACAGAGCAAGGAATTTTCAACATAGCATT
>JAPTMW010000018.1:15401406-15414310 GCA_029822955.1 Ostorhinchus angustatus | reverse complement strand
GGATTTCGGCCATGGTCTCCAGGCTGTCTAGCAGTTCGAAAAGAACGCGCAAGGCAGCATGGGTACTCCCAGGCTAGTAAAATACCTGAGTTTCACTGAAAAATGCAGAGGATAATGTAATAAATGGTGATAAATCATGGTACAGAAAAATTTTGGTTCTTTATTGCCAGTAGCATGTGTTATGGCATTGTCTCGACCAGAACCGTTGGCTAAAGGCTGTTGGTATCTGTAGTTGGGCTACAGTTTTTGTCTTGGTAGTGGTAATATCAGCAGTTGGGTGATATCGTTTTTAAATGCGTTATGAAAATTGATGCGTTACCAGAAATATAACCGATCTTCACAAATAATGCACCACTTTTGTTTTGTCGGCTTGTCTCTCTCCTTTGACATAACTGACATGAAATGCTGAATCTGAAATGCTCCCAAATCTGAGACCTTTGTACCTGAGATGCTGCTCTGAGCTGCCATCCTGGTTCACATTCAGCATGTGTGCGGTGCATGGATCGCTTAGACGTCCATCTAGGATATCAAGTATTGCACAAGTTCCATTTGCAGTCACATTGCTCATACTGTGTGTGTTCCGCTTCAAGGTTCTTGTGGAAACTTAAGGCGAGTGTTTGCGTTCTTCACATAGGCTACATGTATTCGTTTGGTACACCTCTGTATTGTATTGAAGGCCCCGAACCGAACGAATGCACCATTACACCCCTACTTTGTAATGGTCAAATGTCAAGAAAAAATGGTTTTTGATGTCACCACAAAAGATAGTTCTGGGTCTTTAATGTTTCACTGGCACTTGCAAAAAAAATTGCAGTGACATATAACATCACATTCAGCTGCTCTGAATGGCCCACACAAACAGCCCTCTTGCTCTCCTTAGTGTTAAATCTACACCGTGTATCACAAACTAGTGAACTGCGTTAACACCAAGAAACACGTCAAGTATAAATACTTGATAAAGCAATATGAAAACAGAAATTCCGCTTCTTCAAAACCACTAAAGATGAAATATTCAAGAATAGATGGGTGACAAATGAGGTAAAATGGAGTGGGTTTGTCAGGTTTTGGTTTCCCATGTAACATTCAAGCAATACATTCTGTGAACTTTAATGAAGGTATGAACACCTGTCTTCTAAAGGATATTCCCTCATTTGACATGATGATAGTGGTGTAATTCTAGGTCAGACTATACAAGTATGGTTCCTTTTGGCAGACGTTGGGTCTGGTCTCAAAAACAATGAATGTCAAGGTCTTGTGTAGTATGTCTTAACATGTCAGAATATTCTAACCCTCACCAATGGATAAGCATTGTTTTGTTTTGTTTTTTGTTTTTTTACCACAAGTTAAGGCTCCTATAGCCAAGTGTCATACGCACCACTTCAGTTCACTATTGCTTGTTTGGTCCCGAATGCATCACATACATCATGAAAGATGGCAAGCTACTATTGGTTGGGAAGTAATGTGTTGTGTGTCATGCCACTCAGACACAACATAGTAAGAGCTTATCACTCTGAAATAACCTGACCACAGTGACCATCGCATCAGAGAAAAAAGTATTGTGTAATCTGAACCCAGCATGGCATGTCCAAAGTTTCTCACGTGTTCATCTGAGTGGGATCCAGAGACTGTGAAGACCATAACATATGGTTCACATCATTTTTATCTCCATCAAACCTTTCAGTGTCCTCTCAGACCCCATGGATGTCCTCATGGAAGAGAACAATCCTTAAATCTGTCACCTTATGCATTTTTTTTTACTTTTGGTGTCCCACTAGTTGTTGACATGTACATATATGTACATGTACATATTTGTACCAATATTTGTACCAATTTGATGTTCTCCAAATAAAGTTGTGGCCAAGTGATGGATCAGAAATCAGCTTGCCCAAGTCGGTTTTTACCAGCCCCTGTACAGGCTCTTTCATGTTTTACATCACCAAAGCAATGTTTTCTGGAGACTTGATGTGACTGTAAATATCTGCCTCTCAGACTTGTGTCAAATTCCACAATTCATAGATGCAGGTTTTCATACATCCTCCAGTTCCACATAACTGTATTAGTTTTTTCACAATGTTTGAAATGCTGACTTACACTTGACCTCATGAGCATCTTTCTCCAACCCCATTTTCTCAACAGAGATGACAAAGTCGAGAAAATAAGTTAAATTACCTTGAGTGGCTGTATACTGCTGTTATCTAGGATTGTGTGTGTGCGCGTGCATGCGTGTGTGCGTGTGGCCAATGACGACGATGACAATAATAATATTGGTGGACACGGTGGTGCAGTGGATAGCACTCGTGCCTCACAGTAAGAAGGTCCTGGGTTCGATTCCAACACCAGGTGATGGGGGTCCTTTCTGTGTGGAGTTTGCATGTTCACCCTGCTTCTGCTTCTCTCCGGGTGCTCCAGCTTCCTCCCACCATCCAGACATGCACTGATAGGTTAATCAGTTCATCTAAATTGCCCATAGGAGTGAATGAGAGAGTGATTGTTTGTTCCTATATGTCAGTCCTACGATGAACTGGAGCAGAGTGTACCCCGTCTTCACTCATAAGTAGCTGGGATAGGCTCCAGCGACCCCAGTGAGGATAAAGCAGGCTTAGAAAATGAATGAATAATAATAATAATAATAATAATAATAATTAGTAATACTATCACCATGGAGATACTAATGCCAACAGTAAAAACACGTAACTCAATACAGATTTCAGATTACAGATGTCATATGAATATGAATACTTGTCCTACATCCCCACCCCTAGAAGTAGATGGAACCCCATGCAGACTAGTTTGAGAATTTTGTTTAGGCTTTCAGAAACGCTTTTTCACTACTTTTTGATTTTTAACAGATCAAGCAGTTCGTACAAAATATAACAACAGCCCCCAAAAAGTGTTTTTGGTGTGTACAGTGTAAATAAAATCACAATCCATTGATCCACAAATCTCGTAAACCCATATTTAATTCGCAATTCAGCATATAGTAGAGAACATCAAATGTTTAAACTGAAAATATTCCAAGTTTAAGAAAAAAAATATATATATTTCTGAATGTGATGGCATCAACATGTCTCTACAAACATCTTCACCATGTTCTGCTTACATTCTATACAGCATCCATTTATATGGAATTGGGTTTGTGATCAGCAAAAGGAAAGGAAAGTTGCAGGCCTACATCATTATGTTGACACTTGGATAATTTAGCTTGAGTTGCGTCATGGTTGTTACGTGTTGACTAATATTCTGTTTATAATTTATTTAGTGTCCTCTGCTTATTCAAGACTCAGGCTCTGAGCGTCACTTGTATCAGTAAAAGAATGATACGAAGAGCAGTCAGAGGAAAGTGAGTGTGTTTTGCGGTTCTTATACGACTGATGCATCTTTCATTGGCGATACCCAATCCTGTCATCATAACCTCATGACGTTGGTGAGCTGAGGAGACTTTCCACTGGCTTACTTCCAGGACGTTGGCTGCAGGTATTTGGTGATGACCTGTCCTGTCTGAGGTTTCTTGCATTTGGTTCTAAATTGACCATCTGAACAGGGTCCAGTCCGTGCTTCACTTCATGGCAATGAAGGCACATTCCACGGGTTACATTTTCCTTCTAAACTGTGTGTGTCAACTTGGTGGTTTCATGCTATTCCATCCTTTCCGTGGTTGATCTTTGCATATGAGAGGAGAAAAATAAGAGCGATGATCCCACAGCCTTAATATACTTTGATTATGACTTGACGGACATTTCATTTGTCCCCCCTCCCCCACCTCATCATCCCTCATTCCCCAGCCAGCAGCCTTCACACATCCTTTTAGCACCCTTGTCAATGCAGCCTATTCTGCTTTTCTATTCATAGCCACACAGACACACACACACACAATTTTCCTAGCCCCCTTTCAACCCCAGAGACACCAGATGAGCCCCTCAGTTCTTCACAAAGGGACCCCTCCTGCCTCTGACTGTCCCTAAAATCTAGACACACATGCACAGATGGAAAACGAACAGCATTAAGTTTTGAACCAAACAGCACCATTATCACATCTCTCAACTGTGTGTTTTGTGAACAGATAAAATCAAACTTGTTCATCTTTTTTCAGACCATATTTATCACAAAATATATCTAGTCATATAAACAGTCTATTTAGCATGAATGAGGTGCAGCCAATGATTTTCTATTGAAATACAAGAAAACAGGCTAATTCCAACGTTTCTTTATTTTGTTGGTGAGCACTTGACATTAAAATTGATGTCAAAATTGACTTTTAAGGATTATGGTAAAAATACCTGTTTTTACCTTTAAATCAGACTGATTCAAAATCTGTCATCAGAATGTTTTCAGCATGTCAGGATTTGGTGTTATGTACAAATCAATAAAGTCCTTCCAGAAAAATTCAAGCAAAAATCTTTGAATATGTGATGGATTATGCTGGGTTTTTGTGTGATTTTATGCAGTGAAATTGTGGGAATAAAAAAAAAGCATGAATTAGCAAAAATATACGGGAACTGGAAAAACATGCATTTCAATGAAAAAAACGGATTCTTCTCCCACACCCTGTTCTAACGAGGCTACTACTAAATGAAAAAAGTCTAATTACATCCTATGATAAGCAAACATACAAGAAGTAAGCATACACTACATCACAGAAAGTGCTGGTTCTGTTTTAGTTCTTATTTATTGTCTAAGCATGGTTCAAACATGGCTTTAACATTCCTGAGTCACAAGTGTCAAAAACTAAATAATTGCTTCCTGCTTCACAAAAGTGAGGTAGAACAGGCCATCTGTTTCAAGGCTATTATAGCCTTTTTGTTCATATAACATTATTATCGCTGCAGCAGAAACCATTTTCAAATGTTTCACGCTGGAAAAGTGGCTCCAGCATCGATTTTCTCTTAGGTTCCAACATACAGTGGCATGGGGTGTGAAATAAAAAATGTAGGGGTTATGAAATCATGTGAGCCCTGCATATTTTGTGTATTTTATGAGGAAATATGCTATTATTGAGGTGAATATATGCCCTTTTTGAAGAACTGCAGACCTCCACATTATGCACTGCATTATGCAATCCCATAATGGTGTTTTTCTGGAGGGACTGTTATTTGGCCTTTAGCTGCATATCACATCACTTTTATCAACCAGTTCAGGGCTTGATAAAAAAAAAAAAAAACATGAGCAGATGGGTTGCATCTCATGTCAGGAGACTGTAAGTGATTAGCATGGTGAATGATTTCATACAGATATTTCTGACAAGGAAACCAGCCAACCACTGAGGGGCTTCAACCCAAACATTATGGTGATTACTGTTGGTTCCAACCCGACATGATGGAACAATTCTGATGTCAGATATAGAATCTCCTCCAGTGACAGAGTAAGGACATTTTTTACTTTTTTTCATTTTTTTAACATTTACTTATTTGTTGTTTTTTGCTAGTATTACTGTCTCCAACGTTGCACTTTTGGGGTTTCCTTGGATTTTCAGAGGGTCCAGGTGGTGCGCAGGTTCCAGCAATTTCCTTAGTATTTTCTAATAAACCAACATATAAACTGGGGTATAAAGCTGCATTATTTGTTGTTATTATTATTATTATTATTACACTTGTGTGTAATGGTTCATTTTGAAAATGTCTTATAATGTCATATATTTTATTTAACCCCTTGTGCCCGCCTCAAATGTATTACCCTTTGGACACCTTTGTGGTAAAAATGTACATGCACAAAAAAACTGCTGATAAATCATTATATATCAGTGTTTGGTGTGTGCATGTAGATTTTTGCCATTAAGGTGTCCTGAGGATGCAAAATGCACCTTTAGTGTATACACTGGATTTCAAAAATGTAACTAAAAAGAAAAGTTCAAAATGAGAAAAATATTAAAAATTAGAAAAATATTTTTTTTTAAAAATACAAATTTAAATGTCCGAGGGGGCATAAGGGTTATGATGTACCAGACTTTAAAAGATCCCTTCATGTTTACCCAGCCGCATGTGCAAAAAGGCTTTCACATGCATGTTCTTGTATCATTGCACCTTTTCATGCTCCTCATCTCTTTTCAGATTTGTGCCAAATTTTTTGCCCCCCCCCCAAACTTATCTGTCAGCACTTCTGCTCCTAAATGTTTTCACGGTTCACCCCAGAGTCCATACTGACATGAAGCCCATTCACACATACTAGTACGACAGTTATGGCATTGCTTCACAGCTGTTAAGTCACAGCATCCTAGACCGTACCTGGGGTCAAGATTACAAACAAACCAATGTGAAGTCCTTGTTTCACTTATAGGACATACAAATCCATAACAGTTTACCCATTTACAGAGTCTTTTCTTCTTGATCCTGCATGTCTGACCCATCCAAATGATTTTTGTTGAGAAATGCATTAAATAGAAAACACTACAGAAGCCAAGGACAGATAGAATTCATCAATCAATCTGTGAAATAGTGATTAATCATCTTAAACAAGTTAAAGACATCATATGGTTTCTCAGTGGGAACACATTTGCAGTAAAAAACCAAATCATTTTGAGAAAAAGTTCTCAATTAGAAAAAAAAGACTTCCCTAATAAAGTTTATAACTTTAAAGTGTATTTCTTTATGAATGTTGTATTGAGCAAAACCACGAGAAATGTAAAGTAAAGGCATCAGATGTAGAAGACACAAGACAGAAATTCCTTCAAAGATGTAATGTAAAATGTGAAACATAGAATAACATTAAAACAATGTAAAAGACACAACAGCAAAAAAAGTACATATAAAGAGATTTTCAGGGTGTGACAGTGGGAGAGTCAGTACCAATATAGATCTGTGGCAATTTGTGGTAATGTTTCAGTCCTGAGGACATGCCAAAGGGACCACTGCTCTAAATAACAGAGTTTAATAATGGGACGCTGATGATGGTTGGTGTATTTTCTGACCTTAGATCAAGAAGAATATTGAACTGGTATGTGCTGGTATTATTTACTCCTCATCTTCTGAGTGATCCCACCCTACCCATGCCATCTGCTGTTAGTTTAATTGCAAATGATGCTTTATTACGTATGCCTTTTTAGAAAACAGTGCGTTCTGAGATCAAACTCAACATGTCAGAACAGAGCAGACCATTCAAAGCTATTATAAGTATAAAATGTTTAACATCTCACAGACTAATATTAAATAAAACAGTTCTTCAATTGAGAATGTGAATAAATTAAATCTTGTAGGAAACAGTATGCCCATGGTTAAAGGCTGAATTTTGGTCCTGATTGAACATTGAACAAATCAGGTGGTTATTTGAGGTCTTCAAAGATGTAGTAAGATAACATTGACCTATATGATTGAAAACAAGATGAAAACTGTGCTTAAAAAAAAAGACATGACATGACTGTGACATGGCAAAATAATGTAAAAAGTCAAAAAGAGATGAAATAAAGTTCTGTTTAAGAAACAGCTTGAAAATGGTTTTGGCGCTGATTTATTTGGGCTTAAAATGAGTGGGATCTGACTGCAGTTAAACTCCAGTTCTGTTTGGTGGCAGATGATAGATGATGCACATTAGACTCTCTGTTGCCGTGCTGGACGTTTAGCTTCTTCTCTACCTGGTGAGGACTAAACTAGGTCATGAAATGGATTTACTCTGCTCTCTCATGTTTTACTGTCTTTCCTTTTGACTTATTTCCATCCCAGTAACCTACGTTTAGTGTTGTGGCTCATTGATTGGTAGATGTTTAAGGACAATGGCGACTCAACGGTTCTGAAAACAGCAGTTAGTTTTTGAAAGTAGCGTTGCGTGAGTGGGTCATTAAGTTTAGAGGGAAAACAGCTTCATAACAATCCCTAAAGAAGTGTGTGTCCATTCCCTACGCTCTCAGACTGGACTCTTATACAGTGTATTTCTACACACTCGCAGGGTCCAGTCCGTGACCAGAGGGAGCTGGTGATTAGCATGAAAATCTGTAAAGACCTAGTTATTCTATCTACCTCTTCACCCTCCTGTCTCATACGCAGTCACACTGACACACACCATGTTTCCTCCAACACAATTCTAATGAGGTGGTGACCAATCTCTTGTTATAATTGCCTCTAACTCCTTTTAATTTCTTCTGAGCATATTAATCATACATAGAGTTATTTAAAATCGCATAAATTAATCTTAGATTAAACAGACCTTTCAAACAATTAAAGACTTAGGTAGAATTTCCCCTGGGTTTAGCCTATTTCTATTTGAGCCGAGCAGTTGCAGGTGATTATCCCATTTTGATGTGGCCAGACGGTGATTAATGTAAGTTTTAAATGGGTCCTTCCCCTCGCTCTCCTCCGTCCACCAACAGCTACAGCAGAACGTCAGGACACCTTCAATGACCCAGCTAAGGAGTACTTACTCTGTAATTCTTCTGTGCACTTTTCGTGCTTAATTTTAGTAGCAGGGGATTTAATTATTAGAAGATTATTCAAGTTTGAAATTAAAATATTTTCCTGTCAAATAATGTGTAGTTTCACATTTTCAGGGCCAAAATAAGACAAGCTTGGAGCAGCTCACAGTTCATAGATGTGTTGTATTATATGGAACGTGTTGCAGCCAATCACTCTCATGGCCAGTGTGTGGAATGAAATGAGCAGAGTCGCCACTGCTTTTATCTCTTTTTATTCTTGATTTAAATAAGGACGAAGAAGACTAAATACAGGAATAGGTCAAAGCTTTTATCATTTACTGTTGCAGAATTGCTTCTTCTTTTGCAGGCAATGAAAAGATCTAGGCTGTCTCATGTTTTCAGTGTCTGAGATGGAGAACAGAATTCAAAATCCTTTTAACGGTCTAAAGCTGCAACAACTACTCGCTCATTGACTATTCTGTCCAATAAACAATAATAAGCAGATATTTGAATAATAATTTAAATCACAAACATTTACCTCTTATGTGATAATTCAATTAACAATAAGCTTTTGTTTCTGCTGTGTGGGTGTTGAAAGACAGTCAGCTCTATTAATAAAGTGTAAGTAGTTGAAATGAATTAAGTAGTTGAAAATACTGGATTGGTGCTGAATACAATATTTCCTTCTCAGGGTGTATTCACACCTACTTCGTTTGGTCCATTTCAAAACAGACCAGAGTTTGTTTCCCTGGAAAGTCCAGACGTGTGAATACAAGCGTGTAAACTCGATTCAAATCAAACAAGCGGACTGAGACCACCTACAAGAGATGGTGTCGGTCCGCTTCCAAACACACTCTGGGCCGGTTCACTTCTGGTGTGAATATAACAGGCCTTGAGCCGAAACAAACCAAGGAACATGCACCTTTTTGTGCTTGACGAGCCACCGTAGCCGCTGGAAGTAACCAAGCCTCATGGGTAGTCAGAGCTAATAGCAACAGCATCCAGCAGTAGTGGACAGACGTGGACCAATGAGGAGATTGAATGTCTCATTGACATTTGGTCAAATATTTCCATATTACGAAACTGGCTTCGATTGAGGTGTTCTTGACAGTTAACATTGTGTTCATAAATTTGTATCTGTAAAAATAGAATACATATTCCGAAAATGATAACTGCATGTAGGACCTTCACGTTTGTTTTCATCAACACCCACTGTCTCTGATTCACACTGCCCCCGACTTTTCTATCCAATGCCAGCATAGTTCGTCCCATGCATGCATTTGTTTTCAAAGTTTGGTCCACTAGTAAAAAGTGCAATGAGACCCAAATGAGCAAAAATAAAGTCTGCATTCAATCCAAATCAAATAAGTGGACCAAAGGTGTGAATACACTCATAGTTTTGTGTTTTCAGGAATTTAGTGTTTAGTTTCACTCCTTTGCCCCCTGTTCCATCGTCTTGATCAAACACGGAAACTCCACAAACGAGTTTGTAACTTAAAAAAACTATTACATCTCACACAAGAAGCAATGCAAGAAATTACCAGGGGTGTTTAGAGTAATCAGTAATGAAATTCATTAGTGATGTCAACAATAGCCTTATGACTGACGTACAGTGGTTTCAAAAAGTTTCTTGACACCTCATGCATTTGTGATATACTGCATTTAGAATCACTCTTAAGTCATTGAACTCTGCTAAGTAGTGTGCCAGGACCAAAGACTACATGCTCCCTTCTGCACAGTGTTAATTTCGTCAACGATAAAGATGACGAAATATTTTTGTCAATGACATTTTTTTTTTCATAATGAAGATGAGACAATGACGAGCTAAAAATAACTTTTTGATGATGAAATATGACGAGACATAAGTGTATTTTCATCTCGACAAGACGAGATGAAAACAATTTTTTTTTTTGTCTGTAATTTGTCGCCTCCTTCAGCAGATGTCACCCTAGGCCTCCGCCTATGTGATCCATAGAGCCGGCCAGGCCTGTAACACTGCATTATTAACATTAACAATAACATTAACATTAGGGTAATTTTCACAGACTGGAGATAAACACTGGTGAAAGTTCTTGTTGTTTAGTTCCATTCCTCCGCCCTATTGTCTGCACTTTCACTGAAGCTGGACAGGATGTGGGGACTATGGTGTTAGATTTTCCAAATGATGGTTTACAGGCATTTTCATTCATCCCTCTGTTTTTCTTGACCATGCTTTGCACTGCCATGTCCCATCTGGGTCCACTTTGAGTTTCTAGACTAAAATCTTAAAGTTTATGTTGGCTGATCATTCAGTCACTGCTCCCATTAGCGCTGGCGGATCCTAGAGCAATTTAGCGCACGCAAAACCCTCATTTAAGTAGGGTGATCTCCAAGACTTTGCACCTGTTGACATTTGCGCAAGCAATCTGAGTAAATCGGCAGCAAACCGTGGTCCAACCCCAAACGCAAAATTCTAGATTGCGCATTCAAATTAGTACACGCAAATTGGGATCTTAGTAGATCTGATTTGTGAAAAACATAAAGGTGGAGGTGATGAAAATAAATCACAGTAGGCAAGTAGTATGTGAAGAGCCTCGTTTTGACCTAATGAAAAAACATATATAAATTGTGGGAAAACACCATTGTTTAGGTGATAAAATTTGACCAACAGTAGCCCTTTCAGCACCATGGACAGCACCGCTCCGACACTCACTTCAGCAGCCACTGCTCGTCAGGTAGGGCAAAGCAAAAAGCTAAGGACATTGAAATAAAACTAATCTTATGAGTGTGATTTAAATTTGTAGACTAAAATCTTAAAGTTTATGTTGACTAAAATTCAAGACTAAAATTTTTTAAAATTTTCGTTGACTAAGATGAGACTACGACTAATACGGATTCCAATGACGAATAAGCATTTTCGGCAAAAAGACTAAGAGGAAGAATAAATGAAAATGGCTGCCAAAAATGACACTGCCTCTGCACATGCACTGTTTCATCAGGTCAAAACTAGATGTTTCAGCAAGATAATGAAACGCATCCAGGACATGACATTCAAACTGTCAAAGATGTATTTTGTGAATCATTTGCGTTTGTTTGTATCTGTCTGATGCAACCACACCTTTAGAAAGACAAAAAAGATTTTTCCACAAGTATTTCATGATGATGTTTGAGATTGCATAAAATTCTAGGGGTGTCCAAAAACTGCAGGAATGCTGTATATCATTTTAGTTGTTGTGTTTTAGTTTCATAAAATTGTACAGTTGAATGAGAGCGGGACTGAAACCTGCTATTTGCATGGACTCGCTTGTAAAAAATCTGACTTGAATTTATTTATGAATGTACTTATTTACCTGCTTACAAACTTACTAACATAAACAGCCTAATAAGGCCTCAGTCACAAATGTTGTTACAAACAGCTGTGAACACTGTGCGAATGATTTATGGACCATTTCACACAACCATCTCAAGGCGGACTTATAAGAATGGAGAGTTAGTAGACCGTTCCTAAGCTCGTAGCCATGTGGATGATCTTGTGCAAGATTTTCTACGAACATGCTATGAAATCCCTATTTAATAGGGCGCCCTAATGGATGCCTTAAGAACAACCTAAGAACAACGCACAACGTTCACGGATCAGGAGGCCATTCCGGAACCCCATGTTCCTGCAGCGGCTGCAAGTAGATCACAAGAACACATTAGGTTGTTTTTAGGTGTCCCTCTCGGCATTCACATGGACGTACAGACAGAGATTCACATGGCGTTCTTAAGGTGGACGTAATAGGCGGTAGTATGTCATTCGTGTGGTGTTCTTAGAAGGGTCGTATACAAATTTTTAAGACAGAGTGAATGACTGGACTCAAACACATGGTGCTGAAGGGAAAGTGTTTTATTAACAGAAAAATAGTCCACAGGGTGACGAGGATCGGGTTGATGGAGAGAATATGTGTGACGGACTCGATGGCGGACGGTTAGGCCTGTAACGGTACACAAAATTTTCGGTTTGGTACATTTTCGGTTTTGAAAGCCATGGTTTGTTTGTTTTTTTCGGTTCGGTATGGGAAGAAAGCAAACCCCTCAAAATATCTTTAATGCATTTATTATGAATTTTTGAAGATTTTTCCCCCAATTTTTGGAGACAATAGAATATAGAACGGCAAGAATAATATAATTCTGCTGCTATAAAGAAAGAAAAGAAAAGAAAAGAACTAAAATATTACTAACTGTATTTTAAACATTAGTATTGCACTTTTCCCTGAAAGGTAGTTTTAAACAAACAACAAAAATCAAATTACAGTTCTGTCTGTTCACATTCTGCATAAAAATAACAACATAAAAATTCCACATGAAGTGCAACATTAACAAGAGGGCAAACTCATATTCTCTTTTAACAAACTTAAGAACAAAATTGACAATAAAATTAACCAAATTCTTTATTTTAGGACAGTTAAACTATTTAGGCCACTTTGTGTGTGTGTGTGTGTGTGCGTGCGTGCGTGCGTGCGTGCGTGCGTGCGTGCGTGTGTGTGCGTGTGCGTGCATTGGTATGCGGATGAGTATACACCTGGCTTTGACTGTTCAGAAATCCAGTGT
>JAPTMW010000018.1:14971023-14990006 GCA_029822955.1 Ostorhinchus angustatus | reverse complement strand
GTTATTTTGAGGGAACAGTGAATTTACACTGTTATACAAGCTGCACACTGACTACTGTACATTGGATCAACGTGACAGTTCTTCAGTGCTGTCCCATGAAAAGATATAATGAAATATTTGCAGAAATGTGAGGGGTGTACTCACTTTTGTGAGATACTGTTTTTAACACATACTGTATGTATAAATATTTGGTTCACATCTGTGTTACGCTTGGATGGACACCCGCCATCATTCCTCATTCCACCAAGTTTGATGAGAATTTGAGTGGTAGTTTTTGCTTGATTCTGCTTATACACTAAACAGTTGTATAATGAAACCATAACCTCTTTATTGGATGTAATAACATGCTGTGTCATTCAGGGCTATATTTGTTACTGCTGATAACTATAAAACTCATCGTTGCGAGCTCATTGCCAAAGTTGGATGTCCTCTCTGTAAAACGTGATAAACACCAGATTTTATTCATTTATGAAGTACTTAATGGCCAGTTATCTGTTTACAATCCCTTGTTACATTCTTCTAATGTGGGTATCTATAAAACATTCTCAGATGAGTTGTTGTTGCAGGTGCTACCTGTTCCTGCTGATCTCAGATCAGAAAGTCTTCTGGTTGTGCATGTGCAGCCTCCAACAGTAATGGCAGTTTAACGGTAGATATTCACCACATTTTACTTCTATCTGTTCTTCTCGTGGATTCAGTTGTTTTATATTTGTATAGGTTGTATTATTTATTCAGTGAATTTCCATCACTTCTTTTTTGCCACTTTCATTGTTAATCACCACTGTCTTCTGGGCTTTTATGTCCATATATAGAATTAAGGTTAGACGAATGAATGAAGAGGATGAACCAGATTTTTCACAAACTTCAATACAGTGTCCTTGGTTATTGAATTAATATCAGCGGGAAACCCTTTCCAAGTCATACTTAACTTTTTTAGACTTGGTCTCTACATTACCAGTCTCACTTTTGAAAGACATTTTAATGGACAGAATTATTGCACCTTCTGTATCACTGTTTGTCCAAATAGTTTATGAAATCTTGATTCAACTGAAGCTACAATAACTACAGTGATATTGACCTCCGTCCTGAAGGTTATGTTTCTGTTACTGTATAGTGTCCCTGTCTGCCAGCAGGTTTATGCAAAAATAGAGGAAATCTGATTATCAATCCTCAAAGGATGTTTTACAAAGTATTGTACTGTGGCTGATGGATAATAATGAAATTGCTGACTTTGAGGAAAAACAGCAGCTAAAACATAGTGTGCTGCACACTTGTAATACCCCTTGGCCAAATATAGTGTAAGGATCTGTTGAAAGTTACTGCCCTATAATTTAGATTAGATTGTCTTTGTGTAAAACCTATTACATATTTATATTTGAAAGTACTCAGATATTATAACTGCACAAGGCCATTTGACCTTGAAAAGGTAGATCAAGGTGACCTGTTTTCAATAGGCTTCTGCTCCGTGCCAAGATGCATCCCCAGTATGGTGCAGATATCTCAATGCATTCTTCAGATAATGTGATTATGTCGTTGAATGGACAGACAGACAGACGACGAAACGATTACAGTACCCCTTCGGCCAGAAGTTGGCTGAGGGGTAAAAACTAAAAATCCCACCAAGAATCACCTCAATTTTACATGGTTAGTTTAAAGTCAAGTTGCAGCTTTATGAAGTATTAGTAAGTAATTATGAAGTAAACGGTAAATTTTGTGTTTTTTATTTGTTCAATAAATAGTATGGAAATTTTCAAGCTGGGAATGTTGTTGTGATGTTGGCAAGAAATATAACTACAAATATTTATATATTATTATAATAATTATTATTATTATTATGGTTCAGGAGGTAGAGCAGGTCTTCCAATAAATGAAGGGTGTTGTTGTGTCCTTGGGCAAGACACTTCACCCACCTTGCCTCCAGTTTCACTTACATTGGTGTATGAATGCGTATGAATGTTGGGTGGTGGTCGGAGGGGCTGTTTGGTGCGTATTGACCACTATGCTGCCATCAACCTGCCCCAGGGCAGCTGTGGCTACATATGTAGTTTACCACCACCAGAGTGAAAATGTGAGGATGAATGAATAATGGATCAATAATGTAAAGCGCTTTAGATGCCTTAAAAAAAGAAATCTAATACATTATTATTATTATATTGGCCTAAAAATCCATTGGTTGACCTTTGTGCAGAATTTACCAAGCCCGTTTGCATCTCTGTGTTTCAGGGCATGGGTTGAGGAAGAATGCATTCTTTCCAGACAGTAAATGACTTACCTTGGACGTTGGTTCTCTAATGTGCCCTTTTGGTTGATTTTGACCTCATAAACAAATCCATAATGTAAATAACCCACTGGTACCTGATTGTGTGATATTGTGTCTCTGCACCATGCAGCTTCTGTAAGCAGCCTTTATATGATCTGATCCTGAATGTTATGAGCTGTGCTTCTGGCCTCTTCTTTGGGGATTTTGGTGAAGCAAAGCAAAAAAGTTTGGTCTTGATTCAAAGATGGCAGTTCTTTCAATAACGTGCCCTGCATTCACTCACCACTAAAGGAAATCCTGCTTTCACTAGCTGTGCTCACCTGTCCTTTTTATCTCTGCAGCATGGATTAATATTGCAAAGCCCATAGCTGCTACCCTCATCCTCTCTTTTCTCTTGTTATCTATCACTCCCAAACACATTCACTCCTTCACCTCCTCCACTGCATTTCCTCCTCCCCATCCCTGGTTGTGGATATTGCTTTCTTCTCTCCATCGCTCTTGTTTTCTCCACTGCTCCATCTCAATCAAGAATGCAGCAAGTTTTATGAATTCATCAAAATGATCATGGCCAGTCCAGGGAGGCATGCAGGGAGGCAACAAGGCGAGACGATGGCTGTTGGAACAGATGGAGAAAGAGAAAAAGAGAGAGGGAGGGCGAGGAGGGTGTTGCTGTACTGCTGAATTTTAATGAGTACCAGAGGGAATTTCTTCTTCACATTTTTTTCCCTTGCTCTCTTTCCATTTTTTCCCTGGGATGCACCCATCTACTACATGACTCTAAATCACTGCCACACAAATGAGCTTTAACACAGTGTAGCTTTGGACTTGAACAGCATGTCACAGAAATGGAGCCATCGGCTACGCACCAAAAAAAAAAAAAAAAAAAAAACAGCCTCAAATGTCCTAATTGAACTGCCAATTTGTCATGTTTATCTTTACCATCTTCCACCAGTGTCTTCCAGCCACCGAACCACACATGTGGCGCCCACCACATCCTCTTCCCACAACCCAGCAATAGATGTAAGCGGTATTTCTTTCTATGACAGAGCTGCTGCTCATTAGTGGATTATTCATTCTTTTCATTAGCATCTCCCAGATAGCAAGCGTCCACACTTTGTTTTTATTCTTTGTGTTGTTTTCCTTCTCATCAACTTGCTCTGTCCTCACCCACTAAATCCTTATGGCCTATGACTTTCCTACATTTACTCATTTACTGTGTGCGTCTCCACTCCCTCTCTCTGTCTCTTTCTCTCAGGGGAAGACTTTATTATGCTTTGCTCTGACAGCAAAGTACACAGATAAAAGATAATTGCCTGGCTTGACTCCTCCATTGATATGAAAATAGGATTTAAATTATTCACAGCAGTTTAAAGGTTAGTTGAAGGTTATTACTTGCAGATAGAAGTAGAAAGGCACAGACTAAGAAGAAGGGGGAAAAAACCTTGTGTTGCAAGTTGTGGCCGGAAGGTGAGGTGCCTTTCTGAAAGGCTAATTTGCAGTGCAGGCAGCAGAGACATCTTGTGAACAAACCGCAAAAGCTTCTCAGGGGCATTTGAACACGGTGGTGGAAGTCAGTTATTAAGCAGCAAATTAAGGGTGGCTTCTCCACAGAAAAACATTGTCAGTTGTAAATAAGACTATTCGATTCTTGCCCACTCTTTAAAACTTTTCCTTCATCTCCCATCTAGCCTCACAGAGCCTTTCCTCCTTTGAGCCATCAGTGAACATTAGGTAATAAAAAGTGCCTTTTTTCCTTCAGCGAATAAAAAAGGTTGAAGTGTTGGGTTTAAATCAGGGTCATCTCTGCTGGGACACATGCTTGTTTTGCACTGTGGACAAGATGGACTCGGGAGGGGTGTCGAGGGTGAATTATATGCTCTGTTGTTGTTGGTGTCCCTGAGGACATGTTCACTGATCACAGCAGGAGTTTGTGTGATAAATAAAGACAGGAGAGAGGTTATGAGGAGTCCTTTTACTGCACCTATCACATTACCTTAGAACTGTCTGGCATGTCTGAAGGGCTTTGTTTTACCCGCACAAAGGAAAGGTTCCAGTCGGTGATCTTTGTACAAAACATCCTCTTGCCATTATCAATAGATTCGTCTTCCACAGCTCTATATCACCACCTGTGAGCTATTAGACTCTTGGTGTATTGATTACACTGTACAAAAAAATTTCATGAAATATTTTTTACAGATATGTTTTGGTGTGGTTTTAGACAATTCTGGTATGTAGAATTAAAATTTTATATCTGTTTTAAGATTCAACATGTGAATGTTTTTGTAAAAATCAGTTTATTTTTCACAATTATATAATACAATACATATCTACTAAAATACAGTCTAACATACAATAGCAAGTAATTAGTGAAAAAAAATGTATTTTGTTAGAAGTGTAGAATGCAACAATAGAAAAGATGTTTATTTGTTTCTAAAGAATATAAGATAGATACCAGTAATATAGATCAAATACATAAAATGCACAAACACAAATTCCAAATTTTCTCAAAATCTACCTGTATAAGGCTAAAAAATAACTGCATTTTTTAAATTCTCATCAAATTCTGGCTCAGATACATGTGTCACATGATATGTAAAAAAATATTTGTTGTACAATGTTTACAGTGATGTAAACACTAAATATGTCAAATTTAGTGAGTTATTAGGTCATTTGAGCTTGAAGGGTTTCAGGGTTAAAATATCTGAAAACTAAGCCTCTGTTGAATATTGTTTTGACTTGTGTACTTAGGTTAAAAGTAGGGAAAACAGCCCATACACGCCAAATTACCACAACCCAACCTGCGACCCGCATTTTTTTTCATGTTCAATTTACACCCCCTGTACCCCCATAGATTAAATCCTTGACCCGGCCTGTGCTTAAACACATTGTCTACACAGTAACTCACTTTTAATGGCTTTATTTTTAGGTAAAACACACGTCACTGGTCAGTCTCTAGTATGTGCTGCTCGATGATGTCTGTAGGCGGATGTAAACAATATAACAAACCGGCTGTGGCTCAACCACGGTCAAATTAGATGATCATCATCATTAAATGTCCTGCAAATTATTTTCATTCATGAATGTTCTATTATTTTTTACACTTTCTTGCCAGCTTCCCGCCCACATTTCGTTTAATTTTACCCGTGCCTGTACCCGCGAAAATTCTTTTTTTTTTTTTAATCCGTCCCCACATGTTTTTGCAGATTACCCATCAGGTACCCTGTGCAGGACTCTGGTGTTCTCCCTACTCTTAACCTCTTGATTCTCTTCACAATATCACTGATGCTTCCCTGATAATCCTTTTCCCAGAAATGCCGGTGTTCAGGACACCTGTTACACACGAATGTATTTTCTGATTGGATTCTGAAGTTCGGTCCCTCATCTCAATGAATTGCGATGACCCATTTCTTATTCTCAACTAAATCTGAAGGAAAATTATGAAATTCGATGTAAATTGAGAAAGTGACACTTAAATGTGCCTTTTGTTGACAAGTAAACCGAAAAAAATGATACACAAAGTCAATCATTTCAAACTGTTTCCAGGGCTTGCATGAAAAACCCCTGTTGGCTTATGTAGGTAATTAGCTTCACTTTTAAAGGAGCCGAATGTAGGTTTGTGGCCAAAACTGGTACTGCAATCACATTCAAAATGTTGTACAACGTGGTATCCCCTCCCCCTCAGACTAGAGGTTGCCAGATCCAACATGAGCGTCTAATACAAGAAGCTACCATGACAAGCGACGAGTCCTACACTGTACGTTTATCGTCTTTTAATTATGCTTATGCTTCATGTGTGATGGTTTGCGAAGTAATTAAAGATCGAGCCACAGGTACCGCGGCAACATGCCATGGCACCCGGGCAGCTGCTGCAGAATCCATGCCAGTGCCTCGATATGCGCCCACTGTCTCTCTTCTACAGGCTACTATACTATGTGTAAAGACTGAAAGAGGACTCATTTGACCAATGTAATGTCTCAATCATGTTTCATGTTGCCATGCCATGCTAACAGTGCCTCAGCAAAATGCATTCCTAATGTTAGCAATAATGAGTCATTGCTTTTGTTTCTCTAGCTATTTATTACCTGGTCAATTGGATGACCCACTTGCATATGGGCTAATGTACTGTGAATGAACATGCATAACATTCGACTGTGGAGAATATTTGAAAGGTCCACACTTACAATAAGTAGAATTAAGTTAGCCAAACTTAACTGAATCTTACCTGTCCAGGAGAAAATTAGCAAATTTGGTGTCGGTCTTCAAATTCTTCTCTGCTTTTAGCCGTCTCCACCTTTCAGAAGCATCTCCTGTACATATCCTTGTTTTGTTTCCCACTTAGTCATGACGTATTTGGGAACTAGGGTGCCCCTGAAACATAATGAAGTTGGGTCCTTGCTACAAGAAAGTCATTGGAAACAATCTGTTGGAACACGGGGGTGGGGGGTAGTGGTCTGTGATTGGGGATGGGGGAGTAGCAGTCTGTGATTTTGTGTGTGTGTAGAGGGGTACGTCTTCAGGCCCATTCCACTGCTGTATGGGGTCCCCAGGAATGCTGGACCCCATATATTTGCCATGTTCACCCCCCCAACAGCGCCCCAGTTTTGGAATCATTACAAGATCTTTTAGGTTAAATAACATCAGACATTTGTGTTCAGAAATGTTCCTAACTACTGCTCAGTGGGAACTGGCAACCTGAATGCTGTAACGCTACTGACTTTGTGATTAGGAGATAGGTGATGGGTAGAGCTTCAGACCAAAACACAAAATGACAACATAAACATTGCTTGTGGGCTGCCACTTAGCTTTTCAAATGTGAATATTCTGGCTGGTCTACTACTGACAGTGTTATCAGTATTGGAAATGAACATGGTTCCTAAATGTCTGGTGACATATAAGGGCCATTTTATGATTATTTGGAATATAGTTCTTACATACAACTCCTTTACCACTTATTAGATCATCTCCAAGACTGTTACGCTGCACCGTAAGTAATGGAAAGGCCTCTGTTTAAAAGACTTGATGAATTCCCAAGAATAAGAGCCAAAGACTATGGGAAGCTGAGGGACCTAGATGATCTTCTCATGGAGCTTCAGGGTTACCTCACTGGACTAACATATTTGTACACCACAAGAGGCATCAGGTCCATAGTAAAGAAACTTCCCCATGGCCTCGAAGAGAAATGGCTCACCATTAGCTCAAAATACAAGGTAGAAAACAATAGCCATTTTCCACCATTCAACTATTTTGCCAACTTCATATGCCATGAAGCATGGAGAAGGAGTGACCCAAGCTTCATGATTTCTTGTAGCACCGGTTATGAGTGGAAATCAGACAAGCCAGCTTCTAGAAACCAGGGAAGTAAGATACTGGTTCACAAGACATATGTTTCCTCAGGTAAAGACCCACCTGAGAACTTGCATGAAAAAAGGCTGATGGATCAGAAAAGAACTGTCCTATTCACAACAAACCACATGCACTAAGGAAATGTAGGACTTTCAGAGATAAGAGTCTTGAAGAAAGAAAGAAGATTCTCAAAGACAATGGAATGTGTTTCAAGTGCTACGCATCAGCCAGCCATCTTGCAAAAGATTGTAAGACAACAATAAAGTGTATGGAGTGTGACAGCAACCGACATCATGCTGCAATGCATCCAGGTCCCCTACCTCAAAACTCCAAAGGGCCTCCAACTCTGTTAGACAATGGCAGGGAGGACAAAGAATGGGTTGTCGATTGCACAACAAACACCTCACACTGCACCCAGGTGTGTGGCTCAGGGTGAACAGCAAGATCCTGCTCAAAAATCTGTCTGGTTCAAGTATATCCACAAGGTCAACGTGAGAAGGCAGTCACCACATGTCATCTTGGATGATCAGAGTAATCGGTCATTGGTTCGCTCAGATTTCTTTGAACTATTTAACATCAAAGGTCACCCCTTCCCTTACTCTCTCAAGACATGTGGAGGCCTGGTTAAAATAGCTAGCAGAAAGGCAGAGGGGGTTTCAGGTTGAATCCCTGGACGGGGAAACCCATCCACCACTCCTGCCACTAACTGTAACAAGATGCTCAACGATTGCTCTGAAATACCAACACCTGATGCAGCCTCCCACCATCCACACCTGAGGAGTGTTGCCCAACACCTACTGGAGCTTAACCCCAACTCAGAAATCCTTATCTTGCTTGGCAGAGACATTGTGAAGGTCCATAAAGTCCAACAGCAAGTGAGTGAACCTCATGATGCTCCTTTTGCGTAAAAACTGGATTTAGGATGGGTCCTTGTAGGGGATGTGTGTTTAGGGAATGCACAGAGGCCAGCCATTGGCATATTCAAGACCAACGGGTTAGAGAATGGCCGTCCCTTTTTTTTCACACCCTGCAAGAGTTCCATAAGGCTGACTGAGAATGTGTCCCATGGCGCAGAGCTCAAGAATACATCCAGTAAGACAACATTAGAATCACTTGGATGGAAGGTCTTTGAGGAGACTGATTCTAACAACAAACCTGCTCCATCCACGGAGGAGATGGTCTTTAGGCATATCATGGACCGAGAAGTATAGAGACGGGTCAAATAACTGGGTCACTCCTCTCCCCTTCAGAGTTTCTCAACAGTGTTTATCCAACAACTGGGAACAAGTTCTCAGTTGCTTTATCTTGCTACAGACAATGCTACAGAGGAAACCAGAGATGAGAGACTAGTTCCTAGGTCTTATGAAGAAAATATTTGACATTGGACATGCAGAGGTGGCCTCTTTGCTTGAAGAAAATGAAGAATGTTGGTTCACCTTACCTTCAGAGTCTACCACCCAAAAAAGCCAGAGAACGTCTGTGTGGTGTTTGACTCTAGTGCAAAGTGTTCCGGTACATCGATAAAATGATGTTCTACTTACCAGCCCAGACCTCAATAACTCATTCATTGGGGTGCTGATCTGCTTCCGTAAGGAGCAGGTAGCAGTGATCGCTGACATACAGATGTTCCACTGCTTCCTCCTTCGCAGAGACCACAGGAACTACTTGAGGTTATGTCAAACAACGTCATTGATTACAGGATGCAGGTCCATGTTTTTGGCAACAGTCCATCCCCATCTGGAGCCATCTATGGGTTGAGGAGAGCTGTACACGAAGGTGCTCACAATTATGGTGCAGACACAGTCCTTTTTGTGGAATACCACCTTCATGTAGACGATGGGCTCATTAGTGTGCCTACAGATGCTGAAGCCATCAGCCTTCTGCACAGAATGCAGGCCTCTCTCAATGAATCAAATCTGAGGCTCCACACGTTTGCCTTGAGCAGTGATGCTGTTCTACAGGCATTTGCACCTAAAGACAAGGCAGTTTTGGAAGACCTAGACCGTGGTGGTGAAGCCACACCTGTGCATTGCAGCTTGGGACTACTGTGGGAAACAACAACAATCATCTTCACATTCAGTCTCGCAACACAGAAAGGTCTTCATACACAGAAGAGTGCTGTCTACGGTGAACAATAGTGATATGTAGTTTGCGAGTGATTCATTCAAAAAGAACGAATCTTTTGAGAGAACAAAATGAATTGAATCACCTCATGCACTGATTCATTCCTTTCTCAGTTCAGTTAGGTGAGCAAGCAGGAGCGTGCCAGCTGGAAGTGGAACTGCTGTGATGCGATGACTTCTGTGTATGTGTGTCCGAAACAGAGTGATTCGTGACATGCTGAGTGAATGAACTGCTCACTCACTGACTTGTGAACCTGCACACGGAGAGCTAAGTGAGTTTGTCAAGGCAGGGGAGTGATTCACAACACGTTGAATGAACGAAATATCAGTTAGTGAACCTCCAGAGAACTGACTTGCATTACTGCTGTGAATCATTCACTGATTCACGAACCTACACAGAGAAGTGGTTTGCGACACACTGCCAGTGAACAGATCACTCACTCAGCCCAACTTGCAGAGGAAACCACTTAAATAGCATACCATAGGACAGAACATCTAAATATTATGACTTAGAAACAAGTTTATTTTTTTTACGAATACTCTAGTTTCCCGGACCTGGGAAGCTGTGAACTGAACTGAGACCTGAACCATTCACCGTGCATCAGTTTAGGGAGTTGCAGTTGCAAGGTCCTCCCACCTCATGCTGAATGATTCAGTGATTCAGTGAATGAATCTTCAGAACGAATCTTTTAGTGTACTTATTCTAGTGATTCAGTTCATCTGAAAAAATGGTCTTGCCCATCACTAGTGAACAGCAACCTTCAATCCATTAGGCATGGTCGCACCAGTGATCATTGAAGGCAAATGTCTCCTAAGGGAGCCCAGTGTCAACAAATGTGACTGGGACACACTACTTCCAAAAGGGAAGATGAAACAATGGCATCGTGTGCATCGTAATTTCGTTTGCTGTGACATGCTGAATGTTTTGTTCCGCTGTGTGTTTTTCCATCCTTCAACATCTGATTTAATCACATTCATATGGTATCATCTTCATCACTACATGGATGAGTAGCACCTTTCCTAAGACGTCTTGAATGAATAATCTAATCTAATCTAATCTAATCTAATCTAATCTAATCTAATCTAATCTAATCTAATCTAAATCACAGAATGATTTAAGTAAGTTGCACATTCCACATGCATACAGTACTACATCACTCTCCAAGGCTGAACAAAGAGAGCTGCGTGTGTTCTCTGATGTCTCAACAAAGGCCATAGGAGTTGTGGCATATCTATGGACCATTCAAGCTGATGGACAAATTGATATTGGATTTGTCTTAGGAAAGGCTAAGCTAGCCCCACAATCTGAACCCAACATCCCTCGGCTGGAACTATGTGCTACAGTGTTATCTGTCAAAGTTACAGAACTCATTGAAGGTGAACTGGACATGAAGCTGGATGCGGTCAAGTTCTATTGTGATAGCAAAGTAGTGCTAGGATACATTCACAACCAGACAAAATGCTTCTATGTCTATGTGCATCGTGAAGCAAGTAGTTTCCTGACTCAGATGAAAATCAGAGGCCTTTGTGCCACATGTTTTCAGCATGTTTTCAGCACTTTTTGTCCATGCGCTCACTCACCAAGGCTATAGCGCTACTCATCCATGTAGTGATGAAGATAATACCAAATGAATGTGATTAAATCAGATGTTGAAGGATGGAAAAACACCCAACTTCCCTAGGTTGACGCTGGGTTAGAGCATGAGGGGAACTGGGAAATACCAGATATTAAAGATGCCAGATGGAAGATGGGTGAAGTACAGTGCATCAGTGAACAATTGTACTTGGTACATGCTATATGTTTAATGGAAGAGCACATTATTTACCCTTGTTAACGGATTTTGTGACAGATGTTATCCCTAAACTATGCACTGAAAGAGATTAAAAAAATAAACTATGTGATAGTTGGGAGGGTGAAGTCTGGAGGCTGCACACAGTCTTTAGGCAGACCTTTCTCAGCTGACCTTTTAAAAAAGGGAAGACTAGATAGCGAGGCACGGGTAAGAATAGATGATGCTATTCAATTGTGGAAAACACCAAAATGATCCAAAACAACAGGACGGGCTTGGGGCAGAGATTCCCCAAGCCTAAATGGTATAAAAGCTGGAGATGAAGACTGGCTGACTCAACTCCTCCTTGACTCGACATGTGAATTCATAGTGGTTTACACCATTTAGTGTTACTTTTATCTCCAAGTTTATTTTAGAACCTAGAAGTATAGATCATAGTTGATAATCAACTGGAAGATCCACCACAGTAGCCAGAGTTTACAAATCTGACAACTCAATGTAAAGGTCAATGTAAGGGATGGCACTATAGCAATCTTCTGTGCACTCCAGATGAACTGTCTCAGGCCGGACACATCATACTAAGAGCCGCTCAAGAAGAGGCCTACTCAGAGGAATTGGCAACTCTTGAACGTGGACAGGCTGTGACCAAAGACAGTTCCTTTCAGAAGGCCGCCACTTCAGAGAAGGAGCCCTGAGAGCAGCAGGCTTCTAGGTCACAGGAGGAAAACCACTCATTACCTCTGTGCTGCACAAATGTGTTGTGTGGTGAAATCTACGTCGTACAACAGAGCAACAACTTATGAATGACTTACCTCCAGAGCTTTTACACATCTGCCCACCCTTCACCTACGTAGGAGTGGATGTTTTTGGATCCTGGCCAGTCGTATTGAGGAGAACCCGAGATGGACAGGCCCAGAGTAAGAGATGGGTGATGCTCTTCTGTTGCATGAGTTGCACATTATGCTGACTCATTGGATACCTCCAGTTGCATCAATGCACGAAGACATTTTTTTGCCATAAGGGAACCTGTGAAACAAATGAGTTTGGACTGCAGAACAAACTTCGTAGCAGCAGCAAAGGAACTGGGACTGAGTCAAAAACAACGTGACATCAACGTGCAGAACTTTTTGAGTCAAAAAAAATGTTCATTGGTGTTTAACTCTCCTCACGCATCCCATATGGGAGGATCAGGGGAACGCTTAATAGGCCTGTTAAGACGGATTCTGGATGCTATCCTGCTGCAGGAAAACATCCAACTCACCCGCAATGTCCTGTGCTCTCTCATGATGGAAGTAGCTGCAGTAAACGATGCCAGACCACTTGTCCTAGTCTCCACTGATCCTGAGTCACCCTTCATACTGTTCCCAGTGGTGATTCTAACCCAGAAGGTTGGGGTTACCCCACTGCATGGAGACGTCAAAGAGAAGGATCTCTGCAGTAAACAATGGTGACAAGTGCAAGCCTTAGCCAATGGGTTCTGGCATTGCTGGCGCCAGGAGTACCTTCCCACTCCGCAAACCTGACGGAGGTGGACAGAGACCTAGCAGAATCTGAGAGAAGGGGACATTGTGCTCCTGAAGGACAATCAAGCCACATGCAATGGTTGTCTAATGGCCAAGATAACAGCTGTTGTCCAAGGGAAAGATGGCAGAGTGAGAAAAGTGTAGCTCAAGACATCAGATCAAGGCTCTATAAGAGTGTTCCAGAGACCAGAATCGGAGGTGGTTCTTCTTTTGCCTGAAGATTGTAGTTCAGGTTCAGAGACAATTTATGATTAATAGTGACCTTTAAGGTCAGACGGGGAGTGTACTGCCTTTCAGGTAGTAAAGTTCATTGGTCCATTTATTTCATGTATATGTTAATTTCATGTGGACTTTTATTTTGAATTTGTAAACTTAGCTAAAACAGGAATTAATAAAAAGGAAGTAAGAATGTTAAAAATTCATTAGACACGGCAGACTGAATAACACACTGAAAAACACAGTGAATAACACACATGTTGAAGGCATCCGAAACCATCCTTGTTACTTGTTAATTCCTCAGCAGAAGCATCACTTGTACATCTTGGTTGATATTAAGTAAATTCATAATTATTTGGATTGTATAGAGTTTAAAAACGCAGTAGTAAAGTGCCAGCATTAGAATGTGGTGAGCCCTTATAATCGGGCTCTAATGAGGACAGTACACTGTATGTTTTGTCAGTTTCTGTGGAGTCTGAGATTTTGCAAGACAGGATAAATGTATGCATCGTTAAAGCTAGATGTTGGATCTGTTGAACAAACCTTTAATGACCAGAGTGGGAAAAGTATCCTGTGGCCAAAATGAGTAAATAATTAACACTTCATCTGACCTTATTCCACTTATACATTATATATATTTCATGCTTTTCTTGGTATCTCATTATAAAAAACTCAGACCAGGAATTCATCTCCCCATCCTGCGTCCTGTCCCTCGGCTTCCTTCACCCAGGGAGCTTATTGATTACCTGAAGCCAATCACTTGGCAGCAGCGTATCCTCAGAGAGCAGCCAAGCATCATTTCCCCTCTTATTCTTTAATTAGCAATACAACCCACAGGCACTAATCTATGCATCCCTCTCTGATATTCTGTACTGTTCACCGTTTTGATTTCTCTGACCCAACATGGAGTATCACGATTGGTGTGTGCTGATGGAATGCTAATATGTTCCTAAAAAGGGAGTCGCTGTCAAGCTGTATGCAGAGGAGATCAAGCAAGACTTTCTTCTCTCCATACTCACACCTGTACACCTCATTTTCTTTCAAATGAATTCAGGTTTAATGTTGTCCCTGAAAGATGTAATACCCAAATCTGACAGGTGAAGAGACTGCAAAGAGGCAGCCATACAGAGGCACACCTCAATTCATGTCCTTGAAAGTCTTAAGTGAAGAGAGTGGAGGAGAACTCACAAACTGTGGTGTGAGTGGTGAACAATGTGGTTTATTTATTTAATGATGCATTACTGTAGATGGGATATCTGTATGGCTGTAAGGAGCAGGCTTTTGCATTTTTTCCCCAAACAAGACACTAATAAGTTGTTTACATGCCACAAAAGTAGAAATCACAGTATCAGCTTGTTAAGGTTGCAATTTAAAGGTCCAGTATGTGAGATTTAGAGTTCTCTAATTACAGAAATGGGAAAAAATAAACAATATATGTCCATTCAGTTATTTTCGCATATCCATAAATCTGTTGATATCCAAGTGTTGTTGTCGAGCTGTAGGCTTTTCCCACTGTCCAGAACTGTGAGCATTAATTTTGGTATCTCTGGCCTGACTGGTTGGTTTGTGAACAACTTACAGAGCTGACTGCAAGCAGGCAAGAGGCCATGTTTCAGATGATGTTCTGAATGTGCTTGTTCAAAAAGATGGACCTCTATGAAAACTCACATCTTAAAGGTTCAGTGTGTAATATTTGTGAGGGTAGAGTGAGGCAAGCTACGTACATCTTAGACATTGAACCTATTTTGAAGTCCTAATGTTGAATATAATAGAATCTTTACATGATCCATTTCTAACTTCGAATATTGTGATATTTGAAGTAACAGTAGACTGTTAGTGTGCATGTAAATATATTATATATATTAAATATATTATAAGTTTTACAGTGTACAGTACTTTCAGTTTTTCTGACACTACTCTGTCCGACCAGCTCCACTGAAATGATGAGGGCCTGTGTGCTCTGCTTCAGGGTCCTTTGGCCAGTGTTAAGCTGAATATTCTTTGACTGGTATTCTCCAGTTGGTCAGCAGCCCCAGAATCAGTGTCTATTAGTGTTGTAGTACTTGAAATCGGTCTTGGGCTTGAGCCCGGTCTTGAGACCACTTTTTTAAAGTCTTGCTCTCGTCTTGGGTGCGTTTTTACTCTGTCTTGTCTCGGCCTCGGCCTGTGCGGTCTCAGGATTTTAAGATGAGTCCAATCGAGACCACCACTGTTAAGTTATTTGCTCACACCACTGATTAGAGTGGACAGTGATCTATTTCAAAGCAACCAGTTATTGGTTGCTTGATTTGTTTCCCACGGTTCCCCAGCAACGGCTGCATACAGACACTGCACAAGTGACAAATCTCCCCCCACCCCTACTCTCACGCATGCGGTGAGAGTGAAGGAAAACCAAGAGAAGGTGTTTACATGTTCGGCAGGAGTGATGTCTGCAAACTCATTAGTAACAAAGTTTGGTTTCCAAAACCACAAAGAATACATCTGTAAAACGACATGCAAAAACCAAACGGAACCAAAAACTGTGACAAAATATAAGGCATATACATCCGTGGGTTTGTTTTGGATGGTGAAGACGTTTGAGTGTTTTGTCATTGCCTTTTATTCAGGCTTGGTATGGTTCCATCATTTTAATGCTGTAATTTTGTGAATGAAACAGCTGCTGTTCGGTTGTTGGATGTTAGATTTTTGACACAGAAAAAAAAAAATAAGAATTGAGATTTCTTGCCTTGTGGTTCTTTGAAAAAAGTGCAGAGACTGTTTGTCAGTCATACTGTTGATGTAAATCCATCTTAAAATAGAGAATTCTTATGTTGCTCACTCTTCTAATAATTCTTCATTATATGTGCAGTCGTCGTCTTGTCTCGATCTCGACCTGCCCTGGTCTCAATCCTTAAAAGTCTTGGTCTTGGAAATATCTTGGTCTCAGATGGTGTGCTCTACAACAGTAGCATTTATCTATTTTAAGAAGGAAAGTTAGACTGTCTGGACATCTCTTTGATGGGATCATACTTGGGCATCACTCATAAGCCTGTGACACTACCTAGCAAACTTCGAACAGGCTTAGCGTTAAGCCAATTAGCACGACTTTGCATAGTGCTGATCTGCCTGTGACATGGAGCACACTGGTTTTAATTGCGTACTGCTGCACTGGTTAATGCTAATTTAGTATCCGCCAGGAAAGCTGAGCCCTGAGGTAAACAAAGCAACAAGGCTAATATGTCATTAGTGCTGTCTCTGTGCACCAGCAGAACGAGTGCTAATCTGCTTCCAGTGAGCACCACATGGTCACGCTTCTGTGGGTTATACACTCATGTTTTTCTCATAAAATTCATGTACATCTGTCACTATTACTGTATAGCCATGGTATGTACAGCATATGGTTAATGTAAATTATTCATTAGCGAATAATTTTTTAAGTCCTGAATGACACTGAATGGACTCTTACTCAACTGTGATGAGTTCACGTTGTCAGGACTGAGTGAATGACTGAACTAACACACAGGATGATGAAGGGAGCAAACGGGTTTATTAACAGAGAGAGTCCGGGTTATGGGCATAAGGTGAAATGGGATAAATATCTGAAGCAATGGTCTGGTGCCGTACTGGAGGACAGGAGCCTGTTATATGGGCCCCTGATGGAGATCTGCTCCAGGTGCTGATGAGTCTGAGGGAAGGGTCATTTGCCATGTCAACAAAGTAAAGATTATCCTTCCTTTAAAATGCTTTTCCTGTGCCCATAGTGTTGTCTTATATTGTCTAAATTAATAATACCTTTATTTACTTGTTAATCGAACCTCGTCGCCCTGACTTGATTATCAATTCAATAAATAGGAATGGAGGCACAATTTACAAGCAGACTATTGGCTAAAAATGGATGATGCATCATGTTAACTTCACTTGTTAGATTTTTTCAAAGATTTTGTCATTGTGAATTCACTAGATGCACAGGATATACAGAGAACTTAGATACAGTTTCTCTCACTTTGTTACTGAATGCCATACACTTAAAAAAAAAAAAAGTGGTAAAAATAGAACAAGAATGAATAAGTTGTATAAATAATTTTTCTTTGTTTTCAGAACAATATGAAAAATGCTTAAATTGACAGTTGCCTGTAGTTAGTCTGGCAACTTAGGTAATTTCTGTTTCCTGCACTTGAGAGGCTTTCCAAAGAGTAACAAACAAGATCTATCTATTCACACATAGGTAAGTATTGTGTTCAGGTCTTTAAACGCTCCAATTTGAAAGTAATTTTACACTCTTGTGGCTATGTATATTATTGGTGGTCAGGTGTCTTTAGTAGGGTGTAGGAAATGACTCAGTAGTGCGTTTGAATGTTCAGTAATCATTGACTACTGTAACAACTAGTTGACAAGTCAGATTAGTCAACTAGTCAGATTCCAAACTGCAAAAAACAAACAAACAAACAAACAATGGCTCTTGTTTCTATTCACTACAGCAATAAAATACTGTAGCGTCCAACTGGACTTCAGAAGGACAGACCAGGGTTTATTCCACACTGGTTGCTTTATAGGAAGAACACTAATGGTTACTGTTGGCTGTAACCATGGCGACTGAACAGATAAAAAAATAAATGGTAAACTTAACTGCTGGTTCTGGCTCACTCATCCACTCTGACACCAGCTCTCTGGCTCTGTCCCCACACACTGGCTCCAAGAGAGTAGGTTGTCCAATAACCAAAGGGTTGGCGGTTTGAATCCTGTTCTTTCCTAGTCATGTGCTGTTGTGTCCTTGGGCAAGACACGTCACCCTCCTGGCCTCCAGTGCTGCATCTCACACTGGTGTATGAATGCGTTTGAATGTTCAGTAATGGTCAGAGGGGCCGTAGGCACAAATTAGCAGCCATGCTTCTGTCAGCCTGCACCAGCTGTGGCTACATATGTAGTTTACCACCATCAGACTGTGAATGTGTGAGTGAATGAATAATGGATCCACTGTACACGCTTTGAGTATGTGTTCATAGAAAACCACTATATAAATGTAATCCATTACTACTATTAGCCCCATACACACTTAAGTTACAAACAGTCAGTAATTGCTGAACTTTCACATAAACAGAACAATAACTGCAGGGTCGCTACAATACATCTGTTTCATGTTTGGAATCAATTCGGTCAGAGCAGACTACACGTCTGCTTTTTCTGCAAAAAGCCATCCATGGCTCCCAGACTCTTCTTAATGTTGCATAAATTTTACCATGAAATTGTCAGACAAAATGACAACAATTACTCTTTAAACTGTCATGATACTTCACACGCACACACACACACACTCTTTAACCCCAATTTTTCGAGGCAGACGGCCATCCTCCAAGCGTCAGGGTTTGCTTGAGGTTTCTGCCTGTTAAAAGGAAGTTTTTCCTTGCCACTGTCATCAGTCACAAGTGTTTGCACCTGGAAGATTGTGTTGGGTCGCTGTAAATTGGCTTGAGAGTCTGGTTTCAACCAGCTCTACATGTAAAGTGTCATGAGATAAATTTTGTTATGATTTGGTGCTATATAAATAAAATTTGACTAATTGATTGATTGATTGACATACAGTAATAGACTCACGACTAGCATGGGGGGTAATTATCTTGCGAGGTGAATCTAAATCTTCGTAAACACGTTTCCTGTGTAAGTGTTCATTCATGGGGCGGCACGGTGGTGCAGTGGATAGCACTCGTGCCTCACAACAAGAAGGTCCTGGGTTCAATTCCAACCTTGGGAC
>JAPTMW010000018.1:14922387-14932984 GCA_029822955.1 Ostorhinchus angustatus | reverse complement strand
TCTATCGCCCCCATCTGCCCTTCGATTCCTCAGGGTTCCAGAAACACTGCTTTGTGGCTGCTCACTGTGTGAAAGCATATAGTCAGTCTGTTTGTTAGGAGGTTTTCTGCTCTCTAATACGCAACAATTGATGAGTGCAGCTAAATCACTGGTTCCCAACCTTTTTTTGGCTCGTGACCCCGTAGCGTGAAGCGTAGTAGTACATGCGGTCACATGATTGGGTCAATCAAGATATGGCCTCTCAGATATTTTATCCTCCAGCTGGAGGAGGCGTCTGGGAAGAGGGAAGTCTGGGCATCCCTGTTTAGATTGTTGCCTCCGCAACCCAGTCCCAGATAAGCGGAAGAAAATGGATGGATGGATTTTATTGAAACTTGATTTTTATTAGAAAAAGTGTGTCATGTTTTAATTATAATGAAATATATACTGAATCATTAAAAAATATTTTTATTAGTAATTTTTTGTTTTGTTTTTTTAATTGCTCGAAATTTCAGGCAACCCCATTTGAATTCCAGGCGATCCCAAGGTTGAAAAACACTGAGCTAAATGTCAAAATAATTAAATAAGAATTCAAGCAATAAAACACAACAGCCATTATCAGGAATGTTCAATATCTGGAAATTCAAATACATGCACATTTTTAACAGGTTTTTCACTGTAACACTTCCCGTTTCCTACAGGAAATCCTACAGGAGTCCTCTACATCACTAAATATCTGTGTGCGGAATTGAAAGCGTTTATGGTCAACGATGTGAAATGACCATTTTCCTACAGATCAGCCCAAAATTTGCAGCTTGCAGTCACTTTGCAGTATTATTATGATCTGTCACCCCACTGAGCAACTTCAAAATGAAACCGCATGAATGGAATGAAGATAAGTAAACTCCTCTTTTTGCAGGCAATGGGAAAGCAGTTATTCTCAGAAAGATGCAGAAGTACTTCCTCCTCTTCACAGGAAGTGCTGTTTTGCTCCTTATCAGTGGAACTGATCTCTTAGGGTAACAGTGCAGTGACCCCACTTGCATGGCTTGTCTTTTCCACTTCCTGCCACTGCATAGTGGTTACTTGCTGATATCTAAAAGCCAACTTGTTTGTTTTTTTTATTTATTTATTTTGCAGTATAGCTGCATGTAGTGAATAAGCCAAGGAGTAATTCAGTTGATTGGTGAAAAGTAAAAAATAAATGCTAACAAATGCTATTTAATGACTTCTAATTTAAATGTTGCAGTAATTGATATTGGATGTGCAATGTAATCTTTATGGCATTTCGTTACTTGACAAAATCAAAAACACTGACATCCAAATGGCACACTTGTTTCAACATTTCTAGAGCCACACACCATGACATTATCCTATTATACAGACCAGTGGCAAGCTAGTGAAAAAAACATTAAATCAAACTGCATATTCAGATTATTTCCATTTGCAGCTCCATTCCCTCCTTATCCGCTGGCAGCAGTCAGTTCCAGTTTAGCGACAGTGCTGTAAGTCTTCCTCCCTGCCAATTTACATTTCATCAGGAGTAACCTTTTCAGCAGCTGACATATAAAGCAGTTTAATGACACAGAACTGCATTCAGAGCCAACGCATTCAAATTCATTAGCAACCCGACATTAACACATCACTCTCTGTGACAGAGCAGGAATGCATGTTTTATGATGATAGTTAATGGTAGACTAACAAAGCTATAAAGGACCCTGATGGGAGGCGGCAGCCATACAGACCCACTACGGAGCCACCCATTGATTCTATCTGGTGCTCTATTGATCTGCTATGTTTTCCTTCTATTGCAGCTTGCTAATTGCAGACCTATTTAGGAGATGAAGTCAAGCACTGCTACTCATTCTCTGGACACTGCCAGGATATGAGGAGGTGCTCAGATAGTAATGATTGATTATATCTATTACTGAATGTTTTATTGGTTACTCCTAAATCCGTGCATCATTCATTCTTTTCATATTCAATTCAGAATCCACAATCGGAAAATGAAAAAATCGCTCCTAATTTCATTATTCATGTACAAATCAAAACTTGAAAATTAAAAAAATTAGTTGTTTTTCATTCTATCGATTATATACACAAATTAAAAATTAGAAATAAGCAAATGGACCAAATGCTTGGTTTCATGTTGACATTTGTGATATTCAATTTGGTATGAATTTATTGGCTTCTTCGTATGTTGAGCTGGACAATCGTGGGTTTGCTAGTATTCTGCCTAAGGCATTCTCCGGTAAAGGAGAATTTCGTGTTATTCAGAGGCAGCAAACGCATTACTCTCAAGAACCCCCTTTCCATCAAACTGGTTCCCAGGCTGATTCCAGGCAATCACCAAAACTTAGAGCTGGGCTAACCCGGGGCCAGACTAAGAACCAATGACGCTAGGGGTCGCTTCATCGGGGGTTACCGACCCAAACAGGAACAGCAAAAGCTATGAACCGGAATTTTTAAAACTACAACCAGTGGGTTTTTAGTTTAGTTTAGTTTTTAGAGAAAGAGTTTTAGATGCCAAAAACAGCAGTGGACTGAGGAGCACACCCAGGGCTTCATCTGAAGTCCAAGACCACTAACTCTCTCACACAAAGTCGGTGTTCTAAAAACTAAAAAGAGATGGCTACAACCGGATCCTGGACCAGCTTCTAAATAAACTCAAGACGCTAAAGGACTACAGAGACCAGAAAAGACTTTTAGGGGACAGACCAGTGAATCTGAGTACCAGTGCACTGAACTCGGACACAGCAGACATGGACTGGCGGCTTTCCATTGTGGACGAGCCTGTGGTTCAAATAGCAGCAAACGACATTGGTAAGTTTTGGTTCTCAAACCCATGGTTAATAGCTGACAAAAAGTCGACTTTAGAGCTTACAGCAAGCTACAAATGCTACGGACATTAAAACGCTAGCTACTGGTATGCTAACAACATTTCCGTGTTGTCTCTGAAATGCTGTTTCCTCGTGGGGTGATAAAAGGCAGAACTGAACTGAGTAGTTAACTGTGTTACAACAGGGTTATTGTCCACATTGGGAAGAACATGTCAAATTGAAGCACGGTTTCTCTGTTTTGTTCTTTAGGGTTTTTGCCCATGGACGAGGAGGCAGATTCGCACAGCAACAGTACCTTAATTTTTCTTCCCTTTTGTAAAACTTTTAAAGCATTTAATTATTTGAGCCTATTTTCTTTTACTTCAGTGTGAATAAACCCATTTGAAATGCAAAAAGCTAATTTTGTTTTCCTATGCCTCACATAAACTTGGGTAATACTGCTGTGCTGACCTCAGTAATTATGTGTTTACAGACTATCCTTGCATTATGTTTCTACATATGTCACGTAGAAACCCACATATGAATATTTGTGTTTTTCGCCTCTGGATTTAAAGGCTTGTAAACACAAGAGCACCATTTGCTTCCGAGTGAGCATCTCCCACAGCAGACGCGGTCACGTGATCACATTTTACGATGACGTGGCTCTTTGAAGGCACCAGGTTGGAACCAGTGAAGCACTGGCCTTAGCACTGGCACCGAACTAGCACCAGGTTCTTTTGGTGGAAAAGTGTAAAGGAGGATGACATGACAACTGAAAAAATATATATAATAAAGAATTTTTAAAAAAGAAACAAAAAGTGTGGGGGATGAGTGTGTCACGTTAGTATTTTTATAATCACATGAAGAAGTCAGTAACTTCTGGGTCATACCAAATCGGATATCAAAAATGTCAACATGAAGCCCGACATTTTGCCCATTTGCTTATTTCCAATTTTTAATTTGTGCATACAATTGAAACAATAAAAAAACAACATGTTATTTGGTTTTTGGTTTGTACATGAATAATGAAATAAGGACTAACAGTTTTGTTTTCCGATTGTGAATTCTCAAATGAAAATGAAAAGAACGAATGATACACGGATTCTCTTAAGTCTTTTGCTTTTGGTTTTAAGTACAGGACGGCCATCAAACAAGAAACTGAAACTAATTTTACTATTTTTCATTGTTCGTGGAAACTGAAATATGATTAAATAAATCTCTGATTTTGTCTCATCTAGAGGTCAACCTATAGTAAATTATTTTGCATTGATATATATATATATATATATATTATGTGTGTGTGTGTGTCTGTGTGTGTTCTATATGTAACCTTAATGTAAAGGTGCTGGGGGTTTTTTTGCCACTGGGCCAAAAGAGGTCAAGTATTCCGACACAACACCTCTGCATCTACTCTTCCCTCCTGTTTTGTTGTTGTACAAAATCTATCATGTGACAACATGATTTTGGCTGATCAGAGCGGAAGGAGGGTTAAATATGTGAGTGACAGCTCCAAATGCAACCTGCATGTGACTCTACTGACCTACTCTGTGTTTCAACAGAGGAGCTTGGAAAAGTGACCTTATTTTCTCCATAATGGCATCAATATCTACATTTAGGGCCAGGTCTACAAAAGGTTTGCACGTATTAAACATGTGCAAACTCATTGCACACACAAAAAAATGTACAAACTGATTTACTAACGGTGCACACTAAGGGTTGCATCATTCAAAGGTGCAAAATAACACGTCTGCATCCAGTTAGTAATTTTGCCACAATGAATATGCAATTTGGGGTGTTTACATGCAATTGTGTGTCTGCTGGGAGGAGAATATGTAAATACATTACTTTAGCACACGCAAAGGGATTTATCAAACCCGAAAGCCATTTTGCTGATAGAAACTGCATCTATATGTACCACATCTCAAAGGGAGATGCAAATGGTTTGGATGCGTAGTTACGCACACATGGCTGAGGTTATTGTCCAAGAAGGGGACAGTGAAATGATGAAACAAGATGCAGAGAAAGCATTTTTCACACCTTCCGGAAGTCTATTCCACTCCTGATGATTGTGATTAAAAATACGCACTGACATTAGGCTACAGTGTGAAAATTATGTGCAACTGACGTTCATTCAATCCAACAACCCCCACAGCCCCCTAAAATGAAAAACGAATGAAGGAATGAGTCATGCAAGACCTTCTATGACAAAACTCCTCTAACGTTACATTTCCATGCGTCTGGATCATTCAGTGCACTGTTACCATTAGAGTTAGCGGATCCCAGAGCAGTTTAGCACACACAAAATCCTCCTTTAAATAGGGCGGTCTCCAAGATTTTGCACCTGTTTACATTTGTGCAAGCAATCTTAGTAAATCAGCCATAAACCACGGTTCAACCCCACACGCAAAATTCTAGATTGCACACACAAATTAGTAGACGCAAATTAGGATCTTCGTAGCCCTTCATCTTTTGGGCTTTGGACTTTGATTTGGAGAAAGCTGCAGAGAGAATGTGTGCATTTTCAAATTCTGGTGTTTTTTCCCCTCCCATTTAATGTAGGCTGGTGAAATAGGAGGACAAACACACCAAGCTACATAAAGGTTCTTTTATTCTTCACTGCTCTTGAGAATTTATAGAATAAGCATCAAGTATTGGGATTCAGAAATAATATTTTAGAATGAAATCTATAAGTCATTCAATTTATAAAGTTTAAACAGTGGCTCTTCACAGGCTCATGAAATTCACAGAAATCTCCCTTCTGTCTTCCTACCACACTTTTAGAGTGCAAAAATAACAGAGAACATAACTCATTGCATAACAAAGTCCATATAGCACAAAGTGCATACAAAACAAAATACACATGAAACATTCCGTAAAAAACAAAGTGTATAGAAAATGAAATGCATAGACAATTAAGTGCATAGACAACTGTGTGGGCTCCTATGACAATAAGAAACACACAATACACATTGCAGCACATTTCTGAAGAAAACATCAAGAATGCTAAACATGTTTTACAAATGCTACACATATTACAATCTTGTTACGATGCATTTATAACAGCAAAACCATGTACTTACAAAGTCACTGTGAAAAAAAAATAAAATAAAAAAAAAATTAAAAAAATAAAAATAAATACAAATAAATAAAAATAAAAAAAAATAAAAAACAAAACAAAACAAAGTGACTGTGCCAACTTGCAATGGCACATTGCATGGATGGCTTGACTCTCCAGTTGTAAGCTACACAAGTGACTAAAACATTCAACGAAAATATCAGATTAAAATCTGAGTTTATGAATCCAAAAGTCGAATGAACAAAATATTATTCACCTGAAATACAGACGGTAGTCTCATACAAAACTCAGTACTGCCCTGTTCTTAAAATGAGTACGCCACGGAACATGAGCTACCGTCAGCAAAAGCAAATCTGAAACAATCGAGGCTTTACATCAATAATCTGCTCTATCTGCTGATTCAAACATCTAGCACATCCTACGAGGTATATTTGAGAGATATCATGAACATAAATGTTTATTCATAATATATTTAACCAAAATGTTTGGATGTTTGGCCATGACAGTGAACGTGAACGCGTACTTCCTGCACATAACTCTAGCGTAAACGTAGGTACGGTACGCCCCCTTGTGGTTGGAGTCAAACATAACTTTTCCCACTGGGCTACATTAATCTACTGCAGCTTCAAAACGGAACATACTCTTTACAAGAACATCTTGGACAAAAGTGGATGTCAGAAAAACACTTCAGAATCAAAGCTAAAATGTCTTGATCTCCCCCTTGTGACAACCTGCAGGATAACTCATAAATCCCACTCCCTCCATGTTGGCTTATATTGAACCTCTGTTAGCCCAGCCAGTCATACAACAAATTATCTCTGCTCTCGAGCTGCGATAAATGTCTGTTTGTAAACAGCCAAAGTCAGAACTGTTAGGTTTGTCTCGACCATGGATTGACAAACATCAGCAAACATGATAAAATCACAATGTAACTTTATACGTTCATAAATGCTATTTTTAAACTCACCAGTGGAGAAGAAAGGCTGCCATTTTCAGCTTCAAACGTCATTATTTTTACTTTAGAGCTGTGTCCAGTGGTGAAAACCACTGATTTTCTTTTCATTCTGAATTCCATGTGAGACTGGGAGAGTGACTGACTACTCCCTCTAGTGGTCACATACATTCACAGGGACACATCAGCCCGTGGTTGTAAATAAATTCAGTTTATACTTCTGCATTGCAATACACTGAGTATGTTTGTCATAACTCCATAACTTTCTGTATATTTTATCAATACAAATGCTATATGCAGTTTCTTTAATAACAAAATGATAATGAAATTCAAGTATTGTTCTTTAAAAGGGGATTTGTTGTCATCCCTCTGTCAACAAAGGCAGGGAATGGCAGGATTGGAAAATAATTTGTGGCTCAACATGTCATATCATGGATCTACGCTCCACAGTGATATTTTCATGTAGCACAGTAAACAGTATGTATCTGACAAAGTGGAAAGTGAGTCATTTGTCCAGTCACCTGTATACAAGGCTACTGCGCTATTGATTGGTTGACACAGTACAGATCCACATTATTATGCTCCTGTTTGAAGTTACCACATGGAATTTGGAGACAAGAGTGAACAGCAGAAAATTACACAATCTCCAGAGATGATGATCGATCCTAATATAAGACTGTCAGTCCACTTGCCCTCTCTCATACATACTTTTTAAATCTATCTACAGCTTGCCGGATTTGAAAACAAAACCCTTTCAAAGAGTGTATTCTCTCTGAAGAAACTATAGAAATTAGCATAAATTTCACAGCAAACTATATCACTTTACTAAAGGACCATTAGTTGCTGCTGTATTGTATGTCTTGCTTCAGTTCATAATGGGTCATTTCTTATAATGAATTGCCAAATTGTCATGAGTGTTTTCTTGTCAAATAGGAAATGGTAATGATGATGACAAAAGAACAACAACAGCATAAAACAAGTTGTATCTTGCCCTGCAGCCAACAGCAGCAGCTTTTTTCTTTTCCTCTCTCATACACACTTCCCAAGCTGATAATCAGGCATTTATTCCATAAACAATGCTGGAACTGACTTGGGATTTGCCTAACAATGTCTCATTACTAGTGTATGAGCTGCTTTTTTTCCTTGAGATAATGCAATTTGTCAAGGAGAGCAGATGAGGGAGGGAGGGAGAGTGTGAAAGAATGAGGGGCGGGGGTGGAGTGAAGGGAGAAGGACAAAAATGCTTATTAATTTGCACGAAATGGAATTAGCAGCGGGGAGTTAGAAGCGGCAGAGTTTCTAATTTTACCCTTGCCCCCATGTGCCGATGATAAATGGAGATTTGTCACACTCCACTTGGCTGGCTCCCCAGCTTGATGAGCTGTCTCTCTTGCTGGATCCCTGTTCAATCTCTAGCATTAGCCACAATGCTAGCACTCACATCACTGCCACAGCCCCACACAGTCAGTGAGGAGTGGGTGGAAGTGTCATCCGATGCCACATTTCACTGGAGACACTGAACTGAGGATAGAGGATGTAAGACGCAAACAGATACAACATGTGAGCTCTGATCCCTCTTTTCTCCCATGAATACTGAATAGGTTGATGGATAGATGGACAAACTGAACAATAAATAGAAACACCATAATTCCAGACAATATAAGTAAAAGAATAATGAAGCAGAAATGTGTTCCTCATAGGAATATTAGAAACTTTGATTTACTGTTTCTGTATTAGGTTGTTGTAGTTCTTAGGAGTGTATTTTTGAATACTTTTGATTTTGCCTTTATATTTCTCTTTAAAAAACTGTTTTCCTTGCCTTGTTTCTTTTCTTTTTTTTTTTTTTTTTACCAGCACAACGTTACCTGTGTGACTTAACAGTAATTTTTTTTATTTGACATGCTGTTTGAACCGCTGCTGGTCTTTCAAAGAGGGGAAGCTCATTGTCAGCTTGCATCATAAAATTTGTCAGTTTTATTATATGTAACTTCTGCCCTCTGTTCCTTTTCAAGAACATGCTCTGTGACCCTATTGTACCAAGAAGGCATCTTTTCCAGGGACTTGAACGAGGAAATGTTGAAATTATGTTAAACTGAAACAAGGAAACACTATGAGTGGGTTTTATTTACAGTATAAGAAATGAATGAGTAATTTTGCCGAATACCAACAAATGGGTTCAGTTTGACATTTGACTTCGCATCGCAAAATCTGTGATGGGACTGAGTTGAGCTGTCAAGTGACGGTGTATATCTCAAAATACCTGTCAATCAAAACTGGATTCAGCCTTCAACTGATCGTCCAATCATCATGCAGAAGCTCAGCGTCCAGACCAGCCAAGGCCCGCCCACAGCGTCCAGGGGTGGGACAAAATTGTCGCATTTATCCAATGAGCGTCAAGTTTTGAGGCAATGATCAAAACTGTTCCATGCTTTCCCATTGAAGTGCACGGACGCTGAGCTTCTACAGGCAAATGCACTGACCATAGAGCGTAGAAGAAAACGGAGCTATGGGAATGGATGAGAAGTTAACAACATCCACTCTGTCGATTTGCGATAAGTAGCTGATTCTGAACGAACTCATCTTCGAGATGAACGTGTTCTAACGCATTTGTAGTCAATGAAATGTAAACGTAACTGTACATATTTGACCATTTAATTCTTGACATTTTAGGGAAGCTGAGCTTCCATTGCAGTTTTAGAGAAATCGCCTCTGGTTTGAACACACTGAATCTAAAATCACACAAAAACATGAAATCCATGTTAAAAATTAAAAAAAAGAAGATTCTTTATTGTTATACATACATTGTTATACACAACTATACACAACTATTCATGACAATAATTAGGTGTCACAAGATGCCACACATCTGATTGGTTGATTTAGTTCACTTTTCCACCAAATACTGTAACATGTTTTTGTTTTGTTTTTTCTATGCAAGTACATCCCTTAAAAGCTTTTTTTACCGTCTCTTCCTGCATTAAACGCACATCAAACATGATGACAATATTGGTGAAAATGTATTGGTGAAAATTCAATTCAAGTTGAAGTCTAATGTGGATAACAAAGAGAATGGCCTAATGCTAAAGCTGACTGTAGAAGTGTGCAGTGGAAGGGAAATAAATCTGATGCATAATCATAAATCAAAACCTGCAGTGTAGTCTAGCGAACACATTAAAAACATCAGCAACATTATACAGTACAAACTGTCCCTGTCATACTGTATTGCAAGTTTCAGGTTTAGGTTTTTTAGTTCTTTGGATTTTATGGCCAAATTCCAACAATCTGGTCCACTGGTGAACACAGCAGCAGATATGATAAACAACATACTGTTAAATAGGAACACCAATCAATAACACACACCTACAGTCCACAAGTGAGAGCATTCAGGAGAAAATACTCTGCTCACCTCCTCGCCCACCCTACTGGCCCTTCGATGTAAGACTACTTTTCAGAGATCAAGGAGCACATTGAGTGATGCGTCTGAAACATGACTGCAGTATCCTGGGTTGTCCTGTTTGTTCACCTGCTTCTCTACACCAGATAACCAGATAAGGTGTTGCCTCCTCTTCCACCCCTGGAACTGCAGATATAGTGCATCAATTAGCAGATTTATGATGATGCAATCAACCTTTGGCAATCATAGATGCAGTTTAGTGCCCTTATTGACTTCTAAAATTTTCCCTCCATCTCCAGCAAAGCTTTGTGTAAAATATGTTTATTGATCATTGTACGCTTGCAGACACTTGTCTCTTTGTGTCTTGCTGGGGGGGG
>JAPTMW010000018.1:14780572-14795148 GCA_029822955.1 Ostorhinchus angustatus | reverse complement strand
GTGTGTGTGTGTGGGCAAGTACAAGCACGCATGAGTATATTTATCTGTGTTTGCACATGAGGCCCCAGTTTGTTTGACCTACATGTACATGCCAGTGGCTTTCCTCCAGTCTGTTTGCTCAGTCTCTTTCTGTGTCTGTCTGGTTTTAACGGAGCAGGATCCAGCCACCCCCCGGGTCAGCCCTGCTCACTCTCCTCCAGAAAATGGCCTGGATAAATCCCGGGTCCTGAAGAAGGACGCCGCCCCCAACAGCCCGGCCTCCGTGGCCTCGTCAGGCAGCACACCGTCCTCCAAAGCCAAGGACCACACCCATGTGAGTACGAGGGATAAAGGGATGAACAGAAGCTGCAGGAGATGAAATGAGGCAGCTGCAGTGGAGGGGGTGAAGTGACAGACTAAAGGGCATTTGTCAAGTGAAGTGGGTGCCTGTGTGAAGGACTAATACGCAGGAGGCTTAGCAGTTGGCGGCTATGAGGGGCTTGAAGGGGCAGAGGGCGGATGCACTCTGAGGAAATCAAACCCTGTGGCTCACTCCTCTCAATCTCCTTTATGGCTTACCCAATAAATGGTCATTTCTTCCTGAACCTGAGGTTGTAAATAACCCAGAGACACAGCAGACTGGAGTGCAGAGGGAGCTGCGGCATGTGGTTTATCAAGTCCTCTGCTCATCTTCCCCTTGTTCTCTTTACATTGAATTATTTGACAGAGACATATATACAGGTGTTGAATGCAACCAATTTGTTGTTGTTTTGGCTAATTTACTAGATAATGTCTGAGTTCAGCTTAAGAAATAACAACAAGCATGAAGAATAACAAAGAGCAAACATTCACTTTAATACAGATCAGGAAACAAACAATGAGCAGATTTATCTCAAGCTCTGGCTGTGTTCACACAATTTTTGTTTATTTTTGCTCATATCGTTAGCCTCATAGCATAATTGCCTAAGTCATATTTTTGGCCAAATTCAAATGAAACAGCACTGTTAGAAATCTAAAGCTACTCAGATATCACAATTTGGCCAAAAATATGACTTAGCAGTTTATACTTGGAGGCTAATGAAATGTGACACTGTTTTTTTTCTGCGTAAACTGCAATAATCACATGGGGTCTGATCTTTTCACTTTTGATTTGCACCACTTCTATATATGGTACTAAAACAGTCAGATTTGAGTTTTTGCAGTGCATTCATGCTCTTCTTACTTCACTCTAGAATAACCATCATCACACTTCTATGCTTTGACCCACTTCCTTTTTATCCTCATTCTCATTAGTATCTGCTCACTAATTGTCTGGCTTCATCAACTGATAAATGAATCAGAAAACATTGACTTCAGTGTCCTCCTTCAGTAAAACGATGTGCTTCATATGATGTGATGGGGCCTGTGCAGGACTATGACACTAAAATCTAAAATTGGCCAAATGTACAAAAAAAATGAACAGCCAAAGAAAAATCTCATGCCTGAACAATAAATCCAAACTGAGCACTGAGGCTTACAGTATGAACATTGTTTTTCTGAGCCAGTTAAAGCAGGCAGAATGGTTCAGTTTAACATAAACCTTTACACGTTTCAATAGGATAGATTGGTAGACCACCATAAATCATCCTTCACTGTCGCCGCCTCCTATGATTCCCTGTTCCTGTTTCAGCCCTCATGAATGAGCATCACCAGGCTGAACCCTTTTTCCTCCAATGTGATCTGCAGAGTAAGAAATAGATGGGCTAATTATGAGAGGTTTCTTGGGCCAGTCTTAACAAGCTTGACTTCTAAGAAAAGGTCTATGTACCCCCCACCCCCTCAAAAACACTCCATCCCTGTGGCTGTAATGAAGTGTCAGTGTTAGATTGGATTACCTTGAGCTGTCCACTTAGATTGTCACTCTGGATTTTCCTGTCACCAAGGGTATTTCTGACTCTCAGGGGATTTTTTTCCCCCTCCGGCATATAAAACTACAGGATGTGTTTCATTTTACAGCTTGCAACTTTCTGTAAGAGGATACACAATGAGTTATTAAAGTGCATCTCTGTTTCAGAATGACAAGTCATCCACACCAAGCCTGAAATCTAACACACCCACACCCAGAAACGAGGCTCCCACACCGGGAACCAGCACCACTCCAGGACTGCGGCCGCTGACGATGGGCAAACCACCTGGCATGGAGGCATTAGGTAACTGAACCGTTAATGCCATCATCATGTAGGGATGAAACAAGTATTTAATCTAGAGAAAGATAATCACCAACTCTGGAACTTGTGTTAAAACCTGAGTCTGACTCCTGAGCCTTAAAAATGATTGGATTATGACATTAACATTACTTTTATAAGGCTACATTAACTTAAGTCTTGCTTTTAATAGATATGTCTCAGAAGAGATTGTATTGATTAGACTGTAAAAAAAAAAACCCAACACAACCAATGTGGAGTTGATAACCTTTCAGAATTTATCACCACATCCAGAAAGTTTGTTGCAGTGCCAAGGGTACACTAACTTTGTGTCTCCTCATCAAAAAAATTTACTCTAGAAGGGTTAAATCAGGTTAATAGGGGTATTGAACTCTGGCTAAGGAGCAACTCAGTTAGGCAGCTTTCACCACCAACCCCCTCCCTTTCTGAGTTTTCAGTTTGATTGTTGCAAAAAAAAAAACTAGCTACTTCAGTTTAGATGGTTCAGAGATAATACAAGGTTATTGACACAGTCAAATGGAAGTCAGACAAACCTAAGGATGAGTGGAATGAACAGCACATAGACATTGGACAGATGGTGGTCTGTATGATGACACCTGAATGTATTAGAAAAGCATCCTTTAGCCTATTGAAAGTAACCAATCTGAAGTCTACTGCATCCTTTGCAAGAAAACGCTCAAATTAAGACCTTTGAATTGAAATAAGACACGGGAAGTCCACAGCTCATACAAGTTATGTAAAAATCCTTCAGGTGATAAAAGGACTCGGTATTGTTCTTACAAACTTGAAATGAGACTTAAACTACATTTCTAAATGTCTTAAAAGTGTCTTGAATTTCATTGTAAAAGCCTGAATAAATCAACACCTCCCTCATTTGAGTGGACTTGTAGATGAAACTTTTAAATGTTTGACAGTAATGAGACATTTGTCTGCTGAAGGAGGAAATCTTTCCATAAAGTGACATATTTTGTGTCCAGCAGTAAAAACTACATCAGAAACAAATTACTGTCCCAACATATTTCTGCTGGGAAGCAAAGAGGAAATCTCTCAGATTCTTAACATCAGGAACATCAGTTGAGAAAAACAGTCTCAACCACAAAATTCAATCTTGATGTGATGAAATACTGAGGTATTTTCAGAAGTGACATACAAGCCCTTTGTTCTGCAGAGTTGAGACGAGTTAGGTCAAGTCTGTCATTTCCACATTTCACTTACATGTGGGAAACAAAATAAGTACAAATACTTCACTACTGGCCGTTACTGAAGTATACAGTATGCAGACTTAGTGATTTATTCACCTACATTTAAACACAGATATCTTTACTCTACTCTTTCTACTCCTTACATTTTCTAAACAAGTGTTAGTTTTAATGCATTTGAGGTAGTATTAATTGTTTATCACAATATTTTAAGAACTCTGTCATATTGGAAGATTTCAGCCTCTGTGGAATGAACTATAACGGCAAAGATGAACCTTCGTTTATACAGAGCAGTATATCACGTACGACAGATGGAGACTTAACCTTGAAGAAAAAGTGTCATGTATTTAATGAGTCTGAGACCAGGAGACCTAATGCCAACATGGATGAAAAACCACTACAAATGTAGAAATACTTCCCACTGTCCCTGTGTTAATTTTACAGTGTGTACATTTGCTTTTGCTTGAGTAAAGAAGCTGAATCAGTGCTCCTTCTTTTCCAGATTATTTTTTTAAGCATTTATGTAGTATAATAATTATAAACTTAATTTGTATAGCACCTTTCATACAAAAATTGTAGTCCAAAGTGCTTCACATTGGTTTAAATTTAAAATGCGATTATGTGGCTTTGACCTCCATAGAGGAATGACAAATATTTGTGTGTAAAACTGCTAAAGCTTCTAGAATTGAGTGAAATATTTTGTGTTGTGCAGCTGCTCCTGCCCTACGTACGCCTCTCTCCATTGCTGGCTCCTATGCTACCCCGTTCGCCATGATGGGTCACCATGAGATGAACGGCTCCCTGACCAGCCCCGGCGTTTATCCAGGTCTCATTTCACCTCAGATGAGCGCTGCGGCTGCAGCTGCGTATGGACGCCCATCAATCGTAAGTAATTTCTACAGAATATGGATTTTCTCAATGATATATTCATAAATTCCACCTCCATCCGTTTGACACAACAAGCCCTCTCCAGTGTCTGTCAGATTTATCCACCTCAGCTGCTGCTTGTAAAATCTTTTTGCAAACGACTTTGAGAAACATACTCTATCTTGACGACACTGAATATTTCTGCTTGGCTGGCTGCGGCTTGTTGTGTGTACATAATGAGAAACTACAAAGACAACCTCGCTCCTTTACTTTGATGTGAGTTAGTTAGCATTCTAAAGGCTTTAAAAAAAACACTCACCCCGAAATGCATCTCCATGTTTGAAAATCTCCCAGGCTTTCATTAGCATTAGCAAGTGGGATGTTGTAGCCTTGTAGAAGGCTCGTCTGTATGCAAAGAAACTGAATCTGTGCCTTTTTTTAATGGATTTGCCTGGAAACAATCTTACGAGTGCTCCCCAGGGTGTTAGCGGATAAAGAGAAGCGTAGTCTGCAATTTCAATATTAGCTTAGTGTAATTTTTGTTTGCAGGGTTAGGGTTAAGTTGCTGGTTAACTCATACTTGGCTTCTCCTTGTGCAGGCAGGGTTTGACCCTCATCCACACATGAGAGCGCCAGGTCTGCCCGCCAGCCTCACCTCCATTTCAGGAGGAAAACCGTAAGTATCTGACTGTTCCAGCAATCAACATCATGAATGTAATGTGACAATAATGTGAGCATCAACACTGAAAAACACAAATGTTATAGAAAGGAAAAGAATGGCACAATGAATTCACTTAACCTTAACCTTATACAAAAATAAGCACTTAGTACTTGTCTCATTAAGCCCACACCACAGTCAGAAACCTCATACATTTCTCTGCCTTCACAAACAATATTTCCATAAATTATCAAATTAAAGCATGATTTAGAAAACTCACAAAAAAAAAGAAAATACAAATTTCCGTAGTTCCAGTATCAGTTTCCATAAACTGGTTTGGAGCAGATAAACTAAGACTGCCTCGTGTAGCCAGAAGGTGACAATGTCGAAAATATTACACAAAACTATTAAACAGACTCGAAAATAGAATATGTAATAGCTTTGATATTTGTTTTCCCCAGTGTGGCTGAGGAATACTGACGTCTCCTTATCATCCACTCCACTACCTGTTCTGCCAGACATGTTTTCCTATATTATTCAAATCTGCTATGACACTGCAAATAGCTCGTCAGTCATTTGAGTTAGATGCATTACATTTATTTTTTCCAAAAAAGGTGTTTCTGTTTCAATTTAAAACACATTAATATTAGGGATGCAAATTATCCATTAATTCATTAATCATTAGTTGGTTGACCTTATCGATCGATTAACGATTAATTGATAAGTGACGATTTTCCTGAGAACCTCAATTCCTCCTTCAATGGTGTCTATAAGAATAAAAGCTAAATGTTGTTTATATACTTCATGAAAAAAACATGTCATATTCCTTAATGGTGGATTCATTGAACCATTGGATACAGTTCAGGCAACGACATTTATAGAGTTGAACAAAATAAACCGCGGAAAAGGGCAATTAACTGACAATTCATGTAATTTAATCAAGCAAATTCTTATCGACAATTAATCGATAGTTGATTAATTGTTTACATCCTTAATTAATACACACACTAACTTTTTTAAAAGTGGCAAAAACCACCTTAAGTTTTCAAATTCTGCCATTTCCATAAACATTCACTAATCCAAAGCTCCTAATGTATGTCAATGGCCATGAACAAGACCAGTGCTGTACATTCATATTATTAAAACTGAGATAAATAAAAGCTAAATAACATTTGGCACCAACATGACAGAGCCTGATTTACTCTGAAGACTCTGATCAGCTGTCAGTGTTTCCAGTATCATTAACCCATAAAGACTCAAACATCCACCGCCAACCCAAACCATCTACTGATCTAAACTGTTTAATACCCGTTGATCCACTAATCCTATCAATACATGTAAATAATTGGAGTAAAATACAGTTTATCTTTTCATGGTCATCAGATATGACCTATTTGGACGTTCAGAGGCTCCGTAGTGAACATGGAAACACTGCCATCTTCTACAACATTGATGCACCAGTAAAACCCAGGGAGTTGGTTCAGTGACAGTGGATGGGCACACTTGGCTTATCTTCAGTTAATGATAGATTTTGTTGAAAAAGTAACTTTTTCTGATTTGATCAAATAGCTGTTTAGTTTTCTCTTTGCTTTTATATTTAATTTACATGATCAGTAAATTAAATGTAAAAAAAACCCTGATTTACACTGAAAAATACAGTGAATAAATGGTAATAAATCACTTGGGAAAGACAAGCATAATTCATTTGGAAGTTGTGAGAAAATTAAATTAACTGATGGTGGACTCGAACATCTGTTGAAGTTAGACTGATCTCAGATGTCTGTCAAGACATAAACTGACTGTCCTGCCCCCCCTTCCCCAGGGCTTATTCTTTTCATGTGAGCGCAGATGGTCAGATGCAGCCCGTGCCCTTCCCTCCGGATGCTCTGATCGGCCCGGGCATCCCACGCCATGCTCGCCAGATCAACACACTCAGCCACGGGGAAGTGGTGTGTGCCGTCACCATCAGCAACCCCACACGTCACGTCTACACCGGTGGCAAGGGCTGTGTCAAGATCTGGGACATCAGCCAACCCGGCAGCAAGAGCCCCGTGTCCCAACTCGACTGCCTGGTAAATAGTTACTGTTCCTCACAAGTGACAACAAAAGGACATGAGTTTCACACGTTATTACAGTGTGTTGTTCCAAATATTAGTAAGGCTTCCAACCAGGAACAAAACATAATGCAGCCGTGTTTCATGAGCTTTCTTCTCCTTCATTAAGACTTTTCTTGAGCATCAAATGTAGCTTGACTCCATATTCCACTGTAGCTCTTCCCCAGATTCCAACAGATAGAGATGTGAATAATTCAGCAACATGTCTGGCTGCTGTGCTGAAATAATCCTGGGTGAGGAAAAAAAGGGCCTGCTGAGTAATGATGTTCTGATTGGCCAACCCTGTCTGCCATTACCCAGCTCATTACTTCTTCCCAACTGCCTCCCATTTCTCATTTTGATACTGTGGCGTCATGCTGTTCCACTCGTACGGTCTCCAACAGCCTTAAGGTACGTCCAGAGTGCAATTGGGTCTTATAAAGCCATCAGGGTGCTGTTTTAATTCGACCACGAGCTTTCACACTCATATTGATCTCCGTGTTCCTGCAAGCTTGGAGTCTGGCCAATGTCTTCAGCACTAGTTAGAGCAGACATCCATATGTTCACTTCAAGACCGAGTCAGAACACTTCAAGTCAAAGAAAGACCTAAGTGTTCACTGATACACAGCTGGAGTCTTCGTTGGAAATCATCTTACTGTGATATTTCACATCTATAGCTTTTGTAATATTAAACCAGTGTTATAGTCAGATTAGTGTAAACTCATACATCATAGTTTTGTGTGCAAGTGTGAGTCAGAATCTTTATTTAAATCCCAACAAAAACTCATTTTAACAAGTAACATAAATGGAGAACATCAGGTGTTGGAAAATGTTTGCTCTAATTCCAACTCTCCAGTGACCCAGTATAATTAACTAAAACTAAATAACTACAAAACGAACCTGCTCAACTAACAAAAACTCTAGATTTTCAGCTTTTCTTTTATGTTATAAAATGCATAAGTAAATTTTACACTTTTAAAGGCTTTTCATGACTTAAATTAGGTGTTTAACAAGTGGCTGAGAGAGACATTAACCCTCTGGACACCTTTGTGGTAAAAATGTATATGCACAAAAATAACTGCTATGAAAAATTTTTGATGAATCTTTTAAACAACCTCAGCTTGGTTCAAAACAACTAAATATTTGATCATTTTCAGGATTTGAACCCTTTAAATGCCCATTTAATTATTTGAATTCTTAATTATTTATTACAACCCCCCCCCCCCCCCCAAAAAAAAAAAAAAAAAAGTAGTAGGGGGATGTAGCATTGGTGATTAGAGTCTTGGATATATCAAAGATTATCGACAAAACTGCTTTGATTGCATTACTGTTTGTTCTGTAGTGTCAGATACTCCCTCTGATTACCTTTGTGGACATAAATATCCCATTGACCTCCATTAAAACCACATTTTTTATTCTCACTACCAACACAGTATACACACCTGATAAAAAAAAAAATTTAAGCCCAGTTGAAAAATTGGATGAATTTGCATTTTGCACTGTTGGATCTTAAGAAGGTTCTAAAGTAGTTTCAAAATGCAGAAAGAAGAAATGGGAGAGAGACCAAAAAAAAAATTTGTGTAAGCGATTTATTGAAAACAACAATTAAACTGAAATAGGCTGTTCATCAGCTGATCAAAAGTGTAAGACCAGAGCCTTTAAAAGCCAAAACCTGTGCAAAAATGTGGATTTAGTGTAATTTTCTGTCAGGTATTCACACTGTCATGACTTCCTGATGACAAAGGCAAAAAAGCTTTCTCTCTTTGAATGTGGTTGGATTGTTGAGCTGGCCTCTCGCAATACACCATGATGATGATGCAGAGATTGGATCCAGTAAGACAGTCATTTTGAATTTCCTCAAGGGTTTCTTCAGGGTTATGGAACAAAAAAGTCAAGTTTTAGATCCAAAAAAATTTCACCAGCGGTGAGCCAGAGGATCCGATTAGCTGTCCGTCAAGACACGAGATGGTCCTCGACCTAAATTAAGGGTATGACTGGTGCCAACTGCAGCCCAATAACCATCAGACGGCATCTGTGAGAAAATGGCTGTAAGAACAAAAAATTCTTCAAAGGTCTCGTCTCCTTCAATGCCACAGAATTGTCTGCTTGGAGCTGTTGAAGCAAGAAAATACCAACTATGAGAAAAAATTTTACTTTGACGGTCCTGATGGCTTCCAACGTTACCGGCATGACAAGGAGATCCTGCTTAAGATGTTTTCTAGGCACCACAGTGGAGGGGGCACCATCATGATCTGGGGTGCTTTTTCCTTCAGTGGATTAATGGAGCTTCAGGTTGTGCAGGGGCGACTAACGGCAGCTGGCTGGCTATGTGGAGATGTTGCAGGGGGCATCCCTCATGTCTGAGAGCCCTGGTCTGTGTGGTAATGACTGGTTCTAAAAACAGGACAACGCTGCAGCTCACAATGTCTGCCTGACAGAGGAGTAACGTCACTCTTTTGGACCATCCTGTGTTCCCCTAATCTAAATCCAATTGAGAACATTTGGGGATGGATGGCAAGGGAAGTTCACAAAAATGGACATCAGTCCCAGATAGTGGATGTCCTCTGTGAAGCCATCTTCACCACTTGAGCAAACTAGACTCCTGCAAACACTCCCATAATAATAATAATAATAATAATAATAATAATCAAGCATGCCGAAACAAATTTTCGAAGTGATCAGCAAGAACGGTGGAGTTAGACATTACTGAGTCCTTTTTTTGAAACGTTTATTTCTATTTTAGGAGGGTTTAGACTTGGTTTTTTTTTTTTTTAACTTTGGTTTTAAACTTTTGCTCAGCTGATGAACAGCTTATTTCAGTTTAATTGTTGTTTTCAATAAATTTCTTACTCAATTTTTTTTTTGTCTCAGTCCCATTTCATCTTTTTGCATTTTGAATTGCTACTTAGAACCTTTTAATCCAATCCAATAGTGCAAAATTTGAATTCTTGCAATTTTTCACCTGGTGATTAGATTCTCTAATGTCAAGATTTTATTTTGAAGAAAAGTAGTGATATTTGACATTTGTACTGTATTTCACCAGTTTAAACTCTTCTCCCATTGTAGGATGGTGCATGAAATTCTTGAATTTTGGAGTTATGTTATGGAGGGCCACAAGACGGATTTGCTTGTCTGTCTGTCTGTCTTTCTGTCCATTCAGTGACAAAATTGCATTATCTGAAGAATGCATTGAGATATCTGCACCAAATTTATATTGTGGATGCATCTTGGCATGGAGCAAAAACCTATTGAAAATAACTGACCTTGACCTACTTTTTCAAGGTCACATGGCCTTGTGCAGTTATAATATCTGAGTACTTTCAAGTATTAATATGTATGTAATAAGTTTTACACAAAGACAATCTGTTCTAAATTATAGGGCAGTAACTTTCAACAGAATCTTACGCTATATTTTGCCGAGGGGGATTAAAAGTGTGCAGCATGTTGTGTTTAAATCAACATCTGATTCATCAGTGTGAATGTTTATTGTGTAAACTGTAATGTCTTTGACAGCTTCAATAACAAAACAGAGACACAACAGAACATATGAAATCTGAACGAATTTGAAACAGAAATATCCAGGTTTGAATATGTGATGTTTGTGTGTGTGTTTGAGAGAAATGGACAAATGGATTGAGAGGGTGTATCTCCATTGATAACGTAACATTGATGGATTCCCCTTGCGAAGGTTGTGATGGCGTCTTCCTTCCGTTTCTCTTCCAGAACAGGGACAATTACATCCGCTCCTGTAAGCTGCTGCCTGATGGCCGCACCCTCATAGTGGGCGGCGAGGCCTCTACTCTGACTATCTGGGATCTGGCTTCGCAGACACCACGCATCAAGGCAGAGCTCACTTCCTCTGCTCCGGCCTGCTACGCTCTGGCCATCAGCCCCGACGCCAAGGTCTGCTTCTCCTGCTGTTCGGATGGAAACATCGCTGTGTGGGACCTCCACAATCAGACCCTCGTCAGGTCAGTGTCTCTGTGCATCTGGTTTTATCAAAACTGGAAGCAGGTTCTGTGTCAGAAAGTCTGTACATTGTGTTTGAACAATGATACCCCCTACGGGAGCTGTACTGTTTCTGACCGTTGGTCGTCTGGTGTTGGTTGCAGGCAGTTCCAGGGCCACACAGACGGAGCCAGTTGCATTGACATCTCCCACGATGGGACCAAACTATGGACTGGGGGACTCGACAACACCGTCCGCTCCTGGGATCTGAGAGAGGGGCGGCAACTCCAGCAACACGACTTTACCTCACAGGTAGAAACAAAGTCATACAGCAGCCCTGACATATTCATATGTGCAAGACATTATTGTTGTAGTGGTGGGCAATACAACCAAAATCTCTAATCATTGGAACAAAGTCAGCATCTATCATAAACATGACAAATCATCAGGGTTTGTGTAACAGTGACATGGAAATCAGCCACATAGTACAGTACGTTACATGATAAACATTAAAGGTACAGGTAGACCAAATTCAACCCTGAGCATCATGGTACCCAAGTGCTACGGTATGAAAACTGGTCATAGTATGGCCAAAGATACATGAAATTAGAGCTGCAACTATCGATTCTTTTTTTAATGAATTAATATATTGATTTTTTTTATTATTATTAAACGATTAATTGAATCTGCAAAAATGGTAAAATGTTTTTATTGAATTTTATCTTTTACATTTACGTACAGAAATAACAACAATAATAATAGCAACAGTATATATAAATATCTATAGATATAAATGGCAACAAACAAGTCCAATGACCCCCTTACAAAAACAATATGTGCACTGCAGTCTTCAACACATTTAGATCCAACTTACAAACAACTGAACATGGAACTAACATAGAACTGAAACAAATAGAGACTAATGTTTGTGTTAAAGCTTCAGTGTTTAAAGGAGTAAGTGATGGTTCCAATGTAGAAAAGTGAGCGTATAGACATTTTCTGCCTTTTTGTCTTTGTCTCTTCTGAGCTACGCTCCATTGTTTCTGTTGATCCTGGCGTCACAATAAGCGTTTGTGTGAAACACAACAGAGGAACCAATGTTAAATGGCTGCGAAATTAAAGAAACAAAACTTCAATTCAGGAAAATTGTAATTGAAAATATTTTGACATTTGGATTATTCATTTCACCTCTACATGAAACACCCGTTTTACAATTGTAATAAACAAATGAGATGTATTTAAATTGACCAAAAAACCCCCCCAAAAAAACAAGAAACGTTTCTGTATAATTTGACAGCATCTGATGGTGGAAAACAAGGAGTACGCTAACAAGAGGTCAATTGAGGGATCATTATATAATATTTCTGTACAAAAACCATAGGATGTTTGATGGTTATTTCCTGAAATGCAATACAGTAATTGTATGTAATCTGAAATAACTCTGGTTCATAATGTGGTTATTTTCTCAGTTTATTTGGAACTTTCATACAAACCACCTCTAAGAACAAAAAACACTAAAAATGGAAGCTTGAACGTTTCAACAAGTGTTAAGAGATCCCAGTAGATTGGAAGGTGTCTGTATTTCTATATTTGAATCAGTGGACATGTTCCTCCCATTACTCACTACATATATGATGCAGTTGAATATGTTGTATCATCCTTCATCCTGGTCTGGTGTTCCTCTTGGTGCAGATCTTCTCATTGGGTTACTGCCCCACTGGGGAATGGTTGGCTGTGGGCATGGAGAGCAGCAACGTCGAGGTTCTACACCACACCAAGCCTGACAAGTACCAGCTCCACCTGCATGAAAGCTGCGTTCTGTCACTGAAGTTCGCCTACTGTGGTAAGAAACCAGCAATGCCCTGATCTAAACCCATGAACCAACAGATGTGGTCTATGATCGGACAGAATTAAAATCCAACATGTTTGTTGGAGACGATGAGGCAAGAAACAGATCAGATTCTAACTGCTACTCTAATTATAATGCTGTTTAGCTACTTCTTGTGTTTCTTTTCAAAAGTTGTGATAAATGCAGCTCATTTATAAGAATTACATGTCAGATCGGTGCGTGATCACATCACTGTTCAGTCCATAATAAACAGAGGAAAAGCTTGTAGCTGTATGTTTACAAGGGAATGCAGATGGACACATTCATTTGTGAGGCTGCTTGTGCCTGTTGGCTGAACAGCTGCTTTGAAATTCAAGGCTCAGACAAATGAGGTTTCACTACAGCCTTTTTTATACTGCTGCTCAGTTTGGTCTGTAGCCGTTTGTTCAGCTTTGTTTGTTTCTACGTTTCCTGTCGCTGCAGACCTTAAAGAGAGAACAACGACAAAGCGATGACCGCCGTTTTTGTCCGGTCGCTGATTTTCTCTGCTGACAGGGTTTTGTTGTCTGAGAACTGAAGTTATTATCTCTCTGTGCAAATCAGGATTGTGAAATTGATTTGGCAGGATCAGTGTGTTGTGCTGAGGAGAGAGTTGAAGAAAGTTGATAAGAAAGTTGTTTTTTGGCATTTGAACAGAGCAGTTAGCGGTACTTTACATGGAAGGAGGTAGAGGAGGCAGATGGCTGATGAAGAGGAAAGAGGAGATGATTATTAGGACGAATATTCTGGTGGGTTTTAGAACTGATATAAGGAAAATAACCGACCAAATAAATACGAATAAAAACTTGGTCTATCAGTGTATTGCGTCTTGTTATGAACCATAAAATATTGTTTAGTTTAGTTTAGTTTAGTTCGAATACGCAACAAAACACAGTAATCCTACTTAGTCCTTGCACATGAATCAGATAAGAAAACAAACAAGAAACAAAAGCATATACATAAAAACAAAATATGACTTCATTTGCATATTCAAAAAGGAGTGGGAGGAAGTAGAACTTATTTAATCCCACCCCTTCTCCACAAAACAGTATCGTTTATTTTCTTATCAACATAATATATGAAAAATCAAGTCCCTGGGATCAGTTCACCTCGCTTACAAACATATACATACACACTTATATTGACATACTGAGAAAGTGAAAAATAAATACATGCATCCTTGAAGGTAACACACAATAAAGTAAACAATGAGTAACAACTGCAATCAAACCAAACAAATCGACACATACACACCGAACAAACAAACAAATAAAATATGAAATATCAGAAAAAAATGTAAAAATGCTAAAAACCACAACATAACCCTGCGTAAACTGACAATAAAATGACACAACAGCAGGTTTTAACATTTCTAAACCTTAACTGCTGTGAAGAATGAGCTGTTAAATCAGTGAAATATCCACAGTCCTGTACTGTACACGGGTCACAGGAAAAAGCCCGGGCGCCGGTTAGCAGGAGCTGGTTTGTGCCGAGTCACACTTTGAGTTTCAGTATGCAGACAAACAACATGAAACGAGGCGACTGTTTTCAATTCAATTCAGTTTTATTTGTACAGCCCTATGTGGCTTTACAGAGTTAATTGGATGTAAACAAACAACAGTCAAACAAACAGCAGATGAAGGAAATGCATGAATGTCCCGTTCATCCTCCGTCCTCAGACCCTCCTTCTCGGCAAAGAAAAACTCCAAAACCCAGAAGGAAAAGAGAAACCTGAGGAGAGGCACAGTGAAGGACAGACTG
>JAPTMW010000018.1:14566109-14577316 GCA_029822955.1 Ostorhinchus angustatus | reverse complement strand
AATTCATACACAGGGCAATTCACAGTGCTTTACAAAAATGGAAAAGAGACAGGTTAAAAACATACAATTACAGTTAAGACATAATCATTAAAACATAAATATTAGTCAATGAAAATAAAGTAAAGGAGAAGAATGCAGATAGAACCCTGCACTATTACAGAGCAAGATTAGCTAAGATAGTTACACATCCATAATTTTTCTAATGAGAAATACCTGCACTTTTGCCACATTTATTTTTCTTAGTTTTCTTTAGTTTAGCTCTGCGGCTCAGCCCCTGGCTCAAGCCCGCCTTGCTCTGCAGCTCAGCTCGCGGCCTCAGCCCCAGCTCGTTCTGCGGCTCAGGTCCCGGCTCTATGGCTTTTAGCCAGCTAACAGCGTGCCTTAGCTTTAGCTTTCCGTTAGCTCCAGGTTAGCTCTTAGCTACAGGCAGCAAAGAGTTTGATGGATGTCAATCAATCACCCCCAGGCTCTCAGCTCCACCTCTGAACCCATTTTTGGAATTTCTGGGAGTGACGAAAAGGCGTGACCACGCGTGATGCTGCCAAGATGGAGACGGTGGGAACTGCCCACCAAGCTTCACTTCACCTCTTCAGAAACTAATAGGTCATGTGAATGAAAGCGTCGTCCATTTTAATATACAGTCTATGCTTCTAATGCTAGCATGATAAGTTAGCTGCTATGCTATCCACTGGTTAATGCCATTATTGTGTGTTATCAGGAGATCAGAGCTTGGCAGGCACACAGTGTTCACACAGCTAACCACTGTTTTCTGCTTGGACTACAGTCCTAACTGAAAAATGGTAAATTGTCAGTACAATTGCAGAATGAATGAACTTGTAAAGTTAGCACCACTCAGGTAAGTAGCCTACCCAAGCTAAGAGGAACCTTTCCTCCCAAAATGTAAGTTTTCAAAGTAATAAATGCAGTCCTTTCAGTGGTCAACCCCACTACTCAAAAACATAACTGACACAATACATACAGTAGTGCAACAACGGTTGTGTGTGGTTTATTTTGAGATTTGTCATGCTCACTGCTGTCTGTCCATAGAAGACATTTGCATAATGCATTTATAATGCATTATAAAAGTCAAAACAACAGTTTATGATCATGTACAACAACACATACAAAGGTTAATAAAGTATTAGAAGTGTGGACATAATGTATTATAAATTCAGCTTTCATATACCTCCAAACCAAAATAACAACAGTGTTTGAAGGAAGAATGAAGTCCTGGGTTACATAACACATTAAAACCATCTTAACTTTAGCCAGTTATAAAGACAGAGAACTGCTGTGACATGTAGTTTCTGAAACTGAATAATGCCTTACAACTGTCATGTTCTTTGCTTCACTGTTCTGTTCTTTACTTTTGTCTCACTTTTTCTCCCTCTGTCACACCTCACATTATTGGCTCATCCACTTCACCTGCCGTTCCGCTCACACCTGTCTGTAATCCCCTCACACTATTTAAGCTCTCCTTTCTGTTCGCTACTTGTCGAGTTATTGTCTAAACTTTCTATGTCTCTGGGACTCACGGTTGGCGTCACCGCAAGTCTCTTACTTTGACCAGGTATGGACCGCTCCCCCATCCCAGACTACCAGTAAGGACTGTGTGACCTCTCTTCACCTGTTTATTTGTTCCAGTGTTTGTCGCTGTGTAAGTTTGAACTGAGCGAGTGCCAGGCACTCTGGACTCTTTGATTCCAGTGTTTTGCTGTGTTTATGGAACTGAGTGAGTGCGTTGTCATTTTGGACTCTTGGATTTCTCCTGTCACGTGTGTTCCAGCACAGTTGCCGTGTATGAATGAACTGAGTGCGTGCTTGTCACTATGAACTCTGTAGTTAAAAACAGGGATCCTCCTTCTGTTTGAACCAGACTCTGCTTGTGGAATCTTATTACGAACCGTGACAATAATAACCAATAATAAGTTACAGGATGACTTTGAGAGCTTTTAATAAAGTGACTACACTATATAAGGTTATTAGCAATTTTATGACATTATAACATGAGTATGGTGACTTATGAGTAGAGAGAGATTATCTGCTGTCTCCAAGGCAAGTCAAAAATGATACATTAAAGTGTTAATAATTCTTTATTTTGCAGAAACAAAACAAATGTACAGAGACAGTAAATATAAGTGATACATGTTGCTTTGTACATGAATAAAAAATGTGTAGGCTCTAAAGCTTTGTCAATTCAAACACACACTTTTTCTTGTTTTTTAATAAAAATTAAATCCCTAAAATAGATGGGTATGGGGACCAGTGACCAAACCTAATACTAGTTCCCCACCAAAAAAAAAATAAATTCGTTCTCACTGCTTCTCTGCTGCAATCCAAGTCTGTCACACCATGGTGAGGTTGGTTTTGTCTTGTCATTTCCTGTTTTATTTTGAAAGTCTAACTCTCCTCTTGCTTCAGATCACTTGCCCTTCCTCATGTGTCTCCTGAACCCTGCCCTAATTACAGATTGTCTCCACCTGTTCCCCATTACCCTCATGTGTTTAAATAGTCTGCGTTTCCCTTGTCTTGTGCCAGTGTGTCTTCGTTCTTCCACCGATTCACTCGTGCCTGCTTCCTTGACCATAGCCTTTGAAAGATTTTCACGTAAGCCATTGTACCCCTCGACAAGTGACTTTTTTTTGTAATTTAAATAACTTAGTTTTTCCTAACCACGGTTTATGTTTATAGCTTTGTTGTTTTTCCTCTTTGGAGTGATTTTGTGTTTAACTGTAGAATATAATAGATATAGATCATAGCTTATTTCCCTCTGTTTTTCTAGAGCGCTTTTAGCTTGTTTTTTTTTTTTTTTTTTCCCTCTGTTGTGGAGCGTCTTGTTTACATATATTTTATAGCCTTTTGATTTACTTTCTTTGGAAAGTTATTTGCTTTGGTTTAGATTTTCATAGCCTTTTTCCCATTCACTGACAGATCCTTTTTCCTCTGTTTGGAGCGATTTTTATTTAGTAAGGTTCTTATTTTTGCGTTAGACTTTTTCCTGCTAGGATAGATAATTTCATAGCCTCTTGGTTTGTCACCCTGTTTCGAGGTCTCTGGCAGTGTGAATCAATAAAGTCTTATTTAAAAGTATTCTCTGCGTTTGAGTCCCAGCCTGACAAAGTCTCCCAATGTTTATCTGTTAACGTTTAACTTACAACTAAGAATCTGAGAAACTAAACGATGCACTTTGAAGAACAAACCATAAGGGCAGTAAATGGGCAGTAAAGTCTCCTTCATTTAACTTCTGCCCTCTTTAATCTAAGCTGAAATAGCTGCAAGACACCTGTCAACAAATGTGGAGAGCTTTTTGGGTTTTTCCATTCCATTGGCCAAGAGCTTTGAAAGCTTCAGGGGCTGCGAGGATGAGTTCTGCGATGGCTAAAGTTAGATCACTTGTCTTTAACTCAGATTTGCAAAAGGATAAGGAGAGGCAGTAGAACCCACAAAGGATGCAACTGCTTTATTTCAGGGATGTCTTCAATTTTGTTAACACTTTGTAGTTTACATTGTTCTGATGTGGATTCAAGAAGTCAAGGAACTGAGCTCCTGTTAGGGAAGTAATTCAGGTGTACAAACACCAGGTTTATTCAATATATTAAGACTCCATTCAGTCTTGTCAAGGTTATTTTCATGTGTCTGCTAAAGGTGTCCTTTGTGCAGTCTCAATGCGCAGAATTAAATGTGATCCAACATGAGCTGGGCCAAATGCACAACTCATTTTACTTATGGTGTAAGCACCCCAAACTCCCGCAATTGCATTGGGGTTAGGGCATTTCAGAGCAGCCGCTACTCAAGGTTCATTCCATATATTCAGACTTTTCAATCCATATATTCAGATTTCACATTATATATGCAATTTCCTAAAGAAATGAGAGGCTACTTGCTGCTGCGATCAACCCACCACTCTGACTGAACATACTGACCAAATAATACAGGAGGAGGTCAATAATTACAAACATGGCACTGACAGAGGAGCCATTACTAATGTTGGTTGTAAATACATCAGTAGTTTTTCACCAACTCTCAGTTGCTTTTCAAAAAGTTCCACCAGAGAAATTATTCTCTTCAAATCCATCCTCTTCTGCTTATCCAGGTCATGGGGGCATTGGCCTGAGTAAAGGGGCCCAGACTTCCCTCTCCCCAGCCATCTCTTCTAGTTCCTCTGATTCCAAGACTTTCCCAGGCCGACCAAGACATGGAAGCCCTCCAGCGTATCCTGGGGTCTCCTCCCGGTTGGATATGCCTAGAGCACCTCACCAGAGAGGTATCCTGACCAGATGCCCAAACCACTTCAGCTGGCTTCTTCAATTTGAAAATTTCCAATTGTACTGCTTTGTTTCCTCACTTTGGGTTTTCATCCGCAACCTCCCAAAAGACAGATTATATATTATATTACAGATTATGCACATAATGAATGCAGAGGACAGGCACAATGTTGTCCAATACAGGTAGGTATGTGTATTTAACATTGAGCATAAATTGACCTTTAACTGTCAATCATGTATTTAATCCCTGCATTTCTGAGGGCATTAGGAGAGTAGGATCTGTGTAAACCCTCTACAAACCTGAAACTGTTTGAGCATTGATCCTGAGTTGGTCACATTTGCTGTACTAGTAACTAAAAATATTCAAGTTTGCCTTCTCTCAATTTTAGACCTTGTAGATGTCGACTTAGGTTTCATTAGCTAAACTAAAGTAGAGAACAGGGTCTTCCTATGTGAATGATAAGTAACTTATTCAATCATTAAACAAATAGTGGCAAACAGTGGCACCATTTCTGCTGACATGAGACACATCAAACTCTGAAATTGTTGTTTTTAATGGTAACAATTACAGTTGGAAAATCTATTCATATATTTAAAAAATGACTCATTTGAGTTTTCTGTTAAATGTGTGATCATAAGATATACACTCCACATGTAAATATTTTTGAGTGCATATGTCTGAGTTTAGCTTCTTTGTATCATTTTTCATTCAGTGGTACAATTATATAGCATTGTTATCACTCTAATTAAAAATGATTAAAATACAACTATTTCCTTAACCTTGGAAAACAAAAGCAAGTGGCTGTCTGCCAGTTGGCATCAATGACAAAACTATTGCTACTTTTGGAACATTAAGCACAAAGTTTTCTTATTTTCACAATGTCTGGGGAAAACATTGCATTTACTCCCACATTGTGTTTTTGTCTGCATACGTGTCTCATTTCCTTTCTAATTAGAGATTTCCCATAGTATTTAAATTGAATCATGTAGAAAACAAAATTTGCATTGAATATGTTGAAACCAGGACTATATTTGTTGTATAGGATGGATTTCACAACATGAGCTGTAGGAACACATCAGATAGGGAAAAGGAGATAAGTTGATATGATGATGCAGAGTGTTAGCAATAGAAATCCATGTCCATAGTGCTCAACCCTAATGAATGTGGGTGTGTGGAGATCAGTCTCAGCATTATCTTATCAAGAGAACCACAGCCAATAAAAAGTCAGCCTAGGATTCACAGCATCTCAACAAAACCACACCACTGACAGCTGCAGACACTGGAGCCTGTGCCAGGAATACAAGGCAAATGTCCAACCCACTTGGGCTCAAAGTGTTTATCCCCCAACAATGTCTTCAAGTATTTTTGTGGTTTCAAAAACCCAGACCTGTCTCTGCTTTTGGCAGAGCACTCCATGTCCCAGTTGGTGTTGATGAGGAGCCTGATAAATGCCAATCACTTGAAAATGTATTTATCTATTATAGCTCTTGATTGCAACAATTTTCTGCCAAACCTGGAGCCAGGGAGTGTGTTAAGGCATCCATTTACTTTTATTTTACCTAAAGGACAAAGACGGCAATTCCCAGTCAATTGTGTTTTAATCTGTTTGAAGGGGGCTAACTGGTCAGGTGACCAAGTACACTGAAATGACATGTTTTAACATTTCCTTTTGAGCCACTGAGCCCTTAGCCAAAAACAGAGCTGGGGGACGACAAATGAGGCCTCCAAGTGAAACAAAACCAAGTTAGCACATTTCTTTCCTCTGAATGTAAATACAGAATTATTTTTTGTGGAGCTAAAGGATAAGGCTTCCTGTAATCTATTTATAGTATTTGTTTGTATTATGTTTGTGCCGTGGCAGATGGTGTAGCCCTGCTCTGCAAGCATTCATGAATGGGATTTTGTATATTGAAATTGAAAGTTATGGATATGGTATTATGACTGTGCCACAAGCAAATGCATCTGACAGCAGGCAGTATTTCACAATTATACCAATATGGTAGTGTATAAACCACAGCATATTCAGTAATGTGGGGATTATTGCTGAAGTAGGGTTATGCATAAATCAGAGAATGGAAAATATTGTCTTAGCTTACCTTCCCCATGGTTTGCTAAAAGCTCAGCTGCCAGTTTCACCACGAGCAGAAAAAGATAAGACAAGAAATACTAGAAAAGAATTCAAAACCGTTTATTGGCAAGAAAAAAACTCAAGTCCTCTAGGGGACATTCTACACCATAAGACAATGCTTATCCTAGACTAATTGACCCCTAAGCTGGTCAGGCTAAATATCAGGTTTTGTTGAATGAAAAGCAAAACATTGCAAATCCAGGCCAACCAGACTCCCTACCTCCATGTTAAATGACAACACTTTCTAGACTCATCTGCATCCAAATGTCTCCCTGTTCTAGTATTATTAGCTGTAACACATTCGTAGCCCTGACATATTGAGATGTAGTGCAAGGACTGCGCTCCGGGCACAAATGATGTGCAGCTATGGCACTTTCCTAATGTATTATTTAAAAAGTGGTCTTGCTAATTGAGTTTTAATGTCAGTGCCCACTCTCTCACGTGTGCTGGACCGAGCACAGGGGAAAGTTTTGATGTTGATAGATTACAGCTAGCCACTGGTGGCAGCTTTTAAGGTCACGGGCAGTGCTGGGGCAACCACTGGAACGGTTAACCTGACCGATCTAATCACACCAAAGGACAGTTTACTCTTATTTAAAAATGCAGACAGTATAGACAAACTCTGCTCCTTTAATGCGATTTCATGAAAAAAGTAAAAACTCAAAAGGGTACTTTGCAGTGTTAATTTTGTCATCAAATTTTGATTTAGTCTTTTGACAAAAATGCCATTTTAGTTTTAGTCACATTTTTGTCTTCTGAATCATTTTAGTCTAGTTTTAGTCGACTAAAAGTGCCAGCACTTCAATTATAAATAAAAATTACAGAAAAATAACATTTTAACCTGTTAAACCCCAAGGTCCCCCAATTGAAGGACCCTGAGATTCACTGCAGAAAAACACATACAACGCTTTGCTAATTATGTAGCAATATAGTCATACTGCTCATCAAATTAAACAGGAGAAACAATGCTACAAGCACATACAAGTCATTTTTACATACATCAAACACAATCACTCATTTATTCTTGTGTTCTATTGTAATTTACTGAGAGGCTAGAGCTTAAGCCTATTAAGGTTAGCTCACACCACCGTTAGCTAGAAAAATGGTGAGCTTACCTTCGCGTGAATATCGGGATGAGTGATTTGCAGATGCCGTTTTACATTGGTGGTGTTTTTCCCACAAGCATGTGTCCACATGATTCAAGACAGCATTTACTCTTGTCGTCTTTTTTATCGTAATGGAAATTAATCCACACATCATCCCGGCGCTGACGACCGGTGACTGCCATTGTTGCACATTTATGAATGCGCCAAGAGAATGTGCTCAGGGAGCTGGAAAAGAATGGGCTGCGTGCATGCGTGCAGTGCGCGCACCCCTGTCTGCCTCTCCAAATCCATTTTACTTGTCTTTATTTATTGATGAAAATTACAGTTGATTTCGTTATAGTTTTCGTCATCACCTGTTTCTTTTTAGTCAGTGTTTATTTAGTCTTAAGCGCTGCAAAACTGGTCATTGACTAGTCGTTTTCGTCATCATCTCGTCAACTAAATTAACACTACTTTGAAAAGAAATCGAGTACTTTTTATGTCTATAAAGAACATACAAAAAACTGTCTTGAAGATAACCTGCATAAGATATGAGGAGACAGAAAGAGAAAAAACTTGGATGTGTAATGTGGTAAATGTGGACCACTGCTATATCCAGTGAAATCCTTTCACATCTCTTTCTTTCCTAATGTGACATACATGTAAATAGTGCAGTCTGAGTAACAGCAGCCACTGAAATATAATAGCTTATATATAATAACATAGAAAAACAACCAAATGCTTTTTATTTAACCAAAGACATGGTGTGATATACAGCAACAAGAAATGAGGGTTTGAAAACGCAGACTGATTTGTGATGATACCAAGTCGCAAATATATTTTTCCCATCCTTTGTGCAAAATATTGACAGATTAGTAAGAATTATAATTGTATTTCCTGTTAAATATTTGTATTACATTCAAGTCATTGTTCACTACTAATTACCGAATAATCTCAGGTATCATTGTGCATTCTTCTTGTTAATTGTTACATAACACTTCTTGCATATATCTTTTCAGCAAGATTTTATTTCTCTTGGCCAGGTTTTAGTCTAATTTTAATGGTTCCATCTTTATACATCCCCTTCTTCTGCTGTGGTTTGATGGCACCTGAGTAGGGAATTAGCGCCAACAACTGTTCCTTGACATCTGTTCAGATTGCAATATCAGTCTGTGCAATTCAATAGTGACAAAAGGATACACCGTAAAAGTCATGGTTTTTTGTTTGTTTTTTGCCCGTTCATCATCCCAAATCATATATACCGCAACAAGAAATGAGGGTTTGAAAACACAGACTGATTTGTGATGATACCAAGTCGCAAATACCCATCCACGCAAATATCCAATTTGTGGCATATTTTTGTGGCAATTAAGTTAACTCAATTCCTTGTATACAGATTAATCAACAACTAAAATGTAGTGTTCGTTTCAGTCATCATCCCAAGGATTTGGGACGATGAACGGGCAAAAAACAAACAAAAAAAACATTCTCTGATGTGTGGTCATATTTTTTTCAATTTAGTGACACTGGGCAGAGAGGTAAGATGCAAAATTAGAGTTTGTTTTTGATTTTTCATGCGAGTTTAAGCTTGTATGTTTGACTTAAACCAAAATACACATTTCAAAATAAACAATCTGTGTTTTTTCCTTGATAAATGCATAGACTCAAAGGGGAAATGCAACAGTGGCCACAATAATTGCAGTCCTAATTAGTTAACTGTCATTTTAAGACATTTCTTCATATATTTCAGTATTATATATTTAAGTTAATATCAATGTCACATCTGTGCTGTGAAAGCTTTTGTCCATAAAGCTTAAAATGCAGTTATAAGTCATTTTCAGACTTCAATGTTAAAAAATGTCTCTTTAACCGTACTGTATGTATACAATCAGTCATATTGAGCTACTATAATAATGGTATTAACTGATCACAAAAAGGCAATTAAGTTGTTTAACTCAATTCCTTGTATACAGATTAATCAACTAAAATGTAGTGATCTTTTCAGTACTAACTGTGATTTTAAACAACATGATGGGATTTTTTTTTTTTTGACCTAATCACCCACCATTACTTAAAACATCTCTACGTGGCTAAAAGCACAATAATTGAGGACACTGAAAAAAACCTACTGTCAGTTTAACCAAAAAAAAAAAAGCACAAGATTTGTTCATTGGTTTTCAATATGCCCCTGAATAAACAAAGAGAAATTAGCATTTTAAACATCAACAAATTATGTGCTGCAGCTTTGTGGACTCATTAGTAACACACTTCCTCGCAATTATTTCACAAGTTCACCCCACATGTTGTCTATGATAGGAAGGCACAGAGAAAGACTCTAGTCTTTATGAGTCACTCACCCAGAGCACAAGATAAGGCAGACCAATAACTTATTTTTAAAAATCCCAACTGGCTAATTAACATTGTGAATTCAACCAGAAAGTCAGTATTCCTCTGACGAGTTTAATTGCATTGATGTGTGAGCCACAATTTAACAGCTCAAATACAGAGCTGCTTTGGCTCCCGTAAATTACAGTATTTCCTCACCTCAAAAGACTGTAACTGGATTTTTTTTTTTTTTTTTTACAGAATCAAGTTTAGCTTTACCTGAGCTCATTTGATGATTTAATAGACTTAAATGAGTTTTCCTCCCAAGGTTAATTATGAAGCACTGAATTAAATTTGCCACTGTGCTGATTACTTATTTATTAAAACTGAGTTCTGCTCAGAGGTAATGTGATAATTGGATTGGTCAGAATACCAGCCAAATGAGCATGTCATGTGTTTAAACTTACTGGTAAGTGTGAAGGGTCACTGAAATGAACAGTCTCACATGCTGAAAACTTAGTTTTTTATATTATCATATTATAATATCCCCATTTCAAAATATGATCTAAAGCAATGTGAGATTCACTGCAAGAGGTATTTTACTATTGACATTATGTATACTTTCCAAAGAAATAGAGTAAGACTGGTTACCAAATTCCAATTATTTTATTGTACCAGTTAAACTACTATTGGGTACATCTAAGTGTAGCATAAATACCCTTTGTAAAAGTTATTGAATTTGAGGTAAATACTTTTAATGTTGTAAACCTACTTTGAGTGTGATTGGTGTTCTAAAAAAGTAGCATTTCAAAAACACAGCAAGTCAGAACAACTCCTTCAGAACGCTGCAGCTTTAGTTTTGAGCAGAACTAAGAGATCAGAGCTTATTACTCCAGTTTTAAAGTCTTTACACTGGCTCCCAGTCAGCTACAGAATAGATTTTAAAGTTCTCCTACTGGTCTACAAGTCACTGAAAGGTTTAGGTCCAGAATACATGAATGACACGTTAATACAATATAAACCCAGTAGGGCTCTGAGGTCAACTGACACATGGTGAAGCAGCTTTTAGCTGTTCTGCTACACACAACTGGAACAAGCTACCAACTGACCTGAAATCAGCCCCAAATGTGAACATTGTTAAATCCAAGGTAAAAACTTTTCTCTTTTCATGTGCTTATGAGTAAACTCTTTTTAGGTGTGGTCTTTTAAATGTACATTTTTTATTTTAATGTCTTGCTTTACTCCATGTTAATTTTAATTTATGGATTTAATAAAGATAATGTATTTATTTCACTCTGAATGCATTTTAAAAATCACATTTTATCTTTTTATTTTAAAATTCTTTTACCCTTTTGTGATTTTTAATGTCTTTTCTTCTGTGATCTTTTTTATGCCTTTGTAAA
>JAPTMW010000018.1:13686357-13698144 GCA_029822955.1 Ostorhinchus angustatus | reverse complement strand
AGAGCTGATGATGAGCTGATCATTAATTGAACCAGGTGTGATGGAAGAGGGAAACATCTAAAACATGCAGGACACCAGCCCTCGAGGACCGGAGTTTGACACCTGTGCATAAAGGCATAAATCATGTGTTTACTCATATCTGGGCTTCATTTGAGAGGCGTGGCCTTAAAATTTCACATGAACCTTTTTTTACCCTGTGACGTCACTTTTGCCATATTTGGTATAAAAGTTGAAAGACTAAAAGACTTTAAAATGAATGAACTAAATTAATAAACTTGACATAACTGTGGCTGTTATGCACACTCAGGTCAGGGAGGATGTCTGTGGGCGGACACCCAAGGGTTAAAGTGGACGAGTTCCTGCCAAAACACACAGACTGTAGAAAAATGTATTAGAAGACAAGCTTCAATTGTGATCATATCTGTATTTTTCTTTCTGAGTTTTTGTCACTTGGTATTTGTTATCAAAATGCACAACTATTGAAGTAATCCTTTAAAAACCCTCAGAATACTTTTCACTCTCATCCCTGAAATCAGTTGACGTTCATGTCCAAAAGGCACAGACCAAACCTTTTCCTGTTGCTGTGGGTGGGTTCAGTCCATTTACACACATGTCTATCACACTGCCCATGTATTCAATGTTTCATTCCAAATGTTCATCTTTCACTGCCCTACAGATGCATTTGAACCCTTACATACTGTTCGGGTCTTTTGTTATTATTATTATTATTATTATTAATATTATTGATAATTATAAAAGGGAAGTGGACTGTGTGTGTGTGTGTGTGTGTGTGTGTGTGTGTGTGTGTGTCCGTACACAGCTGACGGCTGCAGTTTGTCATACTTGTGTATTTTTGCTCATTAACAGACTAGTGAAAATGGTAAGTTGATCGGACCAATATTTTGGCAGATGTTCGTCCTTTTTGATATAATAGTCTTACACTCGTGCTGCTATGGCCATGACGGACGACGGGAAGCGCAGTACCACACTGCATGGTGGGAAATGAAGTTAAAAACAGGAACGACGCATTTACTAACTTCAGTCCGTAACTATTGGTATTAATATATTAATTGTTTACTTTTTAAAGAATGATTTACTGAACTATTATTATGTCAGTGTTAATAAAATATAGACTCACATCTTTACCCAAACATCAGTTCTGTTCAGTGTCAAAACTACCACATCTAGAACCCATGCTAGGTATTATTATTATTATTATTATTATTATTATTATTACTGTAAGACAAGTGCGAGTTTACTTATAAAAACGTTGTAGACTTTTGTTGAGGTGCTGAAAATCTGTGTACATCTCAGGTGACACTGAGCCTAATGAGTCTAAATGCTTATTGATGGTTGTAAATGTTCAACAGTCCAGAATGATGTTACTATTTTCTGTTTTGTTTGTATTTTTTATGTTTTCGGTCAAATATGTATGTTGTGTCACTTTATCTGCTTTTTTGAAATATTAAGTAAAGGTTAATCATCTGTTTACTCACATCCCATCAGATTATGAACAGATGTGTGATTTTTAACTCATGACCAGACAGTCAACAGTATGTAAGGGTTAATGACGTCCATCTGAGGAGCTCCTAAACCCTCCAACATTTGCACCTGGGATCAAACACACACAACTGTCATCAGTCCGACCCTTATCAAAGCCAAGCCTCGGTTCCAGTTACACGTCTGCTCGTTTTTTGGAGGTGAATCCTCGGGCCGTTCTGTTGAAGTCCTTGTGTTCGTCCTCCTGGGTTTTGCGTTTGATCAGGCCCCGTTCGAACACAGCAGCTATTTTCGTGAGTGGCTTCTCTGCCGCCTCTTTGAGCTTCCTGGCGTCAAATCGAGGACTGTACAGTAAAATGGGCAGGCGGTTGACAAAAGAGGGGACCTCTGTGGGGTTGTCCTTGGCAGCCTCTTTCTTGTCTGAGGTGTCTTTCTTATTGTTAATTTGCTGCAGAATTTTATCTTTGGTGGAGAACATCTGAAACAGGAGGGCATCCCACATCTTCAATGCCTTTGGACTGTCATTGTCCTTCACCACCTTCTGATTGGAACTTTGGTCTGGTAGCGCCTTCGGGCTCTCAGCGCCACCTGCTCTCTCGTTGGATTCGGCCTGAGGTTCGGCATCCAGCTCAGGGAACTTTGGTTCCTCTGGTTCGACGACCATGTGCTTCTTGAGCCGGGTCCATCCGCTGAGCTTACCCTTCAGACCTTTGGGCTTCTTGGGTTCAGCGGTGAATGGAGGGGGGTTCTTATCCGCAACCGACTTCTTCTCATCAGCAGCTGAAGATGCAGTTGATGTCACTGACTTCGTGGAGGGCTCGGCTGCCGGGGCCTCCGTCTGGGCAGCTGTCATTTTGGTCTTCAGAGCTTCCTTCTTGTCTTTGAGTCCAGGTTTTTGCTGAGATGGCGGTGATGTTCCTCTGTTTGTGGGTTTGACTGAGACTGAGGCCTGAGGCAGAGAGGCAGGAGTGGCAGAATCAATCACAGCGGCTTTAACTACGGACGCTTTCATCACAGTATCTTTTGGATCTGCACAGGAAATGTTCTCTACTGGTAGACCTGTTGACGGCTCAACAATAGTGGTGTGCACTTTAACCTGGAGAGAATCAGTTTTTGCTCCTGAGGGCTTTGTCTCAGCAACAGAGGGAAGCTTTGAATCTACCTGCTGAGTGGACGGTTGTGTTGGATTTTCAGTATTTGTTTGACCTAGTTTTGTTTGGGAATGTACATTGATGACTGGGATTGTCGGCTCTGGAGGTGGTTTTACATGTGGACTGGTACCTGTGCTCATAGGTGTATTAGTTTGAATGAGGTTCTCCTGGCTTGTGGTTTTACTTGGCAGGGCTTTTTGTTCTATACCTTGGCTTAATGGTACAGGGGTCTGGGCAGACTGTGCTAAAGCTGGAGTGTGTCTTTGGACAGGGGTCATACACACCCTCAGGTCTGGGACAGGAGAAGCTCTGGTTGTGTTCCAGGCTTTAATTACAGGTTTGGTTTCTGTGCCAGTGGGGGTTTGACTGTTTCTGTCAGATGCTTCACTGCTGTGAAGCTTAAACAGCTTCACGTCAGTCTGAGACAGTTGAACAGAGTCTGCGTACAAACGGCTTTCATTCCTAATGTTTTGCTTCCCTTTATCAGGTATGTTGACTGTGGCATAATCAGGACTGGGGGGTATTCTCGTCTCATTACAAGATCCAACCGTGTGTTTAGGTTTTGTTGTGGGACTCGCTAGTAATTTATTACCAAAGCCCGACTGAATAAAAGAGGACTGGTCTGTGGTAGTGGTTTTATTTGCAGGAAGAAGCTCAGGAGTCTGAGCTTTTGCTAACTGTTCTGATTTGGATTTTGAATCTGAATGTGTTGAAATACCTTTGATATTGTTGGCAGGTTTTGTTTCAGATTGAGTGTCAGGTCTGTCTGATCTCAGGAGAGGACTTTTTGGTGGTCTCATGACAGGATGAGACAATACAGGAGGTTTTCTGCTCTGCAAACCAGCATCAGCGACCTGTTTGCAGTTTACAGCCGGATCTACCACGGCAGGTGCAGGTGCAGGTGCATCTGCATGAAGCCTGATGGGGACTTTTTTGGTTTCTGTGGTCAAAACATTAAGTAGCTCTGCAGATGGTTTAGTGGACATTGATGTCCTAGATGTGTTCAGGGTTGGCTCTGAGAGTTTTGACTCATTTATACAGTGAGTTTGATCTGGTTCTTGTACATTTGGTTTATCGTGAACATGTACTGCCTGTACATTTTTCGTAAACACACCTCCTGCTCTAGTGGAGGTTTGTGGATGGAGGTTTGTTGTGGAGCTGCTGCCTATGCCAGCTGTACTATCAGGGATATTGGTTCCTGTATTTTCTGGCCTTAACTGTTCGGGGTCTTTAGTGTGTATCTTATAAGTGGTGTCAGTCGAAGGCTTGTTACTTTGTGTTGAGTCGGTTGTGGCTCTGCTTGAGTTTGTGTGAAGACCTACTCCTGGATGTTTATCCTGAATGTTAGAAAGTGCACAACTATTTGTGTTAAGTAGTTTGTAGCCATTGCTTTGGATTAGCTTTGGGGTGTCTTTTGAGTACACACTAAAGTTTGTCAAGTCTGAAATGTTGGGGGATTTGGTTGCAGTGACTTTGCTGGTGTCTGTGCTGGGTTTGCTCTTTAAAGCGACTGTTTGTTCAGGTGTGTTCGGCTTATCTGAAAGTTTGATTGAGGGATACCTGGGTAAATGGATTTTTTGTTCCTCTTTTGTGTTTGTGTACATTTGAACATTTGTGCTGATTTGCCGGTGTGTCAGCTGTGCAGATTGTGTGCAGATGCTGAACTGTGCAGGACATATAGATGCTGTGACCGGTTCATGTGGAGGCACAGATCCAGTGGATGTGGTAAGGCCTTCTTTGGACGGTTCTTTTGAGAACAGGGGTCTGGATGTTTTGTCTCGGACGTATTCTTCCTCTGCAGCCATTAAAGACATTTTGGCCTTGTTGGGTAGACCAGCATCTGTGCTTACATATAAATTCTGCTTAAACTCATCTGTTTTTTTCTGGAAAGTGGCTGATGTTTCTACAACCACTTCGGTTTGTGCTCCAAAGAGCATGACGCCATTTATGATCGAGTTCCCCAAGAGTTTTGGCTCCAGGTGTGGGTTTGTAAGGTCTCTGAGTACTTCAATAGGCTTAGCAATGAGTGGAGCATTAAAACCATCTACTATTGGATGACTAACTACACCAGTGGTTTGGGAAGACTGCACAGGTTTGTGAACTATCACTGTTTCCTCTGACAGATGTTTTGCATTTGTAATTTTGGATTTTGTATGAAGATTACAAGTTTGAGGACTAAAGTCTTTATTCTGAGGACTGTCATCTTTAATTTTGACCTCTGTGATGTTTGCACTGAGCTGTGTATTGTCTACTTTTAGTGGAGAGGACGACCTCAACAGACTACCGTCAGTGAGGCTTGGAGTCGTAGCTACTGCTGTGTGTGCCTCACCTGCTTGTGGTATCGGTATTGGTGCCTCAGAGTACGAGGCTTTTGGTGTGGATACTTCACTTGTAGACTGTTGAATAGATTTCTGTGCCAAGCCGAGTGGTGCCTCAGTGTTTACTGTGTCCACAGTAGTTGTTTTAATTGATTTTATTCTCATACTCTGCACTTCAGGAACATCTTTGCTACTTGTGGGTTCTGAATCTGTTACAGATGATAGCAGCTGTGAGCTCTGAGCAGAAGGTGGACGATGTCCGTTAAGACACTGTGAGGTAGGTGATCCATTCTCTGTTTCATCAGACTCTGCTTTATTTGCAGAGACATCATTAAGCGGAGTTTGTTGCTGCGGCGCAGTAGTCCTAATTCCACCGTAGGCGGCATATTGAACCGGTGTAAGACCATAATACGTTGACCGAGATTTGGGCTTTGAGGCAGCTAAAGACATTTGACTTTCTAATAAAGAAGTCAAAGACTTGCGTGCCTCTGCCACAGGAGGGACAAAGGTGGATGGCAAAGGACTTGGACTCTGCACTGAAACAACTGCTGTTGGGATGAGATTTGGAGTCTGTGGAACAGTTGAAAAAAATAAAGGGACCTCTGGCAAAGACGAAGCTTCACTTTGGTTGGTTTTCAGTTTTGTTGAAACAGATTCTGTGAGCACTGTTTTGACAACACGCGAATCAACACTTGATGCTGGATTCCCTCTTGAGGGTTGCTCAGTATTAGCCAAACTTAAATTTAAAGTGCTTCTCTGTGTGACTGGAATCTCTCTCTCTTTGTAGATGTTGTCCTGGTTGTTGTTGAACATCCTCTTCAGCTTCGGCTCCATGGTGTTGTTTTGAGTAACTGATTTGTCTGTTATGGCCTCTGTACTGATGACAGGAGCCTGTAGATCATGGGATAAGTTGAAAGTAGGACTTGCAGCAAATAAAAGTGGGTTAGGTTTTGATATTTCAAAGATGCTTTTCGATGCACTCGTAGGTGTGCAGGATGGGGTTTTCGGTCTTCCACTTGGGGTTCTGGACAGATTCAGATTGGGATCATTCATGTCCCTGTACCTGGCAACTGCTGAAGCATCCTGGTAGGATGGAGTTATGACTGTGAGATCCTGAAGGGAGGGAGGTTTAGAGATCTCATAAAATGTTGCCTTTGATGTATAGATCCTGGTTTGTGGGGTATCTGGCCTTGTCTTGTTCACTGCTTCAATGAGAGATATTTTGGAGGCACTAATCTCTGAGGTCATGTGATTGGGAACAGAGTTAGGTCTAGCTGTCCAGGACCAGGACTGGCTGGAAAGTTTGTCCTTTGCAAAGGTGTTTGTCTCCCTCTGCCCGTTGGAGCCTGATAGCAGAACCGGAGGGGGAGGTAGGTCTGAAATGTGAGCAGGTCCTGGGCCACCAGTGGAGGGGGCTGGGGTCAGAGTCATACTGTGGGTGGATATTTTGGGACTGGACTGAGACACAGCAGCTGATGGGACTGCTGTGAGTGACCCGTGGGAATTTGCCATCACAATGGAGTTAAAAGAAGTAGGAAGAGGTGGAACCTGCTCAGGTGGAGCCTGGGGCAGTGAGGATGGAGGTGGCATCATGAAAGGAGACACCTCATCAAATAAAAAGGACGAACACTCGTACAGTGGCGCCACCTGCTCCTCAGAAGTCCTGGGTCCAGGCAGGAAGCTGCTCCGTTCATACAGTGACCTGGGGAGGCTGCATACTGAGGAGTCCACGTTGAAGGCCATGTCGGGGGTCCTGGGTGGGCTGGCCTGGTCGCTGTGCTCCAGGTCGGTGCTGGCTTCATTTACGGGGGACAAACAGGAGCGAAAGGGGACGGGCGTTTGAGACAGGCTGCCCTTCTTCTTGGCTCTTTTCTTCTTGAGTTTCTGCAGGCGGGCGTTGTCTTTTCCTGGTTTGGGCAGTAGAGGTGGAGGGTACTGCTGGTCCGACTCCAACCCATTGGTGTAACTGACCTCCATCAGCATGTCAGAGTCCTGCAACACAAACCACACACATCAGCGGAAATCCACAACAGAAATGGAATTCAGACAAACTCATCTTAATAACTGAGTATGGAAATGAGCTCATAACTGAGGTCATGGAAAAGATTTGGGCAGATTTATCCAAAGGGTTAGTGAAAACATGGACACACTGGTTTAAATGATTTTTTCAAATGATCCTGATGCTACAAAGCGTAGTCTGTAACTGCCATCCAAAGGAAAAGGCATCCATCCTTTTTCAGGCTGCACATTCCAGAAACTGTGTTCATGTTGAAGTTTGACATCATCATTTATCACAAAGTTTTGCCGTCAGGTAATTAAACATTCTTGCGTATGCATATGCATTGATCAGACTCATTTTTTCCCTCCCAGCTGGACAAATAAATGAAGATTTGTGAACCAGATCCTGGAGTTCACCGTCTGGATGCTGAAGACATTTCAAACATTAATACGCCTTCACCTCCTTCCTGTGCATGTATGTCTTTAATGCCATTGTACTCTTTAAACCTGTACCACTGTTAAGCTTCACTTTTCATTGTCATCCTGTGAAAAACATCTCATCACACTTCAGTAGTTGCTGTTGCAGGTTCCAATCAAATAAAGTCAGTTAAAAGTGTTTCTGATATTTAATGACTCATTTCTTTATCTGAAAAGATTTGTCTTCGTATGTTCGTATACCCCTTGTCCACCAAAAAGAACCTGGTGCTGGTTCGGTGCCAGTGCTAGACCCAGTGCTTAACTGGTTCCAACCTGGTGCCTCCAAAGAACCGGTTTCTTTTTTCCATCGGCTGAGAGCCTAGCGTCATACGTGTGAAATGTGTCGTCCTTCTTTAACTTCCTCAGTTTGCTTAGAAGCTGGTTCAGGTCTGGCCCTAGCCATCTCTCTTTGTATTTTTTTGAACACTGGCTTTGTGCCAGAGGCTTCCTCCAACTGGTCTTGGATCTCAGATGAAGACCACACTGGGTCTCCTCCTCAGTCCACTGCTGCTTGTTTTTAGCATTTAGAATGTTTTCTCTTTTCAGACTAAAAAAACACTGGTTATAGTTTTAAAAATGACGTAACTATTGCTGTTTTGGTGTGTAACCACGCCCACCGATGATGCGGGGGTCACGCCATCAGTTCTTAGCTCTGGCTGCAGTTTAGCCCAGCTTGAAGTTGGTGCTTGCTGTTTGGAACCACTTTGGAACCAGTTTGGCCGGTGCTTAGGTGGTGGAAAAACAAAGAACCAGTGTTAAATCAGGCACCGGCCCTGAACCAGCCTTGGAACCAGTTTGGTGGGAAAAAGGGGTAATGGTGTCACATATTTGAGGAGGTCCCTATGGACTCATCCCCCTAAATATTTAGTGTTTGTCAAAAATAATAACACATCACCAAACAGAAAACCTTTTTTTGTTACTCAGACACATTAGTGATGGGCAGGGCAGTTCTTTTAGATGAACTGAATCAGTAGAATCAGTTCACTAAAAAGATTCTTTCAGAAGATTCATTCCCTGAATCACTGAATCATTCAGCGCGAGGTGGGAGGAGCCTGCGACTACACCTCCCTGAACTGATGCACAGTGAACGGTTCAGGTTTCAGTTCAGTTCACAGCTTCCCGGGACCAGTAGACAAGAGTATTGGTAAAAAATAAACTTGTTTATAAGTCACGATGTTTTAAGTGTCCTGTCCTATGGTGTGATATTTAACTGGTTTGTTCGGCAAATTGGGCTGAGTGAGTGTTCTGTTCACTGGCAGCGCTAACGCGTCATGAACAGTTCTCCGTGCAGGTTCGCGAGTAAGTGAGTGAGCAGTTCGTTCATTCAGTGTGTCGTGAATCACTCCGTTTCTGACACATACACAGAAGGCATCGCGTCGCGGTAGTCCCACTTCTGGCTGGCACACTCCTGCTCACTCAACTAACTGAACTGAGAAAGGAATGAATCAGTTCATGAGGTGATTTGATTCACTTTGTTCACTCAAAAGATTTATTCTTTTTGAATGAATCTTTCACGAACTACACATCACTAAGACACATCACTGGGTCTGTATCTCAAAACGGAAATTGGAATCATCATATCAAACACTAAATATGCGTCAGCCTTAAAAGAAGATCGCATTTTCTGTCCGAGTTTTCATTTGTTCTGGTCACCGTTCTTCTTGGTGGTTTTTCTAGGTTCAACTGGACTAGTTTAGCTCTTTTGAAAACGTTTCATCTCTCATCCAAGAGACTTCTTCAGAAGAAAAGGAGTCTCTTCTTCTTCTTGTGTTCCCTTACACCACATACATTTTCCTTCTTCTCTGGTTTTGGTTTATTTCTGTGGCAGCATTACACACACAGATGAACTTAACTGACCTCCAGAGGGAAATTCCCCATTTTAATCAGCTCAATAAAATCCAAAGGAATGACAGACTGAATGATCAGACTGAGGGGCTGCCGACTGTGACGGCAGTGGGCCTGTCGGCGGATCGGAACCCTTCAGGCCTTTATGTTGGTGGTCGACCCAGTGGCTGATCTTCTGGTTTGTCAGAATCAGATGAAGAGGATTATTTGGATTTTCAAGAATTACAGCGGACTTACATTATTTTAAGTTACAGTACCCCTTACAGGCCTGGCATATACACTACAACATGTTAAAAAATGAAAAGCATTTTGAAAACAGAAAAGAAATCCATCATTTTGGTCTCCGTGTGGACGGAATGTGACTCCAGTCCAAATGGAACCTTAACCCCCCCTGTAAAGTCTTAACCAGGTTCTCAGACCTCTATCTTATCAACAAAATCAATACTTTCCTTCCAAACCTGTTGTGTATGACCTGATATGTGTTTTCTGCCCCCTGGTGGATTATCAGTGGAAGGGCTTTTTAGGCCTGAGCACTGGCCACGCAAAGGCCTACGAAGGCCCTGATAGAACTCCTTCCTTTTTATTATTATTATTATTATTATTATTATTATTATTATTATTTTGGACATTTCTTGGCATTTTTGAGGGCCTGAACATGTGCAAAAAGTCTTTTTTTTTTTTTTTTTGCAATATCGTGAGTGGTGGCAAAAATTGTGATGTTTTATAGGTTTTGTAAACAAAGCTTCAAAAATGGCTCACTAGCGCCCCCTAACACAACTTCCACCAGTACTCCCACCAACATGCTCCAATCAGAAAAACATTTGGTATACTGATGTATCTCAATGAGATCTACCAAAAAGTCAAAGGGGCTGATGACGTCAGACCAACAGGAAGTCTGCCATTTTGAATTTTTGGTGATTTGCTGACCATTTGTTTGATTAAACTCCTCCTATGGATTTAACTCATTGGAATCAAACTCGGTCAGTTGAGTCTCTAAAGGTTGTTGATAAAAAGTTGCACAAATTTTTGGTGGGTGACCATCGACGCGGTCAGGCGGCAAATTTTGATGTCTATTTTGGTCATTTTTTTGTTCAATCAGCACCAAACTTGACATGGTTGACAATTGTCGCGCCCTGAATGAAAAGTCATAACAATATTGAATTTAACTCAAAGCGCCACCTATTGGTGGACAATGGGACTCATATCTAAGTCAGTATTGGAACTTTCTCAGTTACGTCGCACCTACAGACTTTTGTATTCCTGCGTTAGTGAAACACCTCGGCTGTGACCCACCCTGAGTTGCGCAGGTCGGAACTGCCGCAGTTACAATTTTTTTGTTTGGTTGTTTTTTTTATCTTTTTCAATATGGCTGCTGACGTAAAAATCATTCACACACTTTTTGTAGGAAAGTCTTTGGTAATTTTCAAAAAAGTTACATTAAGAAGAACATTTATATTGTTATTGCAACTGAAACAATGAATAGTTACTGGATAAGTGACTCTTCATGGTGTTACACTGTGTTAAAAAATGTATCAGATTTGATCCTGCAGGTGTTTAAGGTATTTATAAAAACACCCTATTTATTAAATATGATACAAAAATATATCATAAACAAAATGATATGTTCAAATGTTTGGTTTGGATTTTGTTAAAAGGTCTACTAAACAAATCAATTCCAAAAGAATAGAGTTTTGTGGCTAGTGTTGGATGGTTTTCCAGGGTTAAATACAGCCTGATGTAACTGCACTGCTTTAACTTGAACTTTAATCCAGGTCGTCTGACTTAACGCTACAAATCTTGGGTCTCTCATCACTTCAGGCTCATCTTCAGACTCAGTCTCTTAATTGGATCCTGAAGGCGTCTCATGGCTCCAGAAGAATCACCAGTGTAAATAGAAAGGCATGCAAAGCTGCTGCTCATGGTGCGACTGCTTTGAAACCATGACAAACAGCCTTTAAAATAGTCTCTCAAGGAGACTCGGATTTAAAAATGACCTCTACAAGAAGTACAGCTGAAGCCAAATGTAGCTGATGTTCACAGGCAGAACAGCTGCAGCCGCCTGGACGTTAAGGAAGTCCGAGTAAAAAAAAAAAAGAAAGTCCAAGTAAAAAAAGAAGAAAGAAAGAAAGTCTGAGTAAAAAAAGAAGAAAGAAAGAAAGTCTGAGTAAAAGAGCTCAGGTGCAACATTTAGAGAACAAAAAGAAAACAAAACTTTTTAATGTGAAGTCTAGAAGACATGTGGTTCGGTACTTCCTTTTTATGGCAGTCTCCTAAAGGGGTCAGAGGTCAGATCAGACATGGACCCACATAGACCATAGTCAGTGTTTAAGGAACTGGGGCCTCATGTACAAAGACTTGCGTGGATTTCATACTAAAACCTGGTGGATGTTTATATCCGAAAAAGTCCGTACACACAATAAAATCCAGACGTATTAAACTGTGCGTACGCCTGAATCCAAGCACATTTCCTTTGTTCATCCCAATCAGCTGGAATTGAC
>JAPTMW010000018.1:13553237-13565182 GCA_029822955.1 Ostorhinchus angustatus | reverse complement strand
ATGAAAAGATGAAGAACTGTATTTTACACCAATTATTGACATGGATTGATAGGATTAATGGATCAACAGGTATTAAATAGTTTAGATCAGTAGATGGTTTGGTCACTGGTGGTTGTTTGGGACTTTCTGAGTTTCTGAACATATTTATAAAGTGGTGTCATCCAAAAAACAAAAGAAAACCAAAAACATACAAACATAAATCTGTCTACAGTTCACCCTTAGATACAGATGCATAAAGACAGAAAAAGGTTAGAAGCCTGTATGAGTTGTGAGTTTGAGGTTCTCAAACATGTATCCAGACGTACAAATACACTTAACTGTTACCTTTGGGTCACACTGCCTTTGTAATTTTGCTTTAAAATCTAATTCTGTTGCTATCTTTTCTTATTTATTTATTTATTTATTTATTTATTTATTTATTTATTTTTCCAATTTGTTGTTTCCAACTGGTTATTGTGATATTGGATGATTACAGTAACAGTTACCTACAGTAATAAAAGACTTAAATATAACCAATAGGAGGAATTGATCTAAGGATCAAAACCCACTTAGATCAAAACTGTCAAAGACTCGAGACCCCAGTAGACTTAGACCGGGGTCCCGAGCCCCGAGTAGACTGGAGGACAAACTGAACAGGACAGACTGAAGTGGGACACTGACCTCATGAAATTGCATTATATGTCTAATGGCATTTGGTGTGCTATACGTACGCATTTTCGACCTTTGATGGTGTGTCAATTTACACCAAGATCTCCAGTTCACATAACCCTAACCCCTAACATCTAACCCTAACCTTTACCTTAACCCTTGACCCTAATCCTCAGTGCGTGGTATTTGACACGGCGTGAACATACACACGGAAAGCTTATAATGTGTACAGAAAACACAGCAATTAAAAGTGATGTGTATATTTACTCCAGTCGTGATATCATGTTGCTAAATCTGTGTTGAACTGACCTGTTCTCTTAAAAGAGACTGATCTAATGAAATCGTGTTGCATGCCACCTCAGTTCTAATGGCATTTGGCGTGCTATACGTATGCATTTTCGTGCTTTCGCATGCTATTCAACTCCATTTGATGACGTGTCAATTAACTCCAAGGTCTCCGGTTTACATAACCCTAAACCTAACCATCAGTACGTGGTATTTGATGCAGTGTGAGCATACACGCGGAAAGCTTATAATGCGTAGAGATAACACGTCAAATATACATTTACAAGACTTCATGATATCACGTTGGAAGTGGAGATAGAGTAGCAGAAGTGGAGGAGGCGAAGGAAAAGGGCAGCAGAGTCCTTTTTCAGCATCCATGGCAGACTTGACCTAAGAGCTGGACTCCCTTTTGTGCCACATCTGTTTTTATTTTCATTGCAAAGGAGAATAATAAAAATCAGGCATCTTAAATCTGCTAGCCTGCCATCCCATTGTCAGGGGGGGAGTCACATCAGCGAGCGTGGGTGGGATACTCGGCTGCTCTGTGCTCCAGGGAAAGCTTTGGCTGGACTTCGTGACATGTTTAAAGTTATGAAACAACAATAAACTCTTACCAACTTCCCTTTTTACTCCATCCAGTGAAATCATTAACTCCGTGATTAGATCAGGTTTTTCATATTGATCATAAGATTTAGTCTCCACTTGATTGTATTACACTGTATGTGTACGTTTGTACAAGTATAACACACACAGACACCCCGGTTTCTCCCAGCTCTAACCCACATGCCCCACTGAAAGCACATACCACACACATACCACAGCGCGCTAGCGTGTGATGCAGAGGGTTGCGTGTGGACTTGGCTGCAGAGGCTGTTTCATCTCATGGAGGTTGGATTTCTTCGGTATTAACAGCCCCTTTTGATGGAAGTCGTTGCGTAAAATTGAGACATGCTTCAACATAACTTGTAAAAATGAAAACAGCAACAAAACATAAATAAATAAAAGGAGAAAACAAACCGGCTAGTCACACAGCGTGCAGAGAAGTGACCTAAGGGTTAGATTGTACAAAGTTTGGCATCCATGTGTATGTTCTTACAGCGTTTAATGTGTGCTTAAGCCACATGATTAAGCAGGTGTGTACATTACAGCATATACAATACACTTTTCACATTGGTGTGTGCGCTTGTGCATGTGTTTGGGTACTTGTATGAATAATGATCCACTAGGGAGTTGGCAGCAGTACAAGGGAGGTCAGCACTTTGGTGGTTTGAGTACAGTATACAAGCAGGCAGCCTGCTGAGAGAGCTACGCACACTTACCGCCAGATGCCAGGTTGGAGATATATAAAAGAGTCATGTCTCATGTTTAAGGAACTGTCAGAAATTAGATTATATTAACTCTATCAAGGTTAGTAGGTTCAGCATAAAACAATTTTTGGCAACCAAAAATTAAACGGCTTATAAACCCCAGTGTATACATCCACGCAAAGGGAATAGTGCCAATGTAGTAATTTTAACAAGTGAATCATCACAGATTATCTGAAAGGAGAAGGCCTTCTCTAAAGTGTTTATAAGTCTTAATACCACGCTAAATAAGCTTAATAGATTTACACAGCAAGGTTAAACATGATGAACTTGTATTTATTACACCATCACTGTGACTCAGTCAGATAAATACAGGTCCTTGACACTGAACTGGTGCCTGAAAAAGTCATATATTAACCTGAAGGGTGGAGGAGTCGTTACCTTTCAAGAATACCAACATCTTCCCGACCCAGATGGGAAATGCACTCTGCAGAGACTACTGACAGAGCAGTCAGTCTGGGGCCGTGAGCGCAGCAGGAACATGAACAAGCATCATTCTGTACAATCTGACATGGTGTGTGTGAGTTATGATGACAAATCAGAGTGTTTTTACCTTTTGTCTCTGACCCGCCGTCGTCGATTCCAGCCAGGATGTTTTTGTTTATGTAAAGTCAGATGATATCATTAAATGCTGACAGACACTACACACAGGGATTCTCTGAGAATGACGCATCCCACACATGTAAAAAAGGATGTGCACACACACGGCTGTTTGGGACTACAGTTTGTGCATGCACACACACACACACACATACACACACACACACACACCAGGTCAGTGTTTCTGATCAGAAATATGAATATTTTGTTTACTTCATGAAGCCAACAGACACAACTGGAAAGATAGTAAAGCCAAGTAAAGTGTCTCTGGCACATTCGTACATAGATGGAGGACTTTCTTAGACAGAGACAATAACTTGAGTACCAGATCTGTCTGCAGAGGGGACTGTGAGGAGCCACTCAGATGAACTAAAACAGGTCAAAACACCATCTCTGTTACGGACAATAAGAGCTGGAATACTCGAACAACGACTTCGTGAAAACTCTGCCTTTTCTACATTTAAAAAATAGCTTAAAAAAACCCAAAAAAAACCCCCCAAAAGTTTCAGATCGATTTAAACCTGTGAACACCAGTGATATCTGCTCAGCATTTCATTTCCAGTTCTGTAGTTATTCTTCTTAGCAGTTTTATATTGTATTTATTGTATTAATGTATTGTATGATGCACACTTTTATATAGTAATGTGTCGTACACAGTGTATTGTCTTGTTTGTATGTTTAGTCTGTTTTTAAATGTTGAGGACTATGGATGGAAAATAGCTCCCAGCTAAATCTGACATATTTACACAAAGTAATGTTTTTATTTGTGCTGAGTGTTCATTAATATGCACTGTCCTCCTCAAATAAACAAATAAATAAATAAAAATATGCACTCATACAAGTAGCATTATTACTCAGGCATTTTTAATACTCTTAAAGTTATATAAGTCAGCCCCTGAATACATTCTTCCTTCTAGTTTCGGTGTTAGTGATTCATGTCTGGATATTGTAAATATTATGGCCGAACTGCCTCTGTAAGACGATGGAATAGAGTTTTTCATCCACACTAATCAATTTTTTTTTAAATAAACCTATGACACATAACTTGATGACACACAAACTGAGAGGAATGCAATTCCTTTAGTAATAAAAAATCATGCGATGTGGAATGACTGTCAGAGTGAGGAGACGGTGAGACTGCACAGGAAAGTACTGTTGCCAATGGTTTCTGCATGTCCACGGACCTGGTTCAGGGGAATCAAAAGTGAAACATACCAGTGGAGTTATCAAGGGGTTGATGTTTAAGAGCGTCAGTAATAATAACATAATACATTAAAAGTCAAGTTATGATGCTTCATCAGTGAAGAAAATATGTGCTTGTAGTATTAACAAATGCCTTAATTGCTTCTATGCTCCACATGTCTGGAACAAACTCCCGGAACGCCTCAGATCAGCTGAAACACCCAGTTTAGTTAAATCCAGGGTAAAGACCCACTTGTTCTCAGCTGCATTTGAATAGAGCTGTGATTCAGAAGTTCAGATCTGCACTGTTTCTTTTAAGATTCAAGTTTTTATCTGTTTTATCTGTTTATCTGGGGTTTTATGGCTTTCTTTTCTTTTCTTTACGTCTTGTCTTTTCTTTTCTTTTCTTTTCTTTTCTTTTCTTTTCTTTACTTTTCTTTTCTTTTTTTCTTTTCATGCCTATACTTTTTATTGCGTCCCCAGCACCCTGCTGTAATGCTTTTGATGTTTTAGGTAAAGCACTTTGAATTGTCTTGTACATGAAATGTGCCATATAAGTATACCTGCCTTGCCTTTCCTAAAATATCTAGTATTCAAAAAAAGAACTTTTGAAGCACAATCTTACCAGTACACTTTAAAAAGTAATGCCTGTGATTCATAAACATGATTACTGTATTGTATTAATAATCCATTCTTAACTCATGATGCAATAGAGTGTTTATCATGACATCACATGACAGACTAGACTGGGCTAGTTGAATTTTAAGAATTACTATTTATTATAGACCTTTTTTGATATATGAATGTATAACATGTGCCTTAAAATAGGCCAGTTTAATCTACATAATATAAAATATAAATATGTATAAAACTGTTTCCCTCTGACACTATCCCAGTAAAGTAATTCCAGTGGAAAGCTCCACCAGGTTGTCCGTCGGTAGTGCTGGTCCGTGCCCTGCAGGCCTCTTGCACACACACCCGCAGCAGTGCCCTCCTGCTGCCAGAGCCCAGGCTGTGCAGTGATCCAACAGCGCCATCTATGGGCGGACACCGGTGCGCTGCATGTTTGCGCCCTGACACACCATCACGGCACCACAGCACAGGCCGGCTACTCACTGTCGCTGAAGAAGGACAAGGAAGACTGTCAAGATGTCTGACATGGAAGACGATTTCATGTGCGATGATGAAGAAGATTATGACCTGGTATTTCCAGCTCAAATTCCTTGGCTTGCATGAATATTTTCGTCGTTCGGCCGCTGAGAACTAACAGTCAGGAGCCGAGGGGACGAGCTAGCTGCTGTTAGCTGTTTAGCTAGTTAGCATATCGGCTAATATGAAGGCGAAGGCTGACAGTGGATAATCAACATTAGCCTCTCAGTCTACTACTTACACACTTGACGGTCGCTACCGTGCAGCCCGATTTTTCTTAAGAAACATTGTCTATGACGGGTAGCTAACTAAATATATATACATTTAGCTGTGAAGAACTTGAATTTCAGCCATGAAAAGGAAAGAAGCCGGCTAGTTAGCAAGTCATGTTGGCTAACGGTAGCACAGGCTCACATTTGCAGAATAATTCTCGGCTGCGTCCTCTTTGCACTAGCAGCTAACCACTTCATATGGGTTTGGGAATGTTTATCCACTGCCATTGCATGTTGTGATTTGATATGCGTGTGTGCTTTAATTCAGGAATACTCAGAAGACAGTAATTCAGAGCCAAATGTGGACCTGGAGAACCAGTACTACAACTCCAAAGCCCTGAAGGAGGATGACCCCAAAGCAGCACTTAGCAGTTTCCAGAAGGTGGAGTGGTGCTCCATTAAAACTGACTCAAGTTATTTCCGTTTTCTGCATAGTTGTTTTGGAGCTCATCATTAACCACCATCTCTTCATGTTTTGTGTTGTCAGGTCCTGGAACTAGAGGGAGAGAAAGGAGAATGGGGATTCAAAGCACTGAAACAGATGATTAAGATCAACTTCAAGCTGGTATATGACATAACTCACTTCAGTTTGTACTCAGATTGTGAAGGGGTAGCAGCCAAGTTGTTAAACTTACTCTTTTTCAAGATTCAGTGGTTATTGTAGTTGATTCGTTACATTCAAGCAATTGCTGAAGTTTGGCACTCAGATATGATAGTGATAGTCCTAAATTATGTGATGTTACATATAATATTTACTGTTTTGTTGGAGAACACGTCAACTTGCACCTCAGTTATCTCAAAAATGATCCACTCTGAAATCTAAGACGAAAACCTGATAACCAGTCAGCCATTTGTCCTGCAAAAGTCTTTTCTATGTGTTTTAACTCCACAGACCAACTTTCCAGAAATGATGAATAGGTACAAGCAACTACTTACATACATCAGAAGTGCTGTCACAAGGAACTACTCAGAGAAGTCCATCAACTCTATTCTGGACTACATCTCTACCTCCAAACAGGTGAGAATAGACACTACCAGAAAGACAAAACTTCCAGTTGAAGTCTGTCTCAGGGGCTTGTCTTTGCAATTTTTATAAATATGCCGGTGTTTGAAAAATTATTTTTGTTATTATTAGATGGACCTGTTACAGGAGTTCTACGAAACCACATTAGAGGCTTTGAAAGACGCAAAAAACGACAGATTATGGTTTAAAACTAACACAAAGGTACGCCAAAGTCTTTACCGGTTCCACCTAGCCCTGTAACTTCAAAGGTAGCTCTAAAGAAATTCAAGTTTTTGCTTTTTATTTTGCTCTGCTGTAGCTGGGTAAGCTGTATCTGGAGAGGGAAGAGTATGGGAAACTGCAGAAGATCCTTAGACAACTTCACCAGTCCTGTCAGGTGGGAAGAATCCTCTTTTAGTCCTTTGTGTCTCATAACAACAGATTTGTCAGAAGAAATAAAGCTTGTAGTTTTTGGATATACCATAAAATATAATGCCACCTTTCAGCTTTATCTATGCTTCAAGATGAAGGAATGATCTAATTAGAGGTTGGTCTGTTTTGATAACAACAGACAGATGATGGAGAGGATGACCTAAAGAAAGGCACGCAGCTGTTGGAGATCTATGCTCTGGAGATCCAAATGTACACGGCACAAAAAAACAACAAGAAGCTGAAAGCCTTGTATGAACAGTCACTTCACATTAAATCTGCTATTCCGCATCCACTTATAATGGGAGTTATCAGAGGTATAGTAACTAAGATATCTTTCATTCATGAACCTCTTATCAGAATTTGTGTGGCGCAGGTGACTCGTGCTTGTTTTTCCTTGAGCAGAGTGTGGAGGAAAGATGCATCTGAGGGAAGGTGAGTTTGAAAAAGCTCACACAGACTTCTTTGAGGCCTTTAAAAACTATGATGAGTCCGGAAGCCCAAGGAGGACAACATGCCTGAAGTACTTGGTACTAGCCAACATGCTGATGAAGTCGGGAATTAATCCTTTTGACTCTCAAGAGGTGAGAAAGAAACTGTTACTCTTGAAAATGTTTGTTTTTGATTACTGTGCAAATGTGCTTTGTTAGAACAAAATCCAAGACAGACCAAACAGCGTAGGTCAAGGTTCAACCCACAGTCATTTAAACCATGCAGCGCACCAAAGAACCAAATGTGTACTTAGGTCCCAGTGCAGCACTTGCAGATCCTAGGCACCACATGAGATTGTGAAATCAGCTGTTGAATTTTTGATAAAGCATCTCAGTTGTGTTACTCAGTATTTTGGACAGTATGTGAGACATTTCAAGTTTTGGCTCCTGATGTAACATTTCCTGTTTTTTCCAAAGGCCAAACCGTATAAAAATGACCCAGAAATCCTAGCGATGACTAACCTAGTAAGGTAAGCCTTATTTATTTTTTGTTTATGACACAGGTTTTACTGTAATAATACACTTTGTTACTCATGAAGTGTATTTTTCAGACATACTGCTTCAGTGCCATAGTAGTACTTACAAAAACAAGAACAGTGACATTCGTGCTTGTAACAGTTTGTCTTCATATTTAGAACTGATGCTTTGTTTAGAAAAAAACACTCTCCTTTTCATAAACTTTGTAAAACCAGTTGTTGAGGTTAAAAATCTCATTGACAAAGTTGTCATTAACACGTTTTAAACAAGATGTTAGCCAAAACATACATACAGATTATGTATATTTTAAAATCGATATAACATTTGTGTTTTGTTTTCCCATTCAATACAGAATAACTGCATGCTCTGTGAATTAACAAGGCCACCCATATGATTCATTATTTACAATAAAGGAGTTTCAAAGATCTAACCTCATGAACAGATTTATGGAAAAAAAAATCAACATTGTAAAAAAATGTCCTCTAATGCTTAATGCTTTTTTTTTTCAACCGTTGAATTACAGTGCATACATCATACATGGCCTTTTATACCATTTTCCCCCCATGCCCAAACCAACCCCAAGGTCCTCTGAGAAGGGGTAACAGCAGGAACAAGAACATTAGAACAGTCTCTGTGCAGTACAAAATCCATTAAGTACAAGAGGTAACAAATCTATGACATAAAAAATAATATCTGAGCCAACAGAAAATGGAAAAGAGAGAAGAAAAAAATAAGTAAATAACAAAGAAAAAAGTAGACATAGCTTGTAGATACACGTGCCTACTTTAAAATATTAGGTATTACATAGATGTATCAAATGTGAAAATAATTGGTACAGGATCAATTAAGACAAAAAAAACACCTAAACAAACACAAAATAGAGAGTAGGATGGAGGTGTGAGAGATCCATCTAAAGGCAGTGTTGGTAAAGATCGAATGGAATCCAAAAAAGGTCACCGTTTATTAAGAAGTTTAACTGAGGAACCTTGTTGTGAGAGTCTAATCTTTTCTAATTTAAGAAAAACAAAACTTCCCTAAACCAAAGTGAGTTTTAGCCAAGTGGGTTTTGGAGCTTTCCATGAAAATAAGATATGACATCTTGCAAGGAGAGATGTAAAAGCTTTTATATCCCACTCTGGTTTAAACAGGAGTCTAATGTTTAATGTTTTGTCTGAGTATTTTATCATAGTATTGTTTTTCATAAATTGTGGCATATGGCTATTGTCTCAAACCTTTTAGTTGTTTTACACATTAGTTAGCTTGAATCCATCACCCCATTTATAGAAATATCCAACACATTGATATTTCATCCATTCATCCTTCACGCACATATTTGAAAATATCCTCGTTTAAACAAGAAACAAGAAGTACGCACCCAAAGCCGTTGTAAGAATAGTGTTTACACAAAAGTCTAATATTTGGGGATGTTTGACAAGTATCAGGATGAGAGTTTTTTTCTGTGGGTCATGAAGAAACAATGTCCAGGGTTTAACAGCACTGACTGTTTATCCCCCAGCGCCTACCAGAACAATGACATCACTGAATTTGAGAAAATCTTGAAAACAAATCACAGTAACATAATGGACGACCCCTTCATTAGAGAGCACATAGAAGGTGAGTGATGAACGTGTCTGCGGATGCCGTGCATGATAAGTTTGTCAAATAATGTGTCTTGTCTGATGTGTGACTGAGACGGTGACGTTTTGTTGCAGAGCTCCTGCGGAACATTAGAACTCAAGTACTTATAAAACTCATCAAGCCTTACACAAGAATACACATCCCCTTCATTTCAAAGGTAAGTTAATGTATTTTTTTTTACACTAGTCACCACTATATATACCATATCAATGTAAAAAATATATTGCTTTAGCGCAGGGCTGTCAAACTCATTTCTTCCTTGGGTCACATTCAGCCCAATTGGATCTCCAGTGGGCTGGACCAGTACAATAATAGTATCAGAGCCTATGAATAATGAGGACTTTTTCTCTTTGTTTCAGTGCAATAAAAAACATTAAATTATGAAAATATGTACATTTACAAACTATCCTTTAACAAGAAACATGTGAATAACCTGAAAAAACTGAATTTTGTAAGAAGAATAAGTGCAGTTTTAACAATATTATGCCTCAACTTATCATTTGTACATGTGCATTACACACAATGTCACACAAACGTTTGGTAACAGATATAATATTGTTAAAAATTTGGAGTTTGGAACTAAAATAAGAACGATTTCTCATTCAGTTTATCATCTGCCCAGGTCATTGTTCTTCTTGGTAGTCCTTCGAGGTTCAACTGGACTAGTTTTGCTTCAAAAGAGCAAAGCTAGTCCAGTTGAACCTAGAACTTAGAAAAATGGAGTTGTCACTGTTGTTAGGTTCTTCTGCTGTTATTTTACCTTGAGTCATGTTGGTCTGTTTATGGAAACTGAAGTAAAATGAGTTGGACACCCTGTAGTAGGACCCAAGTTGCTGCTGCTTGATGCCTTACATCAAAAGAAGAATTTCCTTCTTGTGTATTCTTGAATGACAATAAAGTCACTATGCTAGTTTTTGCACTTCCCAAATTCATCCTGCGGACCAGATTGGACATTTCGGCAGGCCAGTTTTGGCCCCCAGGCCACATGTTTGAGACCCCTGGTTTAGAGGATATTTGGAAAAGCACATGAACTAAAATGCCGTTGTTTTAGATTAATCTGCAAATATCCAGTTATTAAAAAGCATTCCATCACATACTCTTTAATAAGTTTCTCCCTGAGATTATAAACTACCCATGGTATCATCTTATGTGTTTTCCACTGATCTTTTTACATGTTGAACCAAAAGAAAATTCCAAAAACATTCAGTATTATTCTGAAAAAGAAAAACTGATCAAATTTTTTAAAAAGTAGGCATAGTAGAGGTTGACTAGTTTTTAAAGATAATAACAATAATGTGGTTTTGGAAAAAGGTGAAGGCCAATTAAGTGGCCAGAAAACAACCGACTGAGAAATAACATCTTAAACCTTATTAGAAACTGGGTAAATGCGTAAATGAGCATGTAATAATCAAAATAAATAAATCTGAAGCTGAACAGCAGTTAACCATGAGAAATTACTGATTCTGTGTGTAGTGTGATTTTTTTTATTTTTTTTTTTAAATCACCTTTGAGAAAAATATCCATCAGCCACAGTCACTGTTTTCAGTGTGCAAAGAGGAATGGGCAGATATTTGTCAGAGTGCAGTTAATTCAACAGTATCAAAAAATATGACTTGTAATAGATTTGATTCAACCCAGTAGAATGAATAGTTTAATATGAAAGACATTTCAATTATTTATATTTTTTAAGGTGCATTATTTTCCCTGAAGAATACTCAGTTTACTCACCATAATCTGAGGCTGTGAGCCTTCACTTGTGCATCAGGTGATGTGGAGCTGAACAGTAATTCAAGGAACTGTATAGAGAGGTTTTTAAACTAACTATTATGAATTGAAGTTTTGTTGAAAATGTTGAAATGAGGTTTTAATGGTGCTTTCTCAGATTTCATATGGATACAGAATTCACACTTACAAGTGGCATAACTTGTGTTCATGCTTAGATGCAAATCATTTGTTCTTTTTTTTAAACACAATCTTCATTTTTATTGGATCAGGGTGTTTTTTTCTGAAACTGGTCCTAAAAACAGGGCACGGGGCTAAACCTTCAACCCAGATGTAGACGGATATTATGAAGCAAGTATGTAAGCACTTTGGGTCCATTTGAAAAATAAATACTTACTGAGATAAAAGAGAAACTATTTTTCAGATAAAACATATTTTTTTATATTCGATACATAAATCCACATGTAACGGTTAAAAGGACATGAAAATTACGTGCTACTATTTTATTTTAATATCTCTTTATTCTCTCACAGCTGCATTTTGGGAATTGAACTAATTCTTCAAGGCAGAGTGTTTCACAAAAATGACCGCTGTTGCAAAATGATTTGCGATTTATTAGTGTTTAAGTGGGCAGGTTCTGCATGTAACTGCAGTGGACACCATGGGTTCCACACCAAACCTGGAA
>JAPTMW010000018.1:13507826-13518264 GCA_029822955.1 Ostorhinchus angustatus | reverse complement strand
GTCAGCTTGGATGCAGACTCGCTGCTTTTGCTTCAAACGGAGGGGAAGAATTTGCCACTTTGCCCCGCCCACAGTGCCTTACCAACGCTTCCACTTTTCCAGTGTAAACATATGGTCAACATGCCAACAGGAGCTGGAAAGGAATCACACAAATGTAATGCTGCTTTTCCATCGGTACTGACCCGGTTCAGCTCAGTATTTCTGGAGCGTTTCCATTTTAGGATAGTACTGACTTTACCTGAACGTCAAAGCGGGTACTTCCGTGTTTTCTGCTCAGGGAATTGTTGATTAAAAAGTCGCTCGTTTCGTGTTGTCTCGTCTGAATTTTTTACGGCGGTTACCAAAGACTGAATCTCCTGGACCGACCACGGTGTAGTTTTGGGCTGTCATCATGTGGATTCATGTACCCACATATTTACTGTCAACTTCCGCATATACGCGACCTCACTTATTGATGACGTCAGCGTCCCATTGTGTCTGTAGAAATTCCTCCCACTTGCGACTCCGTCCAAAGTGTTCTTCAAAAACAAGTGGACTCCAAAACGAGTGCTAGTGGCCAGGGGGGACGTTGGGATGGGGCCTGTATGAAGTTTTGATTAAACTACAGGCCTGATTTGTAGGTTATAGCTCTCAGTGTAGTTTTAGTAATTTCCTCAAGTGAAGATAACCCATTGACACCTAAGTATCTAAAACTATTCTAAGCTCTGTTTGAAAACGTCTCCTTAAAGCTGAGGGTTTTCTGAAAAACTTGACATCCTAGTTATTTGCCATTACCTTAATTGTCATTCACTAGAATATCTATTTCTCTGCCTCTTATGCAAATAGAATCATGAAATGAAAAGCACTGGAGAGATTAAATATGGCTTTTATCATTAACTGTCTTTGTCCTCATGATCATTTTTGGTAATTTTAAGAAATTTGCTCCTGTTTCCAGCAGTTTTTAAAAGTGGTGGTTATAAGTCTATGACTGTCATAGATTGTTCAGTTTTACACAGTTGGTGAACATCACCTTCTTATGTCATGAGGTGTGTTTGGATGTACTTACCAAAGTGTGTCATTGGGGTTTTTTTCCTCAAGGAACTGCTCTACCGTGCATGAGTGTCCCTTCCCTTTCACAGGGTATCAGCATTTGTGTAAAATGCTACTTTAACAACTTGTTTGTAAACCAGTGGTGCTAGAAATAAAATACAGTTCTCATAAGGCGTTTCAGTGAATCACACTCTGTTCATCTAATATGGGTAACTGCAAGTTGAGCAATATGGGACCTGAGAATAATAAGACTTCGTTCTTTTGTTCGGAAACATAGATTTTACTTCATATCCTTTCTACTTTTTTCCATCAAAATGTATGTGAAATACATCTTTTACAAAGCCTTAAAACTTTTAACTTGTGATCTTGCAAATCTTATCATCATGCTGTTGTCTTGCTTCATCTGTAGCCTCCTAACATCCTACCTTTGTTGTCCTTCCTTCCAGTTGGAACAACCACCCCATTTCACGGTTCAGGCTCAAGCAGTGTGCCGTCCATGTTAAAGGGTCATCAGCAGCCGTATTCTGCTCCTCATAATCCCCTGGACTCCACAGCACCTCGCATCAAACGGGGGAAAGAAAGAGAGATACCCAAAGTCAAACGGCCAACAGCCTTGAAGAAGGTGAGTAATTAATATAGATAGGATTATTCAGTATGCATATATGTCTGAAAGCCAAGTATAAACGACCACAAACACATCTTTTAAAACCTCTGGAGGGGGTTCAAGAAGATGGCGGATAGTCACACACCATCAGACAAAGCTGTGCTGCTTATATTTTTACACCAGAAGTGACATGAAGCATCCACCAGCAATGTGAAATACGGATGGAGAGAATGTCACTAGGCAATAGTCAACAGCTGTGAATTCAAATTTGGCTGATGATGGCTGAATTATGTTTGAAAAAACAAACTTAGAATTCAAGACCTGAAAAATTTTTCATTATTTGACAAATTGTCATTTGTCATTGTCCTTGGCTTCCTCCCACTGTCCAAACACATGTACCTTAATAGGTCAATCTATGTCATACGTGGTTGTGAATGTCAGAGTGAATGGTTATTCGACTGTAATATGTCAGTCCTGCAGTGAACTTGCAATACATCTAGGGTGTACTCTTTAGTAGTAAGTCAAGTCATTTAAATGCTCTCCTCCCCAAAATTTGTACTTCAAAATAGAAACTCAGTCATGTGCAAAATTAACTGGTGCTGTTATTCTACTGGACCCCTTTAGGAAATATGAACTGTAGTTTTTACCCCAAAAAGCATGTTTGTGCAGGTGCAAGGCATATGAAATCTGACTGTTGTGCAGAAAAGCACTTTTCTCTGACATAATTTTTTTTTTTTTTGTCTGTAGATTATTCTGAAGGAACGTGAAGGGAAAAAAGGAAAGAGGAGTGTGGAGCAAGAGTCTTCAGGCCAGGAGGAGCAGGGAGATGAATGTCTGCAATTTACTGATGATCTGTCAAGAGAACCCGCTTCTCAAGAAGGTGAGAACCCGCTCACATTTAACATTCAGAATGATGTTTCCAGGGCACTAAGCTGTCTTCTCAATCCAGAGATTATTGATACCTCATTTTTTTATTTCTTGTGTGTTTTTCCTCAGAAAATGGTCTCAGCATGGCCAGTGATGCATCCCTCTCCCCCGCCAGCCAGAACTCCCCCTACAGCATCACACCTGTGTCCCAGGGTTCCCCTGCCAGCTCAGGCATTGGGAGTCCAATGGCTTCAAACGCCATCACCAAAATCCACAGCCGCCGTTTTAGAGAGTGAGTAGACTTGCTTTACCCACATGGAGAGAAAAGCTCAAAGTTGAGTAGGGCAGATATTTTGTTGGAATCCTTGGAATTGTAATATTTCAGAAATGCAAAATGTGGTAACAAAAACTGATCAGCAACACAAATGTTTGTTCCACCCAAAATGCAACCCCTTGGCTATGAGAAGCATAGCCTGAGAAGTGGAGGGTGTTTTTAAGGCGGTATTAAACAATAAAGACTTGTAGAGTATGACAGATGACCCTTCTGCAGAAATGTATGCCACTGGTCACAGACAGCGCTTTGTCCCTCTGCGTCCTCTGCTGTAGGCCTATTGTCCCAACCCACCATTCTCTAACAGCTTTTGCATTTAAAGCCTCCAAAAGGCCTCTGTCACAAAGCTCCTCCCCTCAGCTCTCACCACCACGCTGCTTCCTCAGACCATACTTCGTCAACTGTCTGATAGCCAAGACGCTATTGTGAAAATGCATGATATCCAATAGGTTTGTGTTGGCAGGATGGACCATTTTTGAAAGGCTCTACTTGGATGAAAATGTGGGAGAATAAGCCTTTTCTTCTCACCTGGTGAATAAATGTCTGCTAAACGCTAAAGTTGTTTTTTTCTTTTATTGTATATTCAGGTAATCCTCTGAATATCTCTTCCGGTATTTGACTATAGTCACATGCATGAAATATTCAATTTTTGCCCTTATTCACAGTCATAAGAAACAGTGCATCAGCTAATTAAAGATACGTTTGTCAGAAGTATTGAGCTTGTTCAACCATATGGTGAACACAGCCTCCCTCATTCTTTTGTCAAGGTTGCCACAATGATGATTGTGCATATCTGAAATCTTCATATCCATATATTACATCATGTTTAAACACAAGACCGAAACAGTGGGTTTTCCTTTTAGTCATGCTTCAACACTGTTGTTGCTTTATTGGTTTGTTCACAATAAGAAAATATAGTTTTAGGCACAAATTAGTGGGGGAATGGACTAAAGACGTCTCTCTCCGTCTCTCTCTCTGTCTCTCTCTCTCTCTCTCTCTCTCTCTCTCTCTCTCTCTCTCTCAAAAATACAATACATAGACAGTCAATAGTAAAACGACTCATTGACTAAATTTCATGGTCAGTTATGTTGACTAAGTTGAGTAATCACAGCAGCATTACATTCAGAATATCCTAGCAGAATATACTGTTTACATGACCTGTATCAAATTCTGAATATTGGCATATTGGGAATAATAGTGGAATAGTAGTGTGGATGTAAACACAGTCAATATGTAGTTCATGAAATCTCAGAAAATGGTGGAAGAACACCAGCACAGTGTCCTTAACTACCACTAAACCTTCATGTGATTTCTTTCTTTAGGTACTGTAACCAAGTGCTGAGCAAGGAGATCGACGAAAGCGTCACTCTGCTCTTACAGGAGCTGGTTCACTTTCAGGAGCGAGTCTACCAGAAGGATCCCACCAAGGCCAAGTCCAAACGCCGCCTGGTCATGGGTCTCAGAGAAGTCACCAAGCACATGAAACTGCATAAGATTAAATGTGTCATCATCTCCCCCAACTGTGAGAAGATCCAGGCCAAAGGTGATCAAATGATACTTTAGTCTCTCTAGCATCAAATCACCTCCTATTTACAGTTTTTCTTGAGTGCTTTGATGCAGTTATCAGCTTAAACTCCACCTTTTCTAAACAGTGAACACACTCAGGCCTAAACAGTGGCCCTCACGGTCCAAATGACACATTTTGTTTGCAAAAGCCTCTAACTGTGACCAAACATTTAAAATATGAAACAAAATCTAATTTTGCCTTCAAATAACAAAACTTACAAACAAATGTATGACCTCTTCCAATCATTTATTACACAATGGACAACAAAATACACACTCAGTGTGAATTAGTGTTATCCTTAGTTGAAATTGTGTTGTCTTTCATGCCTGTGCCAGTTGTTGTCTTTCTACATAGGCTATAGGACAAATTTACCATCTTGCAAAGAATTGGATCCAGAATCAGAAATGTAAATTGCAAATTTTATTGATTTCATGGCATTCTTTTTTTTAGACTGTGAAAACTAAAGTTTTAAGTATGGCAAATATTACAGAAAATAAACCAAAATAAAATCTATTACAGTACAAGAAATGAGTTCAAATAGCCACTATGGATGCTCAGTCTCCTGCAGAGTGATGCTAATTGAAGATTTGTGTGAAGGACTGTCAAACGGGTGCTTCAGTGATTTCAGACTGATCTGAGGTCTTTCTAATAGTCAGGGGTATATGGTTTCTGATTGGTTACCATAGTTAAAGCAGTGGCTTTCGGGCTGCTTGAATGACATCTGTGTTACCTGTTCTGCAAAAGGCTGTAAAAAAAAATTTCTCAATGCAGTGAGAAAGGGTTAACACATTTGCAAATGATGAGTTTTGCTCTGCTGAGAAAGTGATGATTTAAGTAGGCCAAAGCAATCAAGAAAACTTAAACCAAACTGTAACCTAAACCATTCCTACAGTGTTTCTGCCTAATGTTAATGACATATTCAAAGTGGCAGCAGTGCCATTTTTCTGTCACTATGTCAAGTCTGACAAGACGTATTTTGGTTATGGTTATATGTAGATGCCAAGAAGGTAAAGGTGTGCACACTCACATGGTTTAGTGTCTCATGTCCGTTCCATGCAATACATGAGAATCTACTGAAACGCATAATCAAAAAACCTCATACGTAGTTACAGTAAAGTCCTACCACAGACTAAAATTAGGGTTTTTTTGAGCTGTAAAATTAATTTTGACTTCATGTTCTCTGTTTGAAATCATCTTAAAGCTTCTCATTCTACTGTTGACATAGGGCCAGACTTTTGTGGTTCCCCTACTTCATGCAATTTACACAAAAATCAAAGTTAACATCTTCTAATCAAAGGAGTGAAGCCGACGTATTGTTCTATGGAGAACAGCAGGATTGATTAAGATAAGATAAAGTAGTTTTATTTGCCATTTGTACACATTCAGGTACATAAGAATTATTATGCAGGTGTCAAATATGAAAAATTAAAAGACACAATCAGAATGAAAGTCATAGATATAAACGCATATAAGCAGTATAAAATCAATGAAAAGACTATAGAACAGTGACTTGTAATAAATATCTAAAACTAAATACAATCTACAAATTGCACTCAAGGATATTGCACATGAGACTCTGTTACAACTTCCTCAATGGGCTGGTGTGTTTGTCCATTTGGATGGGAACTAACATGTCATATAACACAAGTGTGCTGGCCCAATGAAATGGCTGGAAACACCAGATGAAGGCTTTCAGAGCCTGGTGGTTCTGCAGAAGAGTCATTCAGAGACGGACCCCCTCATCTCTCCTCAGACCCCGTCTGATGTTGAATCTCTTTGTAATTAAAGACAAAAGGCAAACGTCAGGAATCTCTGTTTTATAAGAATGGAGTGTTTGTTCCTGTTTTCACTGAGGCCTTTAAGTCATACTCTGTTCTCTGTGTTTCAGGTGGTCTGGATGAGGCTTTGTACAATGTCATCGCCATGGCCCGGGAGCAGGAGATCCCATTTGTTTTTGCACTGGGCAGAAAAGCACTGGGACGCTGTGTCAACAAAGTAGTGTCTGTTAGCGTGGTCGGCATCTTCAACTATTCTGGAGCTGAGGTAAGACACCCCCAGTGTTAACCTAACCACAGTACTCACAGTAAAGTAGCTAAATGAATATTTACATCAAATACACACGGCAGGTAAATATTTGTTAGCATACAGACAGGTGACAGATTAAAGGAAAAAATTGTTGTAATTGGATGTAGTCCACCACATTCCTCTAGTTTCGACACCTTCAAAGCACTTCAGCGTTGATTCTAAAAGTCTCAGGTGAGGTGTGGACTCTGGACTCTAATGGACTCCAGTCTTCCAGATGACACACATACAGGACAGGGTTACACTGTGCAGTCTAAAGGCCCATTCATGCTCACTTCATGTACGTGAATAGGTTCATCCATTTCCAACATCGAGCATCACTGCCTTCATACTTCCTTGCATCTAATGTGGTGGAATGAGTTTCTCCACCAGAGGGCGCCCCTCTTAATTAACATACTGGCCGAATACCACAAAGAAGAGTAAAGTTTTTTAAGACGAAGAAAATCAATAACAACAAATGTGATGACAGAGGGGGTTTTACTAATGCTGATATTCAGAAGGGTAGTTGTCATAAATATGTCAGTAGTTTTTCACTAACTCACACAGTCGTTCTTTCCACTATTTGTGGAAATTACTCTCTTCTAATCTCAACACTGCTTCCACGGTTCCTGGTTTTCCTGCTCTGTATTCTCTCTCTGGCTTCGCATCCATAAACTCCTGGAGATGTATGCAGAGGATGGACAGAACACTCCGTCCATATCCATCTGCGTCTTTAACGTAGAGCATAAATGAGCCTTTAGGTGTTTGATGTGTTCTGTTGACAAAGGTGCAGTGGAAGTCCCGATTACATCACTTTCAGCTGTACAGCTTTGGAAAACATTCTTATCCCACTCCTTGTTTTCTTCAGTTTCTTGTTCATTTTAATGCCTGGTCCAACTAAAGGTCCATTTGTTTGGTCAAATATAATGATACCAACAAAAATAGCTCGTAGTAGTTGAATTTCAGAGCTGATATCTATTAATTTTCCATGTTTTCTTGAAAATAACCAAAATTACTTACAAATTACATCAATATCTATGGCATTGTACGACAAAAACAGTGCTTTTATTCATTCCATGTTTTCTTTTGTCTGTTTTAGTCACATGATCCACACAGGAGTTAGGACTGTATTACATAACAATTGTTTTTGATGAATTTTGATGGTCTAATAATTTTTTCCACTGCTGTATGTGCAGACTGCCATTTGATGGTCAGAATAGGAAAACAAAAAAGATGACCTTATTTTATTGGAATTCAGCCACTGAATATGCTCCATGATGCTAAGCACAGACCACTACCCCAACAGAATGGACTGGACACACACTGAACGACTCGGAGCAGACGATCAGTCACTGTACAACACACTGGAGGCTCTGCTGTTTCTGTTTGATTCATCAAATATAGTCACTAATCAGTAAACCTTACAAACATAGTTATTATATTTATACGACACAGATGGGCGCTACCATCAAATTAAAACATCACATAACGGTATAATAATTAAAGTGCCATCACCAACATTTACCTGGTACTTTCACAGCCTCTAGGACTATGGCCCACTTTCTTCTGTTGTAATTATTCAAAAAGTTTTAGAAACTGTATTGTTGATATGTGACTTGCTATTGATGACATGTAGCCTCAGACGAATGTAAACTCTACCTTCTTCACTTACATGACTTATGAGGACATAGGGTTGGGCGATATGGCCAACACTTGGGGGGGTGGGGGGTGGGGGGGTTCCGTCATTGTCTCTTTCCTGTTCCTCTGACTCCACACTCAGTGTGGATCCAAGTTCATATTCCAACTCTCCTCAGAGGCTCCGGGCAGACAGTTCCTCCCACTGGGGTTCCAGTCCGAGGCCGGAGGGATTTTCCACACACTTCTCCGTGTCCCTCCCACAGCAGAACCGTCCAGAATGAGATCGACATGCCCCGTCTTCCCCAGGGGCTGATGGGACAGAACGCTTTGATACATTTTAGAACGTTAAACCCGTTCCGTCTGTGCACATGCTCTGCTTATTGTACACGTGCGACTGTTGTTTTCTTGGGTCTCACGCCGAAATATTTGCTCGCAAATGCAACTGAAATGGGTGAACTGTAGAGCCCTGACAGACTGTCATATATATGAAATATCGGAAATGTGTTTAAAACTCATATCACTGTTACTGAATAAAAGTATATCGTGAAATATATTGATATCGAATTATTGTCCAGCCCTATGAGGACATGTGCACTAATACAACACATTGGAAAAACATTTTGACCTTAAATTTCATTCAGAATCAGCCTGGCATTTGTCAAATGGGAGCTCAGCTTTTGCAAAGTGAGCCACCTGTCACTTTGGAACTGTCTGCCTTCAGTTATGCTCCGCCCACAAAAATACATCATCACTCTTGACAAACAAGTTAAATTGGACTATAGATGGGGACATTGTCATCCAGAACTGGACTGGTTCCTTCAGGTTCTTTTCTTTTATGGGACACTGTTCAATCTATCCGGACTCACAGTTCCCTTTTCCACAACACTTCTGTTACGGGAATATTTCTTTATTCTGGAATGACGTCTGTGTAAACGAAATTGTCACCGCCCCCTTTGATTCCGGAGCGCAGGTCCTCTGTGTAAAAGTCCAGCCTGTTTTCCTTCTCTTCTTATTAACCAAACTTCTGCCTCTCTTAGGGACTGTTCAATCGTCTGGTTTCTCTGACAGAAGAGGCTAGGAAGGCTTACAAGGACATGGTGTCGGCTCTGGAACAGGAACAAGCTGAAGAAGCTTTGAAAAACGATAAGAAAGTCCCACATCACATGGGGCATTCGCGCAACCCTTCTGCTGCTTCAGCGATCTCATTCTGCTCCGTCTATTCTGAGCCGATCTCTGAGGTCAATGAGAAGGAGTATGGTAAGTTCATCCATGTTTGTGTCTCTGTTTGAAGGTCTTTCATGTCACCTGTGTAATGTTGTTGACGAGTTTTGCCTAAATCTGATATCCCAATACAAACATCACATGTTCCCATAATGATACATGCAAAATGAGGAGTTTTCTTGCAGTTCAGTGCATATTTTATGTTGAGACTTCCGCATTGAACAAATCCATGGTATATCTGCCTGGTGAGCTGTGGGCAAAAATCTCTTGTCGTCTGTGTCTGAAGTTTGATTTCAGCCGTTGACTGTACTTCTGAGGCCTTTGTTTCAGTTTCATGTATGTCTGAGCTCCACCAGCCGACCCAAGTCAACAGATTTAAGAATTCTAGTTTGTGTTCTTTACACAGAGGGACACTGCATGAGACCAGTTTTTATATTTGACTCAATAATGTGTTTAAAAAATTATCCAATTATCAGCTAATACACATAGTGCCTCTGGTCTGTCACCAAACCCTCCAGGTCTGATTTAGGCTGATAGAAACCTTTTTTTTTTTTTTTTTTAATTAAATTTGATAAGCTTTGGTGATATGTCTAAAGATACCATTAGAATCTATTTCTTGCAGCATGATTTCAGACTGTCTGGACCAAAAAATGAGATCTCTTTGGAGCAAAACACTGAATATGAAATGATATGTGAATTAATTTTATGAATGTTAGCAGAACCAAAGCATTTTCTGGAACAGAACAAATGTGGACCATACCAACAGGAAACGCCTCAGCTGTAGAAGGCATGAGAAGAGTAAGATGTAGACCAGTGGTTCTCAACTGGTCTGGCTTCAGGACCCACTATCACCCCTCAATGACAGGCTGTGACCTAAACTTCTCAAATATATTTAATAAAAAAGGTGGTGTATTTTGAACCTGACATAATACAGAATATCACAGTATAAAAACACAGATGACAAGTTTAATGATAACCAAAGTGACCAGCAGGTGGCGATGATACTATAACACTGAAGGCTGCGTGTCCTTCCTGACCCACTGTCATAGACTTCCTCAGAAATTGTTGAATGTTTGATTCCAGAAGGATCCATCTTCTGATCCATGTATGGATCTTCTCT
>JAPTMW010000018.1:13383738-13397441 GCA_029822955.1 Ostorhinchus angustatus | reverse complement strand
AGAGAGAGAGAGGGGGAGAGAGAGAGAGAGGGGGGGGGAGAGAGACAGAGAGAGAGAGAGGGAGAGGGAGAGAAAGAGAGAGAGAGGGAGAGGGAGAGAGAGAGTGAGTGGGTGAGTGGGTGAGTAGAGGAGCGTAAATGAGATGAGAGATGTAGAACCTATACAAATAGAACAAATCTCTACCATCTATGGAACTATATAACAGACACTATCACAAATACATGGGTATGTGAGTGATGAGGATTATAACACATGATGGGGTATTTATCTCTGAAATAAACATTCTTTTTGGAATAGACATCAGTGTGTACTGGCCTTCCTGGACTTCCTGTTTATATTTAGACACACAACTGCCATAAACTGTAGTCATTTAAGTACCAAAGGCCTAGGCGGCACTCACCCTGGGAGGTGCTGATGCCCAGGTGCATCATGGCAGCGGGCAGGTTTCCGGTGCTGCTTCCTCCACTCAGGTTGTGGTATCCTCCGTTATCCTCAGGATCCAAAGGGGTGGACAGTGGGGAGGGGAACTGTAGGTTACTGAGGTCCGGAAGGGATCCACCAGTGTTTAGTGAGCCCTGGAAGTGGGACAGAGTGGGATCCTGCTCTGGAGATGGGAGGATGCTACAGGAAGAGAACCAGACTGAGCATTAATACATATATGTAGAATGAAGACGGGGGGGGGGGTAAACAGGCTGCTAATACCTCTGAAACACTGCTGGGACTCATTTCAGCTCATTCATTTTCCTCCCATGCACTGTGTCCTTTTTTGTTTGTTTCATTTCCATCCAGCTCATATTTGCAGCATATGAGCAGCAAGTGTGACTCACACAACAACACAAAACAATGAACACACGCCGCACAAAACACACAAACAACAGTGTGCGTTTCAGAGGAAGTGCAATCCAAAGCATTCTGTTGCTTGGTCTGTTCTGTCTTTTACAGTGTTGGTGTGGAAGAAACATTTATTTAGACAAAAGCTGCACTGATTCACCTGAGAACCATTCTCACAGTCCGCCTGTTCCACCAGGTGACTGTACCCAGGGTTCTTTCATTTAGTTGGACTTGTTTATAATGTGAATTCAATGTAGTTCAAATTCAGTTCCTCTGAAAAGCTGATCCAGAAGGCATCGCACTGAGGGGCCACCTGTCTCCCTGTGTGCAGTGTCTTTTATACTTTATTGGTACTTTGACCTTTCCTGTCCAAAACTATGTCTGTACGAATCTACACCTGGTCTGACCGAGAACACTCTCTCTTTGTAGCTCTTTGTAGTCTACTTTTAATTTCTCATGTAACGATCACACTTTATAAGCCATGTCTATCTCCTCTGCACATTTTGTATAGTTTATACTAACCTTCATGTAACTGCCCATTGAGCACATTTCTTTTGGTTAAGTATTCAACCTACCGTACATTAGTATATTTCGTTAGTTTTTCAAAACAACCCTCTTCAGCCATTGTTTCTTTGTCTATTGTACCTATATTCTTTTCGTTACTTAGATTAAATTGCCCTATTTTAATTTGGAATATTATATTCTATGTACTAAGCTGTTGCAACAAGTCAATTTCACAGGTTGGAAAAAGTCAAAATATCAGAAACTGATGAAGCAGCAATAAAGTGATTTAAAAAGACCTATGTCAGTGCATAAGAAAAAGTGGTATTTAGAACAGTGTTTGATAAGAAACTGAAAATCAGAATAGTCAACCATCACTTTAAGGTGAAAACATGCAGATGTTACACTTGGCCTTAAATGTAAAAGCACACAAAGACTGCAGTCAGTTTGAATGGGTTAAATTCAAAGAATTCTCCAAAAGGGAAGAAACCTTTATTTGCACATAAACAGAACTACATTCGGTCTCTTTGGACTTACTTGATTCCAGGCACTTCACAAGATTTGGGCCGTGATGCCAGAGACTGAACCTGAAACAGGAAAAACACACTGAACTGAAGCTTCACCTGGTTTTGTACCGTCACATAATCCAATCCCAACAACACAAGGGTTAGGCTTAACACTTACACTCAATGTGGAATGGTTTGATAGAATGGACCAAAAGCAGATAAATGATCTGATCTGTATTAATGTGAAGTGAATGGAACTAAAACGCCTTGTTTGTCCTCCTCCTTGATCTAAAGTTCAGCTCTTTCCACTGAATCCAGTCAGTCCGTTTGGTTTCATCACATCTACTGTAGGATGGTGTTGGAATAATTCCATTACACTTCAAACTGTTGAGCAATTGTTTCTTCAATCAGGGTTCCAACACATTTGAAATTTCAAAATTCTATACTTTTCCCAGACCCTAATTTCCAGATGTCTTGGTGAAAAAAATTCCAACCAGTCTTTATATTTGGGATTTCTGAGCCAGTCGTCAGAGAATTTACATCGACCCATTCTGAGTTCTGCCTACGATCATACGAGGCCTGTTGAACAGCTCACTAACGAACAGTGTGTGGACATCACCTGTCCGTCAAAGCAGCAGTGAAACTTGATGGCAACCTGGGTGGGGCTTCAAATTGGTTGGAGAAGGATAAGAGCAGAAGGCGGGGCATTCAACGTGTCAATCTGCCCAAATGTTTTCTGGGACGTGTAGCCGACTGTATGTGCTCTCACACAAACATTTTAGCGGCGCTAGCAAAATATTCATAATTTTATGTTTTAGAAAATAGAACAGTGGGAACAGTCTGGGAAACATTAACATTTTTTCCATACATTTGTTTCCATTTTCCATACTTTTCCAGACCTGGAAATTTATAAACTCAAATTCCATACTTTTCTATACTTTCCACACTTGCGTAGGAACCCTGTGAGAAAAATGTAAAATGAGAAAGCAACTGTCACTCAGATATTGAGTTTAGTACGAGGGGGCTTTAAAAAGTTCATGGAAAAAGAACAGCTTTGACATGGTTTGAATCACATGGCCCTCGGTTTTACACAGATGGACTTAAAGGCTGGTATCAACGCTCGTGTATCGACCTAGATGGAGCATATGTTGACAAATAAACATAACGTAAACCGTTTTTTTAATTCAATTCAATTTGATTTGTAGAGCCCTATATCCCAATAAGGTTATCTCACCGGGCTTCACAGAGTTAGTTGGATGTAAACAAACAACAGTCAAATAAACAGCAGATGAAGGAAATGGAGTAATGTCCTGGGCAAAGAAAAACTCCAAAAACCCTACTGTTTTCCAACTGTCCTGTTTTCATGAACTTTTTGAAGCCCCCTTGTATCAGACATGATCAAGAAAAGCATCACATCTCCACAGGTCAGACACACAGACTGAAACACTCGGCCTATCACAACAGAGCCTGTATATCCGGTCTTCAGCAGGAGTTTGAGCGTGCTTTCAGAAACCTAAGGGCTGTTGCTGGAGCTCAGTCTCACCTTCTTGGCCTCCCACAGCTGTTTGGGCAGAGGTTTACTGAGGCCAATCAGACTCTCTTCATTGGGCAGACTGGGAAAAGAGAACACTGCAGACAGAACACACACTGCACATCACACATCTTCAGAAGGTAAACTCAGGTCCTGTTCACAGGATTTAAGCAGGTTTCAGCAAACGTCTAATCCCAGCATTAGTCTGGGATCTCAGTAATTAACGGGTAAACTATAACCGATCAAAGTTTGGGAAGTTAAGGTTAACAGGTTGGAGCCAGATGATCAATTCAACTGAAAACAACCAAAAGATGCAGAGACTGTATAGAAGAAAAACCCGACCAAACATACAGTAGATCATTTAAAAAGCACCTGAAGCTGGTTCAGACTTGGACAGGGTTCTGGGTATATCCTTCACACCACAGTTCTTAGTGAGATGATTCTTGGGAGAGGTTGAAGGTGGATTTTATAACAATTTCAGAATAATAATAATAATTGTAATGCTTCTAACATGAAAAGGCAGATACATTGAGATCACACTGTTGGACTATTTCTGACTCAATGAGAAACCACGAATGTTTTCACTTCAGTTGAAAGTTTGAACCAAGATTCAGGTTTCTGCATCTGATACACATTTGGTTGAGTTAGTTTGGCATTAATTCTGCAGTTTGGTGATCAGAGTCAGACTATTAGAGCCTGGAATCTTCATTTACATGGCCCTGTCCCTCTTTATTTGCAGGGTTAGTACACATTTTTAAGGTCAAATTCAAGCACTTTTAAGGGTCTTTTTTTTTTTTTCCCAGCACAGCAGCTAATCACTGGGATAAAATGCATGTCTACAGGAATACATAGACTCATGATTATTAGTTTAACTTTTTATCACAATAATGTACATCATATTATGCTATAATGTTTCACAATAGCAAAAAGTTAACAAATTAAAGACCATGTTTTACACCGCTTCCCTTTTTATCCACTTGGCGTTCTTCAGACACACTTGCACCGAGAAAAAGATTAAGATAAAAATGTACCTGGACTTGACCTGAGAGCACCCGCTAATTTTCTTTTTTTTTTTTTTTTTATAAATGTATCACCCCCCTGGCTTCGCATCTAACCTGGCAGAGTCAATAATAAAAATAAATAAATAAATCACATCAGGGATAGAATTCCAAGCACTTTCAAGCACTTAAAACTAAAATTCAAGCACTTTTCAGACCTTGAAAACGCAACATTAAAATTCAAGTATTTGTATCTATTCAGAGTATTGTGAGTGGCAGGTAAAAAAGCCATCACTAGGAAGAGGCTAAAAAAGGATGCACCAAAAATGGAGGACTGGAAAGAGGTAATAGGTGACACTTATAGGATGGAGAAGTTGACTTTCTCTGTCAGACGTAATTCAGACAAATTCACCAATTATTGGAAAAACTAGGTTGATTTTGTAACACATTTTAAGAGTTGATTTTACTTGACAAGAGTAACGTGCATATAGACCCATGTAAACCCTTGGTTCATGCTACACACTTTAAATGTTCGGAGTTAATCTTATAGAGGGGAAAAGGGTTTCTGGAAGCAAAGAATGGAATGGGAAAAATACTGATTTCCCATTCCGTTCTTTCCACCCATTTTAGGTTACGAGGTTATGAGTATGTTTTTGTTTGCTTTCTTTACATATATAGAAGTTATATACATAATGTAAAATGCTGACTTTATCTATCTGCCTGAAAAAAAAATAATAAAAAGATAATTAAAAAAAAAAAAAATCTAGCATTTTCAAGGGTTTCAAGCACCCGTACGAACCCTGTAGTGATCAGTTTGTAGATGGACTACTACCTCAGATGAACATTGTAGGTGTGTTTTATATTACTGCCCATCATTTTACTATCCTTCTGTCACTTGTGGTGTCCATTCTGCCGATGCTCAGGTCTGATCCACACAGATATACAAACTAATTACATAAAAACAACACTTGAGTTTTTTAATCCTTAGTCCACAATGACAGTGGACCGCAGACACCCAACACTGAGCAACACAAATAAAGCATAAAGGTAGTTGTGCAATACAAAACAAGGTTCAAGGCACAACCTTTTGTTTTCATGTGGAATATTTATAACAATGGGAACGAGCTGAAGCCTTTATCCTCCTGAGACCCAGCAATGCATGTGTGTCCTCTGTAGTGGACAATAGTTTCACAGCTTTAGCTTAAAAAAAATAAAAGACATTTCATAAACAATAAAAAATATACCTGCAAAAACTGTTGCATTATGTTGTTTCCAATCAAGGCAGTTATTTAATGTAAAAAAGCCAAAAGCTTTACTTACTGGGTGTCAGGAGGTTCATTTTCTAGTCAGTACCTTTGTCTGAGAGCTAAGAACTGAGATCTGATCAGACTCATAATAAACTGAAGGGCTGAGACCGCTCAACTGTGGATTAATCACCTGATTAGTTGTGAATGGAACAATTAGAATGTTTTTTCATGTTAGTTGAGTGTTAAAGTCCTGCTCACCGTCTCCAGATGCATCCCCCTCTGCTTCATTTACACTGGCTGCATAAAATCCTCCACAGAAAACAAACACAGAGGAGAGTGATGGAGGACAACAAGGAAACAAGCAGAGGAACATTAGAGAATGCTGTATATGATGCAGATTCCAGCTCTGATTTGAGCTGCAATATTCTGCTGCAATGCATGGTCAATGAGGGGATACAACGATGAGCTACTGCAAAGGAAACACAGAGAACTGGCTGGAAAACGTCTGGTTGAAATCTACGACAATGTATTAGAGTCAACTGAGATAAAGACACGATTATATAAAGGGCTGCGTCATATTCCCCAAGTTGAAAGTTATATGAGGTAGAACAAGGACTTTCTGTGATAACATTTAGGGGTTTTTGTAAATCATTATTATGGTTTTAATTCCATCCATACGTATGGTGTCAGGTCTATCAGCAGATATCACAGCTGCCTGTAGCTCAGGAGGTCAAGCAGGTCATCCAGTAACTGAAGGATTGGCAGTTCAAATCCCACTCTGTCCTAGTCATGTGCTGTTGTGTCCTCGGGCAAGACACTTAACCCACCTTACCTCCAGGGACAGTCAGCTTGTTCATGAATGTTTGGTGGTGGTGGGAGGGGCTGTTTGGCGTGAATTGGCAGCCATGCATCCATCAGCCTGCCCCAGGGCAGCTGTGGCTACAAATGTCGTTTACCACCACCAGAGTGAATGAATAACGGATCAATACTGTAAAGTACCTTGAAAAGCACTTTAGACATCTAATCCATTATTATTATTATTTAGCTGTATTAAAAAGAGTAAGGAGAATGGAGAAACCTTTAAATGTTAGATGTGGACTGGAGAGACCATTTCATCAGTAGTGCTCATATTTAACTTATTTAATCTGTAGACTGACCCTTTAAAACACAGGACTGATGCTGGTAAATGGACTGTGTTCTCACTTAATAAATGACTACAGACAATAGTATCATAAAGCAGTGTGACTGCTTTAACATAATCAGTTACTGTAGGAGCAGCATTAAACAGGATATTACATCTGAATCCACTAGTTTACCAACTTTCAATCTGTCTGCTCTTCTTTCCGACTAAAACACCTCATAACACGCTGAATCATACCAAGTGGAGAGCCGATTGAGTGGTAACACGTGGACACATTTCATGTTCAACAGTCTCTGTCATGTAAGCAGAGTAACATATACATGTATTATACATATTTGAGTAGGTATTTGTAAGCACGTTAACATTATGTATACCAAAATTTGGGGAGATAACATTTTTAGGTGAGAAATGTCAAATTACTGCTCGGTAACGTGGATTTGAAACAAACATTAATTTTTTAAGCTTTACGCAAACATTCAAAACATGTGGTTCCTGGCAGAAATTGATATCAAGTAGGACAAAACCTGTTAGATATTATGTTCAACTATGCTGAAAATCAATTTTGGAGTAAAATACTGAAAGGTCTGTGTTTTATGGACATTTAGTACAGCTAAATAATAATAATGGATTTGATTTCAATAGCGTTTTTCAAGGCACCCAAAGCACTTTACCATTTGAGCCATTATTCATTCACTCTCACATTCTCACTCTGGTGGTTGTAAACTATATTTGTATCCACAGCTGCCCTGGGGTAGGCTGACAGAAGCGTGGCTGCCAATCTGTGCCAACGGCCCCTCCCACCCCCACCGAACATTCAGACACAAGTGTGAGCAGCAGCACCTGAGGCAACGAGGGGAAGTGACACAGGGACACAAGGACACAGGACTAAGACAGAGCAGGATTTGAACCGCCAACCCTTCGGTTATTGAACAACATGTTATGTTTCCTTCAGACAAGACTCCTAGACATAAGAAAAAAAATGTCTTCTAAAACATCCGGGCAGAAAACACAAAGACAAAGCTACACGTCTAGGAATGGAGTTTTCTCACCACTGCGATGCGATGGACCGCGGCCCATGTGCTGGTTCATACCAAACGGGTCCTGAGGGTTTGGGTTCATCACACTCGTATGAAGAGCTGAGTCTGAGTTGGTCCTGAGTGGGAGGAAGAAAAACAGGAAGATTTACAGTGTCCCAGAGCAGTTTGAAGAGGAGTCATTAGGACTAGAAGGTTAGTGAGCCACTGTGAAAAGTCTGAACCTCATCTGCCTCCACATCAGCTGAATATGCAACAAAAGACCACAGGACTACAGGCTCATATCAAGCTTCAATATCAACACCTTTTCATATAAACAACCGGGTTATTTTTCAAAACAGATGTCCTCTCTACATTACATCTTTTAGGTGGTTTCCATCTTGTTGCTTCTCCAGTAAAAGTATGATTTTAGTTCTATTAACGATAAATACATAAATAAATAAATGCATGTTTAACCTGAGTATTGGTCTATATCTATTATTCTTTTCTATCCCATTTAACTACATTTTTAGGGGGTTTTAAATGATCCCCAAATTTGCATCAGCAGTGGCAAAAATCTCCCAGATTGTGGCCACTCAATGGAGAAAAAAAAATCACTTCAAAAGTTAAAAGACAAGGACAAGACAAGGAGCAAAGCCCTGAACCCAACAGAAAATCCACCATTTTGCTCAGTGTATTTATTACTTTTTCATTCCTTTCCATTTCCAGATGTTGGACTTAAGCAAATGCCTACTAGAGTATTAATTCAGGAAATTTCACATTTGTCACTTTAAATTTAACAGTGTTGCTACGGTGAGGCCGTGAATTTCAGTGCTTCACCAGAGATGGGGAAATAGAATAAAAAAAAAATACATTAACTCCTTCTTGAGTGAGTCATCATGAAACAGACTTTTATGATGCAACATTATCAAAATGACACTGTGACACATCATTATAATGTGTGTAAAGTGTAATAATCAAGATGTATTTTCTGTGCTTTTGTAAATTTAAGAAATGTTGAAAGAACAGTCAAAATTGAATAGAAAAGATTTTGATTTGTATTCTTTTTAGTTATGCACATTGTAGTGTGGTGAGTTGAATTCATTAAAAAATGCTGATATGTTAGTAAATGAGTGTTTATCACATATTCCAATCAGTTGTGTGTAATGCATCATGTTATGCACCATAAAAGCAGCTTCAATTTATCAGGAGCTGTGTGTGTTGAAAAGAACACAGGCTTCTGTAGCTTCAAGGGTTGGAACATTTTTTTTTGTCATTTTGAAGTTATGCAAAAAACTACAAGCTTCTAACAACAGCCAGCTGTGGGCTGATCTAGAAACACCGACTTCATGCACTTGGTGGTTTGTTCATGGAGCACCTCTGACGTTGCGATTTTTTCAAAGTGAAGAAAAAGAAACCAAGCATGGGTCACTGCTGCAGCATGAGCTAAAACTGACACTGAGCGCTTCACTATGGCCTTCACAAGAAAATCTGTCACTTAAAAGCAAACTGAGCATCAATTCAAAACTCTGATTCCAGATCATATTTGACACAATTCCCCATAGACTTAACACCAGATTTGTTTAAATATACAACTTTTTGAAAACTCATCGAAATTGATCTGACAATAACTTGAGTTTTAAATGATCATTAACCTCTTCAGACCCAGCTATGGGTTTTCTGTCCTTGTATGAGGACAAAAGTTTCACAGCTTTATCCAAAAAAACAAAACAAAAAACTGTCCACCACAAATGACATTTGATAAAAATTGTTTTAAAAATGACCCTAGAAAAAACTATCGAATCATGATGTTTCGAATATAGGCAATTATTTAATTAAAAAAGTCAAAACTTGTACTTTCCTGGGTCTCAGAAGGTTAAATTAAAAAGTGTTTGAATGCTAAGAGCTAGAGCACCTTCTGTCTGTTTTGATTTTAGTGCTTTTCTTTTTGATGTGGAAGCTCCCTGGGTTCCAAAGAAAGACTATAAGCTGAGTCAGAAAGGAGTTTAAGTGTCTCCTGAGGGAAATCCTGATGCATAATAAAACACGTCACAAGGATATAAAGATATAAAAAAGGCTGAAAGTGACAAAATATGAATAAACAGTCTGTTAGTTGCATTAAGGGAGGAAGCTGGTTAGTAGAGGACCGATCAAACTACTAATTAAAATCTGAGCTACCAAAACAAAAACAAGAAAATCAATTATCAATTACGACAGGAGAGCAGATAACTGAAATAAAGACAAAGAACAGGATTGTTGGCTTCTTTGTGAGAGGGGGATGTGCTGCAAGAGAAAGAAAAGTGGGAAAGGCAGGGTTAAAGGTCACCTGTTGAGTTGTGATATTAATCTAAACCCAGGCCGTTTTTCCTCAGTCCATGGCTGTTGTTCCCTTCAAAGACACATAGAGGAAAAGGACGACACATACTTTAACGAATGGAAGGACCTGGAACAATAAAACTTGAGTGAAAAGAACAACGAAACACCCTGTAACAGATTCAAAAGACAGAAAAGGATAAAGGACAGAAAGAGTGCTGTAAAAAACACCAACCACCACACACTCTGCTCCAGGTGAACAGCATCAGAAAGTCTGAATGAAACACTGCAGGACTAGACAACACACCAAAGAAGGTGAGGCCAAGATGACTGGCTCATTAGTCCTACTTCACACACACCCACTGATTCTGATATCTTCATTTAAGATCCACTGCGGTGGAGGTGTACAGATGGTATTTCCAACCGACTGAATTTATTTGCATTTTCAATTTGTGCACAAAAAGCCCTCAGTGGGAGCACAAAAAACCAAAAAAAAGTAACAACTGAAATAGGGCCAAGTCACTTTAAAGGCTTTAAAAGTTGAGAAACCAGATGTGTAAATCATTTGTTGAAAAAAAAAAAAAAAAAAAGAGAGAAACAAGACAAAAATGACTTTATTGATCCCCAGGGGGAAATTCACTTTTTTCATCAGCTCAAAAAAGGAAGGAAAAATGAGGGAAAAAAAGAAAGAAAAAGAACAATCATCAATCCAAAAACATCAGACTGAGGTGTTGCAGACTCTGATGGCAGTGGGCATGAAGGATCTTCTAAACCCCTCAGTCCTGCATCAAAATAAACTCAGTCACTGCAGCTGCTCCTCTGGTTCGTCAGAAAAACATTGATATCTAAGGACCTGAGCCTCCGCAGGAAAAAGTGCATCTGTGTTAAGGACCAATCCATCTTATTTTGGACTTTTATCCAGAACAAAATACCCAGACATTTGTATGTCTGCACAACCTAAATGTCCACCCGACATATGCCGACTAACTGAAGAGGGGCCTTAAACCTTCTCAAATCCAACAGCATGTCTCTAGTCTTGAAGGTGTTACGTAGGTGGCCATTTCTGTGACTCCCAGAAGGCTTTGATCAGGTCCTGGTGCTGTGTCATCAGAATAGATTTGAATGTGACAGGACTCAGGGGTGCACTTAAAGTCCTCTGTGTACATGAAGGGAACCAAAACGGTCCACTGTGGAGCCCCAGTTCTACGCATCACTATCCTATAGACACAGTTCTCCAGTCGGATGAATAGTTGTTTTCCTGTCAGGTAGTCTGTGATCCAGGAAACAATGGAGGAATTGACAAATTCAATAACATAATTCTCACATAACCACCAGACTTATCAAGATAAGAGTAGGCTCTGATAGTGTGTAGAGGATGAAGTCATCCACTCTAATGGGTTCTTTGTATTCAAACTGCAGGGCAGGGGTCAGCAACCCTGGTCCTGGAGAGCCACCATCCTGTATGTTTTGGATGTTTCCCTCTTCCAGCACACCTGACGGTCCTATCAGGCTTCAGCAGAGCTTGATGATAGGCTTATCATTTGAATCAAGTGTGTTGGAAGAGGGATACATCTGAAACATGCAGGGTAGTGGCTCTTGAGGACCAGGGTTGCTGACCCCTGCTGCAGGGGGTCCGTGCATGTTTGACGTGGTCTCATGATGCTAGGCCTACTGGTCTATTGTCTTTTAGCTAGGCTGGACGTCCTACACTGGGAACTGGGAGCCTCTCATGGTTGAAGATCTTTTGGAGAAGTTCACAGTTGGAAACCATAGTCCTTCAGGAACTTCAAACACACACCATCTGGGCCAGCTACAGTTTCTGTCGTTCCATCCACACCCCTTCTACAGTGACAGAGGGCATGGGGGTTCCTGGTGTTCATGGATGTAGGTGTTGTGGTGGAGATGCACACAGTATGAAGATGAAGCTGCTGGTGAAGTGAAAGGCCACCAAGTGGGTTTGGTTGAACCAGCTGTGCAGTGTGATACCTGTTGAACTGCTTTCGTTTGTTGCCTCTGTCCACATCACCCACTGCTGCCTTGGTATTCTTTGCCTTGAAGCCAGTGATCATATTAAGGCACTTCCACACCTATGTGATGTTGCTGAGCTGCAGCTTCCCCTCCTCTTTGGTTTTCTAGTCCCTCTCTTGCTCGAGTCTCCTCTTCAGCTCATGTTGCATTTGTTTGAGTCTCTCTCAGTCGCTGTTTTTAAATGTCCAATTTTTCCTGGTTGATGATTGTTTTAATATCACTGGTGTTCCAGGGTTTGTTTTTGGGGAAACAGATAGTGTCACTGCTGTATTTTATTATTTATTATTAGTAGTTATTTGGTAGTAGTTTATGTAGTGGCTAATACAGTTAGCCATTTTATTGATGTCTATACAGTTCTATTCTGTTTCCAGTAATACATTCCAATCAGACCCTTTCAAAACCATCTCTTGGAGCCTTAGTAGCTTTAGGTGTCCATTTCTTGACAGTTTAGGTAGTTGGAGGCTCTCTCTGTAGAAGAAACCAGGCTGCAGTCTGATCTGCCTAGTGGTATAAAGCAGTTGCTCTGTAAATCTCTTTGGAATAAGGTGATGAATCCCAGAAGTCCTATGTTACATCTCCAATAGGTCCTGCCTTGAGTAAAATCTTCTTGTTGCAGATTTGTCCATTATATGTTTGATCAGTCCCACAAAAAAGAAAAAGAAACTTCAGGAGTTTGACAGGAGCTAATCATGTTTTCTGCCTTTTAGACAGCATATCATTCGGAGAAAAAAAAAAAGATCCCTTTGTTTCCGTGGCTCTAACAAAAAACAATGAAAAACTGGCATTGCCTAGAATTGTACGATCCCTAAACACAACCCTCATTTGGCAGATCAATGTTCTGTCTGTACAATGTCTGTACATCTGTGACACTTTTCTTTAATGTGTTGAAACCTGTTGGAATGGGTTCAACAAAGGTGACATGGCATTCTAAAAACAGTCACTAGCAAGAGGTTCTGTCTAAAAACTATGATCAAATGTTGAACTGGTGGTGAGAATTACCACTCAAATAGAGGAAACTGATGTTTGTTATGGAGGATACATGAATACAGAATAAATGTGTGGTTTTCCGCTCTTCAGTCACATGTTGTACTTGCTTTGCTTTTGAGGATATTGAGATTACTCAGAAAACACAGTGAATTCAAAATTTGAGGTTTCACAAAACAGTCCACATTCTTGGTTCTTCTGTTTCATTTTCAGTCTTCCTCATTCCCAGCAACTGCTTCCATTTGGCAAATCCACAGCACAAATCAATAAAGTTCAAATGATCCAAGCAGACTCATGTGGACTGATTAGAGATGTAACAGAGGAAGTCTGGTACGGGGTTTCCCCAGAGAGGCTGTTCTGAGTTCTGATCCCCAGAGAGGCTGTTACAGGAATAGGAGAAGGCCGTGGGACTGGACCAGGACTCTGACCCTCAAACAGATGGACTCCAAGGCCTGGACTCAGGTCTCAAGTCTTAGGACTTGCTCTGCTTTACAGACCAGATGAAGAACATCAGAAATTTAGCAGTAAGTCACTACTTAAATCAAGAAATGTACTTTTTTTCTTGATGGATGATGAAACATGGCTTGCAGCTCAGAGCAGAAGAAAGCTG
>JAPTMW010000018.1:12206968-12228266 GCA_029822955.1 Ostorhinchus angustatus | reverse complement strand
ATGCACGTGTAAATAACAAGCTGAGGCATAATATTGTTAAAATTGCACATGTTTTTCTTAAGACATTTTAGGTAGTTCACGTTATTCATATATATATTTTTTAAATTATACTTTTTAAATTTAAACATTTTCATAATGTAATGTAAATTTTATCACTCTAAAACATAAGAGAAAAGTATGGAGTTGACATCTTTTAAAGGTTGTGTTATTTTACTGGTCCTCCTCATTTGAGATCAAATTGGGCTGTATGTGGCCCCTGAATTAAAATGAGTTTGACACCTATGGTTTAAAGAGTTTATTTAACATATGGAGGCAAATTTAACACTTAACCCATAATAAAACATTTAACTTCATCACAACTGTTCAAATTAGACACATTTGGGGATCTGTAGCTCTCAATGGACAGGAATAAAAAAAATGTTTAAAAAAAAAAAAACTTATCTGAAAAGGAGACAAGCTGACACACAAATGTAGTGGAGTCACTGAATAGGAGAATATGTGCCTCAAATGTAGTTAAGTACACAGTTACACAAAATGGAAAAAAACTAAGTGTAATACTTTAAATTGATACTTTGGCTTCACTTCTTGGTTACATTCCACTACTTGTGTGCAGCCTGTAAGAACTAACAACAGGAAACTGAACAACTCTAAAATACTTGGTAGAATTACTTTTGCAGTCAATTGTATGATGGCTACATGCAAAATCCAATGACGCTATTATTGTCTGCCAAGCTTCAAATCCCCTGGCTTTACGCTTTGTGCTGCTGATAACGCATCAAACAGATCACTGCATTTCAATACCAACCCTGCACAACCCTCCATGAGTTCAACACTGATGATACAATGACAGGCTCAGGCCAAGGTTTTACACCAGGACAGATAAAACAGGATTACATCACTGCACCAACACATACTGAGGTTTTAAGAGCCACTTTTTAATCTCCAAGCACTCCGTTATACTAACAATTTACATAAGTTGCAGTTTGTAACTAATTTCTATTATCAGTTTCAATGTAAAACCTCATAGTTTATACCTGGCGACTAGTTTAAGGCCATCATCTGGGCTTGTGAACGCCCCTCAACCATAAAATACATCACTAAAACTTTAAGAAAAAAAAAACACCCAAGGGAGCATGTGAAAACAGCAAAACTCACAATAACAATGGAAACAGTACATTTGTGAACATGACAAGAACTCCATGTTAGAAACAGTGCACTGGACTTACCAAGCCACCACCTTAAGCATAACAAACATTTATTAGATCATGAATCAGAACATGCAATCAAAGTGACAAGTGTCCTTTATGCTACTAATAATGATATAAATGTCTTAAATTTTTCACTGAGAGCCCAAAGGAATAAATAAGAAACGCATTTGTGCAAGTGTGGATCACATCACTGCTGGCTCAAAAGGATGGAAGTCAGAGTGCTTCTAGAAAATTCACAAAGGCACTTCCCATGTTGTGGGCATCTTTGCAGAACAGCTAATGAGGTGAATCAGCTCAGTCCAAAGCAGAAATAACTCCCAGCAATATGTATTCCATGACAAAAAGCAATTCTAAAATACAAGCATGCCACAGAATAATATTGCTTGAAAATAACTGATCTTAAAATACATTTATTAATGCTGCTTGTTAGTATTAACCTCCAGCTTTCTGAATAGTCAATACTTTTATCAGTAGAAAAAGGTGCCAAAGTCGCCCATGCCGTTGCGTCTGAACTGGTTTCCTTGGATGGAGACAAATATCTCATGGTCCATGAGGTCCTGCACGGCTCGGCTGCAGGTCGCCTCCTTGTTTCTACTCAGCTGCCGACAGAACTGCCACTTCTTTGATGAGGTGGCAGGTGCGTCCCCATCTGTGCCGTTGCCGACGTCCGCAGACTCGGCCTGAACATCTCTGGAATTGCTGGCAGTCGGAGTTGCTGATGAAGCGGCGTTGATGTGAGGATCTGTAACTCCTTCCTGCTGTTTCTCTTCAGCCGTCTGTCCAGCATCGTCTGGGAAACAAACCAACAGATGAGTGTGGTGAGCTTTTCTCTGATCTTCAGTTTACATCACGACCTCTCTATGAGATCTACATACCTTCGCTTCTCTCAGTAGGGACTTTCTTGTCGCCCATGTTGCTGGGTTTCACTAGAATCACTCCGTAGCCTTCATTGTTGTGGATCACGTTGTTTTCCATGGTGATAGACGGCATCACATCCAACTCATCAGCAAAGTCCTACGGAGGCAGAAAAAGCAGCAACCAAAAGAAGAAAGTAATTTAAAAAATCTTTTGATATGCTTTCATGGTGCCAGAAGACTCAACTAGCAAGGCCATTTAATACACTTTTAGGTACCATTTACTATTAAATTGGCAAATGCAAACATATATACAACTCCAGTGCACCTAAACAAAGATATGAAAACATCCCAGACACATGGATTAGGTGTCAACAAGAGAAATGAATATTGTCAGTGTTTGCTGGAATGCAGGGAGTGTGAGAGAATTTGCTAGACATAAATGTAATTGTACACACTAAATTATTAATGCTAGGCACAAATACAACACAATTTTCCACAATCAATCAATCAATCAATAGAAGAAAGAGCATAGGTGTGCTCCATATCTGGGCTGGGCAACATGAATTAATTCTGTTAAAGGAGGTTTTATTTTCCCAAATTGCATTGCATTTCTCCGGAAACCTTTCTTGCTCAACTAAAAACTCAAAATGCAACCGTTAATAGGAAAAAAAAATTACAGTAAATGTGTACTGCCAGTCATACATGGCATCTAGTTTTAGCAAAATAAGAGTATATCTGAATCATTTTTAAGTTCATAAATCTAGAAAATAGGAAATTGTCAAAAATGTATTTTTTGGCCTCCTCACTCTGCCCTATTTCATACTAAACGATCCATTGATTTATCATGACAAGATGTAAATGCATATATGCATTTATAAGAGATGTCTTCTTGCTTGCCAAGGGTTAATAACAATGTTAAAGGAGACTTAGTATGTAAACTAAATGAAAAGCTACATGAGAGTTGTGGAAACACTGAACATTTAAGGCTGGGTAAAGACAGAGAGGAGGATTAGAATTTTCATTAATGTCATTTTTGCTGCAGTGATGTTGGTCAGTTGTATTTTTCAGTATTTTCTTGTCTGTGTTTATCCATTTGTTTTGCTGTCTTTTGTCACCTTGATGAGGATCCCGTCCTTACAGTGGTGGATGCCGTTTCCAATCAGACTGCATACGCTCCCGGGGTAGATCTCCACACCAGCCCCCTGCAAAAACATAAGAGCAAAATAACAGACAATATTTTGAATGCATTTAATTTAACACCTGCTTTATTCGGCCAATTAAATATTCAATTACTCTCAGTAAGTTTGTCACATTGGTCTTTTGTTTTTAGGAAATCACCTTTTAGATATTTGCCCATTTAAGTGCTAGTTATTCGAGTTGTGTTCTGTTCCGAAAATTGGTTTTGTTGAGTTCCTATGCCATTCTTCTTTATTGTAGCCTGCTGCCTCCTTGTGTTGTAAAGCTGATCAACCTGATGACAGCCAAGGTGCCGTTTTTTTTTTCTTTTTAAGTGACAAGTAACATATAATAGGCATTATAACCCCCTCACCTTGGAGCCATAGAGGTCACATATGTTCATAGTGAGATGAGCGGATGTTCGGACAATAACCCCAGTGGTCTCACATTGTAGTACACAGTTCTCCATGTGCAGATTTCCCTGACGTACACCTACAAACCAAACAAGGAAAGACACAGCAAGAGAACAGAATGTATATTAACAGACTGTCCATAACCAAAAAGAGTTCAGGTTTACTCTACTACACGCCACATGTAATACAAAAATCACACGCTACACCTCTAAGTGGAACTTCACAGGGCTGTACTCACATAGAATGCCCTCAATAGCATCATGCTGAATGAACTTGATGTTGGACATTTTGACATTGGCTCCTGTGGACTCCACAAATGAATCCCCTTTGTTTATCTTCTTAATCACCACTTCGTCAGGAAGCCCAAAGCCTGGTATGGAGGCAGAACAGACAGGAAGATGCTCATCACATTAAGGTGAATGACCTGGGCTTTTTTCACCATTAACATTACAAAAAAGGTATGCGTGTTCGAGATTTAGGCTTAGAACCAAAGAAGTGTGAGGCTAAAATGCATGTATACATCAGTGTACAGATGGCTCAGATGTAACCCTAACACATGACCTGGTGGATGTGAAAAGGTTAATCTCAGATAACTAGATCTGATTCTCCTTCCTCTGGCCTTCATGAGGACGTGCAGGTGGAGTCCGCCTCATACCTTCTATTGTGATGGAGTCTGGTAGGACCATGGAGCTGGTAACACTGTAGACACCTGGGAGAACAATGACCATTTCACCCTCATGGCATGAATCCACAGCTGATACAGGGTCTCTGTGAAACTGAACATTTCAGCAGGAAAATAAGTTCAAACATTATAGAAAAGGCAAATTAATAAAAGTACTGACTAAAATGTACTCTGACTTGTATTTCATTGCAAATGGTATCAACAGGACAGTATGTGTAAAAATTACCGAAATATTTAAAAACTATATTCCTAAAGATAGAGGGGGATTTGGATATTTCAACATCTACTGCGAAGAACATAATTTAAACAATTAAGTTATCTGGATTATTTCAGTGTGTAAAAGGCACAGATGATGTCTAAGCCGAACAACGTGACCTCTGACCCCTCAGATGGCACTGCATCAACAACTGTCATTCACCTATAGCTTATAGAGCCACATGCAAACCCTTGTCAAGCTCTACAATACAGAGTTACAGCCACAAATGCCCAATGATACCTTTAGTTAACTGACTCCAGAATAATCATCGACTTCTTAAAGGCTTCTAGGATGTACATCTCACTGTAAATCCATATTGTGGTGAGACAAATCACTCTTCTTTTTGCTTGTTACCTACCTGAATTTCAGAGTCATCATTGGAACACAGAGGAAGCAGCCTGTCATTGAGGAGGGACTGGAGCTGGATCGTGGTGCAGGATGATGAGACCACATGGACCACCTTGACACCTGATGTTCTGGGTCCACGGCTCTGCACACATTGCTGCCTGGCATTACCTTTATAGCCAAGCACATACCTGGAGCAGAGGTGGATGTTGGGAAAGTGAGTATAATGGAAACAGTGAAATGAAAGAGCGCTGATTTAACTTTCACACACCTTAACAAGGGGTTTTCGATGATGTGCAGCTTGCGTTTCAATGTTTCCAGCTGATCATAGAGCTTCAGACCTTCCACCATAGACACGTTGTCCAGCTCAGAGTCTGAGTCAATGCTCAGGCTGCTACGCAGCGCAGAGAACTGCTGAAAGCACTGGGAGCAGTTTTCCAATAAAGACTGGTACTCTACCACTAGACCTGCCGGGACTCTGTCCTCCAAGATGTCGTAGTGTCTGAGGGAAGATGTGTGATGAAGTTTATAAGCCTACCTCACCACTTATCAATAACAAACTAACTCACAGTGAACTCACAGTCTGAGACGAGGCTCTACACAACGAACAAAGTAGTCAAAGTCATCATCCTCATCTTCTTCATCCCACTGCCTCCATATGTGCTTGTAGAAAAATCTGAAAGTTAGAGAAAAGGTTGAATCATGGAGAACAGGGGACAGTCGGCCAAATGACAACAACTGGATACCAGAGTTAGGTTTGATTCAGTAAATGTCATACCTCAAGTGTTCGATGGCAAGGGCGGTCTCGTCAAAGTCTCCCGACTCATCATAGACCACCTGAAGCTCCTGCAGGAGGACTCTGTGCTGTGTGGCCTCCAGGAGAGACTTCATGGACTCCTCATTGAGTTCACAGCCTTTGGCCTCGCACTGCAGAGGCAGCACCAGCTTCACACATGCTTTCAGATCTTTAAAGTCTATGTCACATACCTGAAATTAGGACCACATTTTCAGAAAGGGAAAATGTTTTTATCTCATCTTCATGCTCCAATATGAGATAATTGTTTCCCTCTGGCAGAGTAAGGCGTGTTTTACCACTTATACTAAAGGGAAGAAGGAAAACACATTTTATTCACAAAATTTTTTCTTGTCCAGAAGCTCAGGGATCATTCATCATTTCACTTCACCGTCACCAAGTAGTCACGTCAAAATCAATCAGTTTATCCTTCAAACAGAGCCTTTAAGTCAGTGTAAAGTAGGCCTGTAGAAGAGCTGGAAAGGTCATTTTTTCATATCAGGTTTTTAAATTGCGGTTGAAGGAGGTACTTATTCAGTCAGTGCAATACCTACCTATGTATATTAGTCACCTCTAAAAAGCAGCATCACTTCGTGTTCAAACATACAAATTTACAGCAAAAAACCCCTTGATATAACATGACAGACATATTTGAGACTGCCATTGGTGAAAAGCAACTCATATGCTGAAGTCAGAAAATATCAGCCAGTATTTCAGTGCATCCATAATATCCATCGTGTTTCAGAACACACGGCTCTCCAAAACATCTCACCTCCACCAGAACATCAAAGACATTAGTGGACCACAGAGCCTGCCAGTCACATGGTTCCACAACCTTCTCCAGGTAATCAGCTGTGAAGGCCTTCACTTCAGAGGGCTTACAGTCACCTTCAAAGAAAACAACAAATCTATGAGGAGTCTAATGACCCACAGCTCATAATTTGTAGTATGTTATCAGCAGGGCTTTTCTGTTACCCAGCATGTAGTCTTGATACGCTTTGAACCTCTCGTAGAACAGGAGGCAACTGGTCTGAAATGTGTCTGGGAGACTCGAATTCATCCCTGCCTGGAGCTCACGTCTCTGCAGCTGAGTCCCTGACTTTTCTGTGCCAAAGTAGTCTGTGCCACTGTCGTCATCACCATCATCACCCTCATTACCATCGTCTTTATCCTCAGCATCGCCTTCATTCTGAAACAGAGCTGTTGAAAACACGAGGCTTAAGGAATAGGAAACTAATAAGATAATAATATTACTATCAATAAATTATCAAGCACTAACTGTAAAAGATCTATTTCTTCATCTTCAGAAATATGTGGTTATTTATTGGCTTCACATCATAATCTATAAAACACCGTGTATCTGATGGTGAACGACAGTCTTCAATTGCAGCCCTAGTACTGTAAAACCACTGCCTTGAGGCTTAGGAATATATCTGATTGTGGCCTATTGATGCCGTTTGCCACATGCAGACAAATAGTATGCCAGCTGTATCTGTGTCATCAGTGTGTATCTGATGGACACCCTGTGTGTTGCATTAGTGTAACATGGTTTTATTGAATTCCACTGGTATTTTGCCAACAGGTTTAACCAGTTGCTCCAGCGTTGCTGAAAGCTATTACTTGTCTGACAGGGTACTGGACCCTCGAGGTATCACTAGTCACATGGGCAGGCTCATCTTAATTGTGTTTCCATCAGTTGTTTTTTTCCATCTCCTAGGCTGCTGGCCATTTGGATTAAAGCCTAAATACTGCATGAAACTGAATTTTTAGGTAGACATTGAGGCCACACAAGATTCGGATAGAGTTTGTGATGGGTGAAATCTGAAGTGAAATGGCTCTTTTTCACATTATATATTCAACCAGCAGTTGAACACCAGTAGTTTAATAATTAACTATGATACTATCCATTGTAGAGTACCTTCATCTTAAAATTTAAGTAACTGAAGCTCTAAAATAAAAGTAGCAGAGGAGAAAGTACAATGTTTACCTCCGAACTGTAATTGTGTTAAGTACAAAGATGCATTACAAGAGAAATATTCAGGTGAATTAGAAGAAAATTGCAAATAGTTCAGATCTGTGCAAAAGGATAGTATATTTACACAACTAGTTTGATGACGTTAAAAATGAATGTTAAAAGAAGTAGAGTAGTAAAAGTAGTGTTAGCTTAGCTGTTAACAGTCATTTTTTAACATGACGTTTTCCATAACAATGCTAACTAGTGCACATAGTAAGACAAAACTCTGGTACTGACTGTTTATGGATATATATTTTATTTTAAAATATCTAGAAAAACGTTCGGTTACACAGACCTTGAATAATAGGAGACATGTTGTTGTTTCGTATGTCGAATTCAACGTTAACGTAGGAGTCCAACTCAGCCACAACGACGTCTGGCGCAGCCGCCTCCCCCTCCATCTTAAAGTTAAAATAAATGCCTTGAAAATATCCAAAGGAATCGGGCTAAAAGTCAACGGCCGTGTACTGACATACAACCATTAAACTTAACTGCACACACCCAACTACTTTTCAAAATTTCCCTCCCGCCGCTGACACCAGCGGTTTACTTCCGGTTCGGCGATTTTTAGCTCCTCCCCCCGATTGAACCCCTCTGGTAAATGAATCAGTTGCATCAGCTGATTCAACCACTTTTATGTTTTGGAAAATGGTAAAAAAAAATAAATAATAATAATTATGAATCAGAAGTAATGTAACATATGTCCATCCCACCTTAGTTTTACATTCGGATAAATACATTAGTACTATAGTATAGTATATAGACCCACTCTGTCATCTAATTGATTCGTTTGATTTATTGTGTAGGGTCTTGATTCTTCCAAGTGTTTAGTGTTAACTCTTAGAAACTGTTGTGCGCATTACACTTGTCATTCTTCATTTTTTATTATTTTGGCTGTATTCATGTATATGGAATGGATTTTGGCAAGACCATGTATTTTTATTTATCTTATTATTTCCTGATAAACTACTGCAGTAACTAAAATGCACTTTGTACGAACAAGTACACAAAATGTGCCTTTTAATAAACGCATTCAAGCTGAATTAAAAAAAAAAAAAAAAAAAATTTGCAGTGGAGCATAATACGAGCATTTTATGATCAGTTTTGCCTTGGAATTCATCATTTTAACCACACCAGATAGCTTCATTCTGTCAATATTTGGCATATGGAGGAGAAAACATGGTATTTCCACTAGATGGCACCAGATCCCCCCCTTCTTAAGCGTTAACCCTGAGATGCACACTGAAGGTATATAAAAATCACCCAGACATGCAGGCTGTTTCAACAAACATTTGTGAAAGACTGGGCCAAGTCTTAGGAGCTCAGTGAATTTGAGTGTGGTACTGTGATACGATGCCACCTGTGCAAGAAATCCATTAATGAAATTTCCTTGCTATCAAATATTCTACAGTCAAACTGTTGGTGTGGTATTATAATGAAGTGGAAGAGGTTTGGAACAAGAACAACTCAGCCATGAGGTGGGGTTAGCACAAGCTGTGCAGAATTCATCACATTTCAGCAGAGTCAATAGCTGCAGACCTCCAATCTTCCTGTGACTTCAGATTAGCTCAACAACAGTGCATAGAGAGCTTCATGGAATGGATTTTCTTGGCCAGCCCTGCAGCTGCATCCAAGCCTTGCAGTGCAGATGCAGATGCAGTGGTGTAAAGCGCACCACCACTGGACTCTAGAGTAGTGGAGACTCATCTCTGGAATAATGGCCCATGCTTTGTCCTGCAATCTGATATATGTGTCTAGGTTTTGCTGTTGCCAGGAGAATGGTACTTCCCTGATTGCACTAAGCTAAGTATAAAGTTTGGTGAAGGAGGGATTATGGTGCAGGGTTGTTTTCAGGGGTTGGGCTTGGCTCCGTTGTTCCAGTGACAGAAGCACTTAATACTTCAGCAGACTAAGACATTTTGAACAATTTCATGCTCCCAATTCTAGGGGAACAGTTTGGAGATGGCCCCCTTCTGGTTCCAACATGACTACACAGCAGTACACAATGCAACATCCATAAAGACATGGATGAGTGAGTTTGGAATGGAGGAACCTGACTGGATTTAGAATTAGAGTGGAGACTGCAAGCAGCAGTCAGTACCTGATCTCACAAATGGGGTTCTAGAAGAATACTCAAAAATGTACCATCAACACATTCCTAAACCTTGTGTAGAGCCTTCCCAGAAGAGTTGAAGCTGTTATAACTACAATGGGTGAGTCAACTGCATATTAAATCCTATAGATTAAAATGTTTTATTTCTTTGTTTGTTTGTTTTTTATACAGACCACTTTATACAGCAACAAACAAAGACAAACAAAATCTTGTTGTACTGTACTACTTGTATTTTGCAATTGCATTGAAGCCAATTGTATTGTATTTTACTCTTATTTTCCCATTATTGCAACTACAGTTTTGGCCGCTAGGGGAAGCATTACCTAAACCGGCCCTTTTCAGGGCCAACCATCGTGTGGTAGAAGAAGAAACTGTTTGGCTGGCGTAACACAACCTGCATTGGTCGTGGTGCCAGCAAAAAGGTAAAAGGTGACGAGTTGTCACCAAACTACTTGATGTTTCGACAATAGCGTCCTCTGTGTAAAGGCAATTTTTACCACGTGATCTGTAAAACGTGACGTAATGGGTAGGGTTGCAGCATTTTAAAAAAGGACGCACATCATCCCATCAGTTAGCATTAGCATGCTAACGTAAGGAAATGTTAATGTAGCTTCAGCGGCTACATCTCGCCGTCACAGAGACATGATATAACCTGTCCATTTTCCCACCCTGGGGTTAGTGTTTATATCTGTTGGAGTTTTTTGTTGTGACCTGAAATGTCTGCCCGCTAAACGTCGTGCTGATCTGAATTAGAAAAAAAAATCTCGGTTTTCAACGGGACAAGCTACCTCTAACTGGACTCATTGTAAATAAGGTGGATTTGTACCTAAACGAGGTCTGATGTGAAGAAAAACTGTGAGATGTCACTTCTGTACATTTTCACAAATAGAATAAAGGTTTCACAAACCTCTAAACTGTGTCAAGCAGAATCTTTAGCCTGTTTTTGACAATCGTCTGTATTTTTGACTAATGCTAAGTGAAGTGTGTTGTGTTGTGTTGTGAACCATGCTCTTAAAAATAATGAATTTCTTTCGTTTTTAATAACAGGAGAAAGGTTTGACAAATTTGAAAGTGGGTTTCAGTCAGCATTAGGACATTACTTATAACATCTAAACACTTTAACATCATTCAAAGGAGGAAATGTCACACAGACACTGTAAAAGATTGAGGTCAGACAGCAAAGTTTAATAAATGTGTCTATGCCCTTGCAAATATCCTCACTACACCATCACTGACAATTTATTGCAGCCTTGGCGATCACTCACATAAAAATACTGTAGCATTGTGTCTTATGAAGATCCTCTTGCATTATAGTGAAAATGTGTATAAGTTGATGTTTGAGCCAAACAACAGCTTTATAAGCTCAACAAAGAACCCCTGAATCTGCAAGATGAGAGAGATAACACGAATACTATAGCAGAGGTTAAACATGGAATACAAGCACACACTCTGTCCTCAGAATTAGCCAAACCTGATCTGCAAAGGAATCATTTACTGTAATGGCAGCCTTTGGTGGAATATGCCTTTAATTGTATAAATTATATCTTGCAGCTAAGAACATTAGAAGTATTTAAATCAGAAGTACACAACAGCTCAAAGGTGTTCATTTGTATTTAAGGAGGTTCACTATGCAGCCACTATTAGTGATGCAAAAAAACAAGCATCTGTCAAACTTGTCTTTTTAATGACAGGACCATGAGAAACGTTTCCTATAAGATGAAGCTACACAGTATTATTTCAGGCCTGAAAACTACGTGCACATCACTGTTGGGGATATGGACAATGGATGCATGCATGTTGAAACTATTATCACATCACTATGGCTAGTACTTAAAGTATGTTAATGCTCAGATGATCTGTTTAATGAAGTGGGTTAAGTAATGGTGATGGAGAGGTAGGAACAGATTGGGTGAGTAGTAGCACGGAGTCAAAAAATAGAAACTGAAATTATTTTATGAGCATTTTTAAATGAAATGAATGTTAAAAGAATGTTAAAAATGATACACTCCCAAGGTTTTTCCAACCTTTATAGTTATCATGAGTAACCACCTTTAGGTACCCAAGCCATTATGAGGACCTCCAAAGCCACAATGAGGCAAAATCACTTTTTTGTCCCCAGATCTAATGATCTCAGTGTATTCCCAGTGCACATAAGGAAAGTCTTTCATTTCTTTCCACACTTAGATGACAGAAGAAATCATCTTAAATTATGCTTAATTATCTATTTTATTGATAATGTGAAATATAAACTGCCTTGTGAAAGAACTGCCCAACTTCATATGAATGTGCCTTACTCAGACAGCACCTATGTCCTTTGAAAACCAAGGGTGAGCTCTTGACTTCATACTTTATTTTGGGGTTAGATGTGTTGATTCACTGTGGATATAACCCAGTGCTATCATATAATAAATACAACAACACCTGGAAAACCTCAGCTCTGTGCAGTGTTCACCTCAAACATTTTATGTGGACATAAGTGTCTTTATTTCACTCTTAGCGTGAGGAAACATTTTTTTCACTGCAGCTACTTGTTTGATGTGAACTTGTGAGAGAAAAAATGTAAGCATACAGCTTGCAGTGTGCAGTGAAATTACTAATCTCTTTTCTTTCATCCTCATATCATATGTTTTACTTTCATTAGTAGGTGTTGCACATTGAGTGTAAAGTCTGCTCATACCTCCTCTTCCTTTCAGGATCAGTGAGTCTGTATTCTCAACCTATGTGGTGTTTTGTAGAAAGCCAGGAATGTGTATTTATCAGAATTACTCACAGTTGACTTGACTATTCCAAGACGGGACAAAGGTTCTCTCATCCTGGATTTCTGAATTCTACTTTTGTGAACCAGGCCCCAGGTTATCTTCATGTGATAAACACAAATAGCACAAACTGATAAAAAAGAGTGAAGACACATTTATCTAATTGGAAATCACATTCATGTGCTAAGAAACAGTCAGAAAAATGTGAAGTTGATGTAACAACTGACATAATCTGGTTTTGTTCTGGATTCACACCTGGACCATCACCAACATCTGACCCAGTGGAAATGGGATATGAAATAGGTCACCCATAGCTTTCATGGTGTATTGAAAAGAGGTCAAAAAGCCTGTGGAAACCTTTTTAATGATGTAAAGAGTTCATTTTTAGGAAATTCATTCATTAAAATTCCAGGTTCTACCAAAATAAACTGCTGTATATATCACATAGATTCTCTAAAGTAGTAGCTTGCACAAAGGGTAAATTATTTCTAAATTGATGTTTAAATGTGTAGTATGGGATATTTGCTCTAGCTTGTGTGCTTACATTACACTTATGTTGGATTTGGTCATTTATTGACACTAGGAATCTCCTTTACTAGTCTAACAATGGTCTCAGTTACCTACATCCATGATAACAACCACAAAACACTAATTTCTATGTAAAGGTTCTATGTTGGATGTTCTGTGGAAGTCCTTATACTTGCTCTTCTGCTTCCTTAGTACTGCCACAATGTGCAACACTAGATCCCATTAACTTAACCCTCAAAGATGTACAACTACTTTTGGGGACTTCAAAAGAAATTAACCTTCTCTCAGTCATTTATCACCATTTATTCTCATATTCTCCTCTGCATTCTGTATTTTTCAGTGAAAGTCAGATATTTTCCAATATTTATTTTGCTGGTTGTGTAGATGTTCATAAAAACTCGGGGAAAATTCTAAGGTTATAATATCACAATAGACAAAACTTAGGAAGAAGTGACATTTTCAACAAAATATATCATTAACTGAACATAAAAATGAGTATCTCCAACCACTGTCATTTATCAAATTACATCGATTATACTAATTAATCAAAGTGTCAGAAAATGATGGTATGTCCATGTTCATTACATCCAAAAGGGCCATATCTGATGATGCTGAAAAGATGAACTCCATTTTACCGGAATTATTTTGATGTATTCATAGGTGTAGGGGTTCTAAAGTTATTGTTTGAAATTAGTAGATGCCATTGGTCAGTGGCAGATGTTTAGGTCTTAAAGGGTTTAAAATCCTTTCTTAATGACAACACATTTGTGTCCCAATAAAATGAGGGATTCTAACTAAAATTCCACATGAGCACAAGACAGTGCACAAATATTACATAAAGAATCCTTGACAAATCTATTGGCTTCAGATCTTGCTTGATGGAAATAATGATTTTGAAGACTAACCAGCTTGAATCTTCTCTGTCTAGGTTCTTGTCTAAGTGAAGGTCCTTCGTCTCCGTTTTAAGATGTGTGATGAGGAAAATGGCGGCGACAATGGCACGATGTCAAAGAACGATGACATCGACGACCTCTCGGCGAGCGATGAATCTGAACCCGAGGAACAACCCAGCTCCGCACCTTTCGATCCCGAACTGGATGGTGACGATGATGATGATGATGATGTTAGGGCTGTTTCAGTCGCTGCTCCAGCTTCCAGACCGACAGCGCTGAGCTCTTTCAGCCTGAAGGGAGGCGGCTCGGACTTCTCCAACCGCAGCCAGAGCATCTTCGACTGCTTGGACAGTGTGGCCAAGCTGGCCTCGTCATCACTGGGCCAGGATAATGTCATAGACGGAGTGTTTGCTCGACCTTTGCCTCCGGTCCACAGCCGCAAGACCAGCCAGCCCCCGTTGAGCAGCCCCACGCCGGCAAAGAAAAGAGGAGTTCCCGACTACATGGTGCACCCCGACCGCTGGACCCACTACAGTCTGGAAGACGTGGCTGAGACCAGTGACCAAGGCAACAGCAGGGTGGCCCACCAGTTCCTGGCCGGCCTGCGGCAGAAGAAAGACGATCCAGAGCCAGACAGTCAAAGCTCCTGCAGCAGCCAACAGAAAATCATCTTCTCTAAACCCAACCGGGCAGCGAAGGAGCAGAATCCTGACGAGCTGGCATCTACAAGAGGCAAGGAGAAGGGGATGCGTCTTAGTCACCTGGAAGACGAAGACGAGGAGGAGGGGGGAAGGGCGAAAGAGAGGCCTGAGGAAAAGCACAAAGACTCTAAGGTCGGAAAAGAGGGGGGTGTCAAGAAACTAGTACAAAAAGAAAAAGGTTTGAAAGAGGAGGATGAAGAAGTGGGGACGAAACAAGAGGACAACCCCAGCTTTGTCTCATTTAAGAAGACAAACCGCAAGACCTACAGGAAGAGCTCAGGCCAGGACAACTAAGGAGAGCAGGAACAGAGCTGACACTACCACAGCGGGACATAGAGTACAACGCAAAAGTCTTAGGCCACCTTTGTCTTTGTTGTTTTTACAAGGTCGAAATGAGCAAACGTATTTAATTCTTATTCTCGTTTCTTCCGATACAAGAAAATGCAGTAAATGTGTGCACAGCCTTATGGGGGCTTTCAGAACATTACAGACCAGCAGGATTTCAGCTTGTTTGATTGTGAATCTTTGGTCTGAACTGGACTTAAGAAGCTAATTACATGGCTAATGAAAGTGAATATTCTACTGTTATTCCCATTTACATGCTCTACATACACTGTAAAAATATTTTCCACTAGTGGCAGAGTTCTTTGACCACATGCCTCCTTGTTTGGCCCCTTCAACCACCATCTAGAAGAAACATTACAGCATGTTTCTTCTGTTATATTTTGTTAAAATTAGATTTTTTTCTCCTTCTGACCAGAAAAGGGCTTTTATTTTGGTTCTGTATCCTCCTGAGACCCAGCAATGCATTTTTGGCCTCGGTAGTGGATATGAGTTTCACAGCTTTATTAAAAAAAATAAATAGAATAAAAATAAGTGTTCACTGCAAAGGACATTTCATTAAATTAAAAAAAAATTTCTGAAATATGTGGCATCATACGGTTTCCAATCAAGGCAATTATTTAATGTAGTAAAAAAAAAAAAATTATTTACTGGGTCTCAGGAGGATTTATCTATACCCCAGCCTGAAAAACTATGCAAAGCTGAGTGTTGCATATTCTGAATGTGATGTATAGATGCACCAAGAACCTGAACAGTGTTGTATATCCCACATCTTAATTGGAAAATGCTTCATATGGACCCATAAACGTTGTCATATTGGGGATAATAGTGGAATATAAGTGTGCACTTAAATGTATTGAGTGACTGAACAGCCAATACAAACTTCAATTAGTCATTTATATCCTTTCTTGAAAATATGGTAAACTTACCGTTGTGTTTTGTCTTTAGTCTTGTGTCACAAGTCCCAAAAAAAGCTGAGTAACATGAATAATGATAAGTACACTGAAAAAAAGAGAAATGGGAAGGCTAAGTATGACTTTTCTAGAGTAGTTTTAAAGCATGCAACAGGTCATGTCATTGAATTTACTGTTGTTGTTGTTGTTGTTGTTGTTATTTTTAATCCTAAAGACATTTTCTCATGTTGGATGTTCTTTAATAAAAATATGGAATTTTGTTATATCATTTGTCATTTTTCAAGCATGAGGAAAAAAATATGTAGTCTACTCCTGCTGTAAGTTAAGTAAAGGTGAAAACTTCCTGAAGTCCTAAAGCTTTTTGTGGCCAGATATGAAGCATTAACATATCATCCTTAATATTTTTATATGTGTGCAATGAATAAAATGTTTCAGGGAAATATTGGGCAATCATTTATAACTATTTACAAATTACTAAATGGCCACATTGTTCTACTTAAGCTTATCACCCATTTGCATTTTGCAGCATTTTGCATTGCAGACGGCAGGAAAGTGACTTTTCCAAAAAAGGCATCAAAGTATAAACATGTACCTCAGATGACCTACTTTCTTATAAGTCAGGTGTGTTCACGTACCTTTTCCAGGAAACAGGTTTAGTGTCTACCCGCTAATAGAAAGTAAAACCTGACAGTGTCTGATATTTAAAATACTTCATTTATCTGCTCCAAATGTGTAGGTTTTACATGTTTGTGATAAATGGAAGGATGACGTGTTCCTTTATGGGTACAGATAATTCCTCTCTTTTTTTAGGTCTGTTTTTATGGGCTGGTGAAAGGTTGACTTTAGGCTGTAAAAATAGAGCTTTAATATATTTAGAGAATGTGATGTAATGTTGGGGGATTCATTTAACCAGTATACAGTCATGGAAAAAAATATTAGTTCAGCCTTGGGCAAAAATGGGAATAAAGTGTTCATATCAAGCAATTTATATACCTGTGGGACATTTTCACAATGTTGAAGTAGAATATTACAGTAATTAAAAATCCAAAATTATCACGATGTCATATTTAGATGAACTATAATCTTAAAATTAGTGGACCTTTGGCAGTATTTTAGCTAGAAAGAAAGAAAGAAAGAAAGAAAGAAAGAAAGAAAGAAAGAAAGAAAGAAAGAAAGAAAGATGTATTTTTCCAAAGTTTTGATTCTTAATTGTCCTCCACTTCTGGAATGGCCTAATAGTGCTCACATTACTGATTTTTATCTTGCAACTTGAACATCTCCTTTTTTAAAAATAAAGAAAGAAAGAAAGAAAGAAAGAAAGAAAGAAAGAAAGAAAGAAAGAAAGAAAGAAAGAAAGAAAGAAAGAAAGTTAGTTGGCGGATTCAATTAACCAATGGTAAAGGGCAAAAATGGGAATAAAGTGTTAATATTAATCAGTTTGAATGGCTGTGGAACATTTTCACAATGTTGAAGTAGAAAATTAATATGATTTAAAAAAAAAAACAAAAAAAAAACGACGATGTAAAATTTAGATGAAGTACAATATTAAAAATAATTAGACCTTTGGCAGTAAAAAGAAAGAAAGAAAGAAAGAAAGAAAGAAAGAAAGAAAGAAAGAAAGAAAGAAAGAAAGAAAGAAAGAAAGAAAGAAGTGTTTCTCTACAGTTTCGTTTCCTAAATCGTCCTCCACTTGTGGAATGTGTCATTAGTTCTCACATTACAGATTTTTATCTCGGAACCTGAACGCCTCCTTTGCCGTGTCTGGCCGGTGACGTCACCTCCAGGTAAAGACGGCACACCTTTACCTTTACCTCCACACACACGAGGACGCAAACACCTGAGTGCCGCAGCAGAAATGCGGAAGTGCAGTGCGCGCACAGTTATACAGAGGATAAATGTAATGCGTGTTTTTCGGATGGATTTCCACGCGTGTCCCATGTGGATGTAGCAGTGTTCCAGCAGAAGATCAGTGAAGTTTTGAGGTTAACTTCAACATGTTTTTTAAGAGGGCTGAGGTAAGTCTGGAGCTGCAGGTGAGGAGTTCACTGTCCTCTTATTATCATGGAAAGATGAGTATTTGGTAAACAGGACTGAAGCTGTTTACATGGAATCAAACCCTAATGAACTCTTCTTCATAACATTTCTCAGCTTCAATTTACTTACATTTCAGTTCAGTTTTCAGGCACTTTAATGAACAAAAACACTGGTAGTTTAATTAAGCAAAACATCCCTAACAGATACTGCTGTAAATCCAATCCAACTTTATTTGTAACGCACTTTAAAACAACCACAGTGGACCAAAGTGAAGTACAGAAAACAATTAAAACAAAATAAAATACAGAATAGATTAAAAGACATAGAAACTGTACAGAAGAATAAAATAAAATAAATAATATATATATAGAAATAATACATAATATATATAAAATATTCCACTACAGTAAAAACTAATGCATTAAAACCCTTATTTAGGCCCAAATGTGCAAGTAAAATGTAAATAAAGAATGAAAAGTCATTGTGAGAGTGTTGTAGTGATGTTTTTGATTCATTACACTGTTGTTTTCAAGTATATCTTACATTTTACTGTTGCATATATTTAAGAATAATCTTATTTTAGTCACTTTAATCTACAGCTATGGATCATATTCAATAAAATCATCATTATTATAGAAGCATCCGTCTCTAAAAAGTAACATTTTCATGAGATCATTCGACATTGAAAGTTGACACATTGGGAAATCGGTGGTGTTCGTTGGAGAAAAGAAACTAAAGCTGTTAAATAGAGTGGAGCAAAACGTACAGTGTGAAGTGAAGGTATAAAGGTATAAAATGGAAATAATGCAGTCAGTTACTAAATGCTACTTGGTTACATACATTATTGTGATTTTCAGACCTCGAGATGATGTTTTGTCCAATAAAAGTGATGTAAATTCTACTAAAATTCAGTGTCATCTTCAAGAAAACAAGTAAAGCCATAGAAGATAATAGTATTTACAAAATGTCTATGACTAAATAATAAGTGTTCAGATGTAGATCAGAAGTGAAACCAGCGGCTGGGGTCACACCTATGCTAAAGGTTCACTATATGAATCAGACTGGAAACAGTTTATCGTATTATCTGGGCTGGTGTGGTGACACTAAAGATAGCAGAGAAAAAGAAACGGTGTATGAAGCAGGTTTCACTGACGGACACGTCTGGACCTGCAGCCTGAATAATGTCATGAGGAGGATGAGAAGCTCTGACACCATGCATATCAATCATAATAAAACTATCAGAAAGATCACATTATACGGTCATAATATACAGTGGTGGAAAAAAGTTTTTGGACACCCCATGGATTTGTGATCTATTGCATTCAGAATCCTTCTCAAGTCACTGAAATCTGCCCAGTATTGTTCCCTTCTCCAAACCCACATGCTCCTTCTGCACATGCTCAGTTCTGTCCAGGTCAAAACTGGATGTTTCAACAGAAAAAAAATACAGGACATGATATGCTAAAACTGTCAATCTTTTTTTTTTTTCTTTTCTTATAAACAATAAACAAAACAAAAAAAAAATTGCATCTGTTTGTCTGATGCAGCCACATGTATTAAAACACAAAAAATATGTTTCCACAGATATTTCATGATTATATTTAAGATTGTGTACAATTTTAAGGGTGTCCAAAAAGTTATTTCCAGGATTGTATAACGCAATATACAGTATTAGATTATATCACAGGAGGTTTCCATATTCTGTTCAATAATATCCTCTTTAGTTGAGTCAGACTAGTACTAACGTAACTATTTATTTAGTTTTTTGTACTTTTTACACAACTATTCACTAAGGATTGTATAAACATGTGTTATTCACTGTGATTTAATATCCTACGCATGCGATCAAAATTAAATAACAATAAAATTAAAAGCATACTTTAGTTTTTAGTTTCTTTGTAAAACACGTCACACAAGCTCCACCTTCATAAGGCTGAGATTTAGTTGGAACTGCACAGTAAGTCACCAGTTATTAAGATGAATAATAAGCTGTTATTTACATGATGTTATGAGTTATGAGCCATGTGTTCATCAGCATAAATTTAGGCTTGAATTATGACAACACAACAGCATGTGAGTGATCACAGTGTCCAGGTTTTAGTCACGTACCTTCGAGAAAAGAAGATTAATATTGCAAACGTTGATTTAACATATAAAATACGTAATCTTGTAAATATAAACTATTTCAGTAAATAATTTATATAACATATTTCTAAATAACAGCTGAATGAAAATGAAAATACTTGAATAACCTCCTTAGACCCAGTAATGCATTTTTGGCATTTTGGTTTTACAGCTTTACTAAAAAAAAAAAAAAAAAAAAAAAGCTGTCCGCTGCAAAGAATATTCCATTAAAAAATAAAAATTTATCTGGAAAACTTGTTGCCTCATGACATTTTTAATCAAGACAATTATTTAATGTAAAAAAAGCCTAAACTTTTATTGTTCTGGGTCTCAGGAGGATAAACCAAAATAAAGACAGAGTGGACGTGCTTCAGTTAAAGCTTGGTGAAAATGCCTCTCAGACTTAGTTTTTTAGAACCTCAAGTGACCATATCTGATCACTTAAGAAAGAGGACACGGCTCCTTTTTTATTCCTATTTATGCACATCCCGGTTACAGTTAATCAAGAATAAATCACATTGTTACAATAATTTCATGAGAAGAGGTTAAATATTAGACTTCAGCTTTATGGGCAGCAGTGTATATTATATCGATAAAAGTAAAAACAGAGTCATCTGATGGTCTTCTTAGTGTAACAGGGACAAACATGCATTTTATTCTTATACAAAACTTAAGGCCTTAGTATTAATTAAAGTGGTGAGTTATAGCAAGTTTACCCCCTGGCATTTATCTGGGATGGATGCATTACACTGGGGAACACAATTTTTGTTGAGTTCGGTCTGACAGCTGTTTTTAACTCATTTTTTGGGTGCAGAATCCAAAACTGATCTCAGTTTTTGAACTATAGGATCCCTGTTTCTTAAAAAATATGAAAAATACTGTACTTAACAGATATGTGCTTGTTATATAAACATTTTCAAATACTGACATACAATGAAATATGACAGAAACAGGCATGACTGCAATGTTTATTTAACACTATTATGTTTTTACAAAGCATATGGCTCCTGTAATTCCAGTAGTATTAGTTCTGACCTGTTGGAGCTGCACACACCTCTCACTGCACTGTCTGAGTTGTGACTGAACAAACAAGTGTCCACGTAGCTGTAGATGAGTCCAATCGGAATCAGCTGGAAAGTCTGACTACAG
>JAPTMW010000018.1:11789613-11808084 GCA_029822955.1 Ostorhinchus angustatus | reverse complement strand
TGACTTTTTATTATTGTAGATATATGTCTACTTTTTTAATGTGAAAGAAGCACACAGGCCCATTTTCAATGTTGATTTTGTGTCACCACTCTTAAAAGTAAGGCCAGCCGTAAGAGAGGATTCTGTACAATCTATCGTGTCCTATGAGCAACGCGTACATCAAAAGGCTTTCACTGTTGTCTCCAAGGTGTGTGTGTGTGTGTGTGTGCGCGCGCTATCTTTCCATGCATCTCTTTAAAGTGGCCATCTTTTATGCTTTTACTTAAGAGATGTTGAGCTCTTCTTACTTTAGCCACCACTGGGAAAGCCCTTTGGTATGATAAATTATGAAGTTCAACCCCCCCCCCCCTTCCGTTTCCCTTTCCTTTTTCCCAGGGAACGCTACTAGTTTTAATTAAAGCACTTCACCTTGCTAGTTTAAAGGCTATCACGGGCCCAGTGATAACTTAGAGAGAGTGTGAGCGAGAGGGAGATGGAGCGCAGGGCTTTGGATAACACCGAGCATTTAAAACCGGCCCTGGCGAGTTCATATTAATTTGGCTTATCTCCAAGTATAAGAAAAAATAAAAAATCCAGGTACAAGTGAGACAGATCCCAGGATTTAATGAGCTCAAAATGTAAAGGCAATGTCAAAACAGTTTTTTTTTTTTTCCACCTTAACTTTTTTCCTGTTAGAAGGGGGAGGAAACGAGGAGAGAACTTGTCTAAGCTAAAAGCCAAACAGTAAGATCAGTGTTTCAGGGGTAACTAGTATTAGCAGGGATTTCAGGCTTGTTTGACACGGCGCGTTGAAGGAATGGCTTAAAATAGACGGCGGCAGGTAGAGGAGGTACGCGGTGGGAGAATGAAAGGGAGAGTGAGGTAGACAGGAAGAGAGGGAAGGCTAATACCTGGGCTTCACTCCGCTTTGTCGCCCCGCTGATAGAATGCTCAGAGGATATTACCGCTTTTCAACCCAATCGCTCTTTTTTATCCCCATCTCTCTCTCTATCATTGACTGACTTCTTTTCTCTGCCTTATGTCTTCTCCCACTCTCTCTCACTCTCTTTCTCTTGTCTGTTTTTGCGCACACATACACACCCGCCCACCTACAGCCTTTTTCTCTCCGAGGTGTTTGCCTGCCTGGCTAGCGGGAGCTAAGTATTTATATAAGTCTGTGACAGGTGCGAGCAAGTTGACGGCAGATGGGGCGAGGTGGAGAGGGTTGTACAGGAGTTAAGGCAGGTGATAGCATCACAAATCTCCCGCTTCCTTCTTTTTAAGGCGGTGGGTGAGTGTCTCAGGATGACTCCTTTAACATAAGCCTCTTCTGAACTGTGGTTTTAGTACTTAACACCCGCATTTCAAACCAAATCCCAAACCAGTGACTTGAGATTGGAGTTTTAAAGAAGGGGGGGAAAAAAAAGGTGCCTGATATCATAATATGTAACTTTGCCGGCTGTATCCTACCAGTGCAGGAGGGTAGAGTGCTTATTAAGCATGCACACAGGGTGCGTAGCGCACAGAGCCTGTTATTGTATTGATTTTCCCGATATAGAGTGAAACCTCATTTGTTTCAGTGCACAGTGCAAATATGTTTTATTCTTGTTTTGCCTCATATAAATCATGCAACATGCATTTTTCCAGCTGTTCAGTTTTCTTGATAAGGCTGTGTTTGTCAGGGCTGTAAAGAGATCTCAGCCTTTTCCATTTTTCAGCAGTAGAAGATCACTTGAAGACACTTGAATATAGGAAATAATGTCTTTAGGTTCTCAGGTGCTCTCAATTGTTTCCCATTTCATTGTTTGCATAAATGGATGTTGATGACTTTTCATTCTGTGATTCAACTCAGCACAGAAATACTGAAATTCAAGATGACTGGATGTGATAACTGAAAAGTGCAGTCAACTCTTCACAATAAAATGTAACCGTTGTACATTTCTGTAAACCATAGATACATATAATATCAATATTTTTTTGTTTTTCATAGCATTACTCATTTAACTGTTTATAGGTAAGTTTAAGCACTAACAGCACTTGGATTAGAGTTTGAGAAATATTCTAGGGTTTGGTTTAATGCTGGAAAATTCTGAACAATGAGCTCAAAATTACTTGCAATGTATTTATCAAAGTCATGCATTCATTTATTTTTCAAACTGCTTAGTCTTTGAGAGGGTCACAGGGGTGCCAGATCCTATCCTGGCCAAATTCTAATCCTCAAGATTGAAACTAAACCACCATATTTTCCTAAACTAACCCAAAGCATTTTCATTTCTTGAACTTAAAAACTTATGTGATCTATCATCCACCTCAGCGTCTTTCAATGAAAAATTACACTGACAAACAACTTTCATATTAAATGTATCTTTGGTTTTGCGTACACATTTTTTTCTCTACTTTTACAGTTCTGTTCATGCAACAAAAGACAAGAAAAGGTGTAAACAACAGCAGAATCTGTCAAACACCATTAGCTCTCATTAAACAAGTGTCACAATCATGATAAATCACAGATATTTTGAAGTGAGAAAGTGTAATAACTATAAGGTAACCATTTTATGTCCTGATCACAAAAACTTAACTCTATACCCAGGGGCAGTACAGTATTAGTATTGATTAAGAATGTGGGTAATTTACAATATGTATGATTCTAAAACATAACAAATGATACTTAAAGGACCATATAATCAATGCAGATGATGCAGAATTTGATGACTGAAGCCTTCCTGTACCTTCATCAATCATATGTCTAAAGATATAATGACTAAATGACCAATTATTAATTTATTACTGGCAATGTAGAGAGTGAAATGTGCATGTTAGACTCTGTCTTTTGGTCTTGTAATGTTTCTATAATATAATAGCAAAGCCAAGTCAGAAAGCAACACCCATGATCCCGTGCTACATGATATATGATCTATTTCTCCAAGTTTTATTATTGTTTTAATCATGCATTATAATGAAGTTTTGCTTCTTGATCTCTACTCTAATATGTTTCTCCTTACATTTAACATCGAGACAGAATATTGCTACATAAGACACCTCTAACAAACAATTTATATGTTGTATTAAAGAAACATGGAGACTTTTATACAGCCTAAATTGAAGGTGTTATTCACTAGACACTGAGCCTCCTGAAACTGTCATGTACACACTGATTCTCTGCAGCAGCTTGAAGATTGAATTAGTTAAAAAATATAAGTCAGTATAGTGTATGAGTGAGGATATTTTTAGGATGGGTTTGCTTTGCATAAACATATCTGAAAGCTGTGTGAATAGCTAAAATTTCAGCAGGACCAGCAGTTTGCATCTACCCTTTTCACAGTTTAAGTGAATCAAGCATTAGACTTCACTTGACAGGGAACATCCTCTAGTTTTTGTGTTTAACATGTGGCTGGAATAATGTTTAAAGTATATCGGTGTGAACACGGCTCAAATGTAACCCTAAACATAACTAAAAATAGGTTTCCGGTGACCTGGTGGATATGAAGAGGCTAAACCGTTCATATCCAATGCACCATCAGGATTAAATGGAGTACAATTAAGTAATGGCATTACCTGCATTGCTGTAGATAAGCAGAGTGTGAAGCCACCACAACAGCCCACAGGCTAGATGTGTTAGTTGGGAAGTACCTACTCAGGAAACAACATATAACAAACATATCCCCTTCCTCAAACAAACATGTCCCTGTCTCCACATTATCACCTTAGCCTGAACAAAATGCCTCTCTTTGCTCTCGTCTGCATCCATGAGCGCAGGTAGCACAGCTTGTTTGTTAACATCAACACCAAAGAGAGGGAGAGAGGCAGAGGAGGGGAAAAAAATCAATCTAATACTGCAGAACTATCAGATCATATGAAATTATGGATTCTTGGTCTGAGCATTCAGCCCTTGTCTGCCGAGCTGTGCAAATCAATTCAAACAGACACAAAGAGCAAACACACGCCGAACGCCACAATAGGAAATTGAAGCGAGCGGAGCCTCCCTTTTTAAAATATGCCGCTACATATTTGTTTTGTGGATTACCATTCTGAAATGAAATTTGAACAGTTACTTAAAATAATATGCAAAAGATATTTCCTGCTTTTTTTTTTTTATTATTCCTCTCCTCCATCCCCTCGTCCTTTTGTTTGTTGGAGGAGTGGGGAGCGATGGTAGAGGCCACAATGTAAACAGACACACAGAGCTGCTGTGATGCTGATTATGTTTCCAAAACATATTTTGGGGCCTTATCCCCATTGCAGGGAGCTGAGTATTTATCCTTTTTTGTTTCCATATTGTAGTGTTGGTTTTGAAACATTTATGACAGTATCTGAGGCGCAGTAAAAAAAAAAAAAAAAAAGAAAAGAAAGAAAGAAAAGGGGTGGGTGATGTTGCATTTGAGCTTTTCAAGGAGAAAAATGTGTGTCGTGTGAGGTGCAGGCAACATTCATTGACATCACTGGTTAAAAGGCAACCTTGCTCCCAGGTGGGAATCTGCTGTGTGAGAAATAAGAAGAGCAAATATTGTGAATCGGGTGCTTTAATGTAAGTATTCTTCTTAGTGGCCCCATTTTCAGCTCTAGTGTTTTCAGCCCTTTTAGCAGTCTTCTCTGTGCAGGATGTTATATCAGATTGACGACGTCCCTTAATTGTATTTCATCTTTGGTGACACCTGAGCAGAATAACTATTAGAAATGCTGTTTGGAATGAAATCAAATTCATGCACCCACTCAATACTCTCGCTCAATTGAAGTGCTTTTTTATGAACCAACAGTATCACATTGCAAAGAGAACAAAAGGCCTCTTGGATTGTGTTCCACTGAGCTGCCTTTACACTCCTTTAAACCTTCGCCCTGCTATATCACTGCATCCTATCTCTGTAGCTCTATACTCTTCTTCTGTAAAGGCACTAAAAATTTATGTCCCAGACTTCTTCCTCCCCTTACTGCTTTTTAAAGGGACATCGTCCTACTTACCTACCTTTCAGTATTTCAGCAGTATGCTTTGTAATGCCCCTGTTTTCCCCGAGGAGCCACTCCATCCTACCTTTAACCCTGCTCTGCTGCACTACTACATTTTTCAAAGAAAGTTTTTGAAAACAAAAAGCACCAGCACAAAAAAATAGAACAACCTAAAACAGTAGTGTTCCTGCATCTTGCATTTTTCTGCAGACGTGGGCCCTTTTGAGTGTCGACTACCATTTTCTTTCAGTAATGTCACCCCTCCGGTTTAGATTAAGGCGAATAGGGAATTCTTTCTTCACTGAGGTCAAAAGTTGTTTCCCTGGTTGGTTGTTGTTTGTTCATGGTTGAAATCCATTTTACACTGACAGCCAGCGTTAATAAAACATGAATGTTTAAAAGCGGATATTTCTTTATCACATTCTGATTCCATGTACATTTTTTTTTGACACAAACCTTTCTTCAAGGTAAAAAGAAGTGTGGGTGTCTTCAATGAGAGGTTTCTTTAGTTTTATTTGGGTTCTTATTAGTGTAAAGTCTTCAGAGGAAACCTGTCAGACATCAATCATGATGTCACAATGTTTAAATGAAAATGCGAGGTTGTATATGGGTTGCAAGTTGACAGAGATGCAAATATTCGGACCGTTACTGCTGTAGCTTACTGACATACTTGGCTCATTTCAGTCAAATTAAGTTGTGTGGCTGTATTAAAGTTATAAAAAAGGCCTTCATCCTCATAAATATTTTTTATTGATACTTCAGTGTTGATATAATGGTTTTATAACTTCATGAGTTTGTGTTGGGTGTTATTTATTTGGAAGTTGACCTCTACGACTTCCTGCCTGTTACATATGCACTTCTCTGATTTACGCAGCGTCCCTCTAGAATAGATTCTGCACATGCTCATTGTGGTTCTGGAGGCTTCGGACTCACCCTGTCGCACTTCTGGCTGTGTTTTCACTTTTTGTTCACTTTTTGTGGAAACAAAGCCATTATATTTAGTGGCCATGAAACTCTGGTGCAGCCATGTCCAGGGCATACCATGGCTTCAGTCCTGGTGGTCCATCTTGAAATTATTCCTGTCAATAATATTTTTGGACTATTAGCAGGACCTGATGTCTTTGATTGATGGGTGTTACAGCTCACTCACCTGCCACATTGGACTATTGTAACTTCTGTTTGTCAATAAAGCATTTTTTTCCTGACAGACAATTCAACTGTGTTTAATCAGTTATTCTGACATTAACTGTCAAATGACTGCGATTAGCTCACCCATCACCCTTGTAACCCTCTAGTTCTGCCCTGTTTGTTCATATAATGTGTTCAGTTTGAGTTGCAAATTGCTAAGAATGCAATGAGCCAAACAAACTCAGGCTTCAGAACCAAACTGGAACATTATGGTGGCTCGGTCCACTTTTTACCCTCGGCCCTCGCTGCAGGGTATTGTCATCAGTTGGTCATCCGTCCGTCCATATGTGCAAAATGTTGACATGCACCAACCGGGGGAGGGCAGCAGATTGTCAATGATAAGATGAGGGCAGCACACATACAGATCCGTTGCTTTACTTATAGAATTATGTATTGAGGTCCGGATTGAGGGTGGATTGAGCCAGTAGGCTGATGATGCCGTTAGTCGGGCTGGGTTCAAAAAAGGCGTGGACTGAAGGCCGAGGGTTTTCAAGTGCGGGTATGTTGTGTTTTTATATACATTCTGTCTAGAAGACCCACCTGAAGAAGCCTTTATAATCTCATCATCATTATAAATACCTTATTGCCTATCTAGTCATGACTACATAAAATTAAACATAAGTAAAACACTTGAACCCTGATCTTGGAGAGTCAGGCTTGTCTTTGTTTTACTTCTTACATCCCTCCAATCAACCCAAACCACCAAAAATATATTCTTATGCGAAACACTCACTGTGACACTGTGTTTGAAGACAACAGTGTAACTCTGGAAGCAGTTAAGTAGTCTGTAAACTTAATTTGTAGAAGACAGGGGTTACAGACTGGGATGTAGCCTGTTGTCAAGGAGTTATGCACTCTTGAACTCACACATACATCTGATTGTATTTTTCTCTGTCAACAAATCCCATGTGAAAACCAAATTAACATTAAATTAACTCTTCTGGCAAGAATTCTCAGCGTAGCCTATTGGGTCTTATTCTCTCTTTCTTCAATTAGAGAAAAAAGAAAAATCAAGTTTCTTCCAAAATAGTGGTCATCAAAATGATGGGGCCAATAGAGCAGGCAGTGTCTGTGCACTCCAGGGAAGTTCACATTTAGTCATTTTTATTTTGTAGTGTTTTCTTTGACGAGGTTTTCTTATTATAACGTCTCTATTTTATAATCTCTGTGTAAATACCCCCCTGTGACAGCTCTGTCTGCTTTTATTGGTGTCAAAATGAGAGCTCCTCCCTTCAAACAATACACCTGTGTCCCCTGGCTCCTCTCTATCCTCTGAACCGCTTGTAAAGAAATGCCTTAGGAGGCTCGTTATGAGGGCGCCTTCTTCTCTTTACAGTCTTCTTTTGTACGTGTGCAAAGCAGAAAAGTTGCACTATTGACACTGCGCAGTATTGATAATATTTTTAGTGCTCGACACACACGGCGTGGGAAATCTAAAATAGTTTTAGCAAGTGCTGCGCTTCAAGTACATGTAAAAGTCTCAAAGCTGGCAAAGTACAAAGCAAAGCTGCCAGGTAAGTATAATCATGTGGAGGCTTTCATATTAAAACAGAAAGCAGAGGGAGTAGGGTAAGCCGGTGTCAAAATGATGGGGCTTTTTCAGTTCAGTTTTTTTTTTTCAGTCTTTGCTATTAATGCTGAACTTGTTGCTTTGTTAGACATTATTCAGTAAAGTAAAATGCGATACAATCTGCAAATTATTCACAGAAAACAAATGACAGAATTTCTACTGAGTGGGGAAAGGACTTAATGTCCTTCTCCTAAATATGTATCTGCTCATTACTTTAGGTTTAATAAAGACAATTAACTAAGGATTAAAGCTGTGACCCAGACGCACATCATTTCTTATGTTATGAACAGTGTAATACTTAGAAATTAAACTTCCTTGGATCATCTATTGAAGTGAAAATGCAGACCTGAGCTAGATCAAACCTCGAGTTGATTTGGATTTTGGTTCATTTTTCTGATTAGTGTGATTTGTTTTGGCAAGTGAGAACACAAAATCCATGATCCAACTTCGATCGGCAATGTTTTGGGGCTAAAAGTCTCACAGCCACAGATGTACTTTGCAAAGTGTTTATGAATGAAGTAGGCCTTTTTGAGGAACTAGCGCTGACAAGTACAACAATCAAAGTATGCTGTTCACTCCTGCCCTAGTCAGATCTATCCCATGATTTAGACAACCTAAGGCCACCAACGTGCTGAAATTTCAGAATGGGCATAAACTAGTTATTACTTTCTAGACTGAGTGGATAATTTATTGGAATTAGCGTTCCAGTATTCCCTCCCTTTCTGCTATCTGTGTTACCATTTTCAAAGTCCCCCTTGCTACATGAAACTACTACGTGCCGAAAATGGCAAGTTTTGATGATTTGGATTGTGAAATAAGGCAGGCCTGGTTGGTTATAAGGATTAAGCCATAATGCCAAGAGCTCGCCTCCCTACATGCAAATGTTCCACCAAAAAGTTGTCTTTGAAAACACACCATTGCTGCATCTTTGGCTTCGTGCTGCCCAAGACAATTGTGATTATTTTAAAGAGATACAACAAAGCCGGAGAGTGTTTCCCTTATTCTAGAGTGATAATGGTTTCAGCCAGCCCTTTCTTTAGCTCTGGCACAGCTATAAAACAAAGTGTGGAAATGGGTCTGGCTATGTGAGACTAGTTGCTTGCTATAACTGGTATCATCACTGTTTGGGAAGAAAATTAAATGCACTGCAGAAACTGAAGAAGAGATAAATTTGTGGTACTAAGCTTGGAATTTACTTATCCCAACATAGTCAGGACAAACCATTCTATCTCTTCGTGAACACCTTTTTCAGTTCTTCTCCCGTGTATGACACAAGAAGAATGACGATTTCTTCCAGCTCTGCTTTTGTGTCTCTGTACACCTTTAACATCTTTCCCCTTACCTCATCTTCCTGCTTTCCTTCTCTGGTTCATTAGTCCTCACAAAAGAGACATAGGATATGTCTTTTGTTGCCCTCTTTTGCTCTCAATTTTTCCTTGCTTTGCGGCCCCCCCACCATACCCACACCCCCTGCCCTAAGAGCTCTGAAGGGCACCCAGGTGCCCAAGAGGTCGCAGTAATGAGCACTAATGAGCCCATTGACAACCTCAGTACAGGCTGATTGGTGCTGCAGGCTCTCACCATGCGCTTTACAGAGCACTTCCTGGCACAGGCCACCAGCCTGCTGGATCTTTGCCGTGCCATGCCCTCCATATGAGCTTAATATGGTGACAAGAGTGAGCAGAGCACATCTTTGATGGTGTAACTCTAAGGGTCACACATGTGCTGCACAAATAATTGAAAGCAGAATTTAATGTGATTTTGCAGCTATATTGTGTGATTATATTTGCATAGACTTGTATTGGTTGTTACTTATGTTATAATATGATGGAGAAGCTTATAATTGAAAAGAAACCTATAGGAGAATTATTTTCTCCAGTAACTGTCTTTATAAACACTGTCTATTCTACCCTCTGTTAATGTACGGTGATGTATTTATCAACAGAGACCCTGCCCTCCGCTTGTATTTTCTCTTTTTATCTTGATTAGTTGAGTTTTGGATGTTTCTGGGCGTCCTCCTTCAGGTAGTAACTTTGTGCTTCCAGCCAATCAATAACAGCATCACCTGGTGTGCATGGTGCAGCCATATAAAACTGATGTAATTCCAAGTTCTGGGAAGTTCTGTTAACAAGCAAATCAGCAATGTTACACACTTTGCCTTTAAACAAATATTGGCATTTTTTCTTGGTAAAACAAATGGACAAAACTGTTTCACTATAAATCCCTCTTCTTGAGTTTTCAGTCTATATCCAACAGTCTCCTTCTGCAGATGGAGTGCTCCATTTTTCCACAAGTTCGGAACTTAGAAACTTCAAGCTTAGTAATGAACCCTCAATGCTCCTTAAAGCCAGAGAGCAGAGGAACTCTTTCATATTTTTAATTTTTTAAATTTTAGCAGTTAAGTGTTTTTGGAAAACCCTCAGAGCATGTGTGCGAACAAGTGAGAAGTAGATTGTGCACAGGGGGCAGCAGTTGGAATCCTCTATTGAACAAAATTGCTTGTATAATTTATGAAATTATTTGGTTTATATTTAAGAAATCCAGATGCCAGAATAAGAACAGAGATAAGTAATTACAGCTGTCAATCATATATTTAATGATAGGCTACTACCTGTGTGAAAAAACCTTTGAGCGGCCAAAACCTCGGTTTGGGGTAGAGTCCACAGAGTGAGGTGGAATTGCAATATCCTGAAAGGCAATTTTGTAATAGTTGCAAAGTCATGTATAAAAAAACAACAAAAACAGATTCAATCCAAAAATATCATGGCAAACAGTAGACCCTAACAAAAGTGCCTATGTTCTGTATATTAAGCATAAAAAACAATGGATGAATGAATGAGTTTGCAGCCTCCAGTCTTGTGGATTTCAGGTATTCACCATCACTCTGTACCACTCCTACCCATAGAGCCCAGGTGTCAAACATGTGACCCGCGGGCCAAAACCAGCCCTGCCACAGGGTCCAATCCATCTGTAAATTGTAATGTACATATGTAAATGAGAAGCTGAGGCCTAATATTGTTAAAATTGCCCTTATTTTTCTAAATAAATGTCAGTTTTTTCATGGTTATTCATGTTATTCACATTTTTTTAAAGGATAGTTGGTAGATGCAAATATTTTCAGAATGTAATTTTACTTTTTTCTCTAAAATATAAAGAAAACTTTGAAGTTGACATCATTTACATGTCATTATGTTATTTTACTGGTCTTATCCACTTTGGATCATATTGGGAGGATGTGGCCACTGAACTAAAATGAGTTTGACACCCCTGCTATACAGGAAAGACAAAAAATAGTCGACCCTTCCACGACCAATTATGTTCAGATGATATGTATATGTAGGGAAACATACTAGTACCTTAACCCATGAGGACCCAGATGAATTTTCCTCTCTATTTAACCTTTCCTAAGTGATTTATCACCATTCATTATAATGTTATCCTCTGAATTTTGCGTTTTTTCCCAGTGAAAATCATCTATTTTCCTATTTTTAATTGACTGATCTTAAGTAAAGTCAAAGGTTATTGTATCACAACAGAGAAAAACTGAAGAAAAGGTGACTTTTTCCAGTAAAATCTATGATTAACTGAACATAAACTCAGTGTCTCCATCCACTGTCATTGATCAAAGTCCATGGGTTTCATTGGTGAATCAGTGTTGTAGAAGATGACGTTGTTTCCACTTTTACTTCGGAGCCTCTGAACGTCCAAATGGGTCATATGTGATGACCATGAAAAGATGACAAACTGCATTTTACACCAATTATTTACATGGATTGATAAAATTAGTGGATCAATAGTTTATATCAGTATGTGCTTTTGGTCGTTTGCGGATGTTTTGGTCTTTATGGGTTAAATGATGCACACATATTCTTATTATGTTGCATAAAAATACAGGGTTATCATGTAAAATCCGCTTGAATAGGATTGTGATCCTACTATCAGATTCATAGGATGCTTTGCCCTCTGCCGTCTGAATGTCTTTTGGCTGTAAAGGAGATCTATAGAGGTGCTTCTAGGAGAGCTATAAACAGTTCAGTAGTGGAGCAGCTGGTGAGAATTCGGTCAGAACTGAAAACATAGCAAAACAACTGAAATGCGCAAAAAGACTTGGTTATGCTTCAACAGGTAAGCTGACCAACAGGCCAATCTCTTACAAACTTTGCGTATTCCCTGAAGTGCCACAAGCGCGGAATCCACTTTATTAGCGCTCGTCAACGAGGCTAGTTTTGTGTTGTGAATGTGATGGCTCACGGATGTCCCATTGTAGTGGCTGTCAGATGAGGGATATTCCTCTCTCTGCATCCCTCCGTTCCTCCTCTCCTCCTGTCCTTCCTGTCATCTCTGTGGCAGCAGGAGACATCTGGACGACTGTCACGGTTGACACGGTTGGTTGACGAGCACTGACAAATCCCCACGGACCACGGAAAACAGGAGGAGAGGACTCTCATTGGTGATGATGGACTGTGTGTATGCATGTGTTTTTGTGTGTGCAGGATGTGGAGTGCGCCGTATGCAAGATTATGGTCAGATTAATAGTCCCTCTTACAGGAATTAAAATGTTATTCTTCAGATATGGAATACATGTTTAGTTAGAATTGATTTCTGTTTTAAAACGTCACTGTTATACTGTCACAGCTACACTTTGTTCTTGGCTTTACCCACTGAAAAAACCACTGAAATGCTTTCAAACCAAATTGGTTCAACTTTAAAGGTTCTGCTCTGTGGGTTTAGTTGGTTTGCTTGTGAAGGGCAGCTCACATACCATGCATGTCAAAACACCTGTGCTGTGTTTTCTATTGGCAGATCATTGCCGGTTGACGCATCGCTGCTCAGCTATGCTACCATTTACTGTTGAAAAATAACTTTGTCAGTGGTGTTATGTGGAGACATATTTTTTGCACAGTTTTGAGGTGTAAAAACTTACATGTATCAGCATTATCTAATTAAACTAAAAATAAATACAATTTCAAACAGTAACGCTCATTCATTTTCCATACTTCTTAATCCTTGAGTGGGTTGCAGGGGTGCTGGAGCCTATCCCAGCTACCAACAGGCAAAGGAGTAGAGTCCAGCATAATCTGTTACACTTACTGAGGAAAAAAAAAATATGTATATAGTTACTGGTGTTTCTGGTGAATATATCCTTCTCATACATCTCAGAGGAATACCTTATTTTGGTGACAGCACAATGAAGTGATAACAAAACTATTGGGTGAAGGGATGTACATTCATGAGGTTTGGGTGATGACTGAAAGTATAAAAGTACGAAACTGTGGATATAAGCAGTAAAAACGAGAGAGGATGTCTGGGTTGTCTGGTTTGGACATCAGGGAGGAGCTCAAGATACATCTGTTACTCCTTCACATCAAGAGGAGTCATTTGAGGTCATTCTAGTGTTTGGTCAGGATGCTTCGGGCTATCTCCCTGGTCTCAGGTCCATCCAACCCCAGGGTAGACCCAGGTCACATTGTGGAAACCGTGTATTAGGAAAGCCTCAGTGGGTTTATATGACGCTTAAAAAATGACTAAAACTGGACTTTGAAAGTACATGTAAAGGTGTTACCATGACTGAAATCAAAGTTTTACTAGTCCCACTAACATACATAGATAACGCAATTGAAAGTCCATCTATTCCTGCATGTATACAGACCAGTTGGACTGGAACGGGATGAGTTGTTTTACACATGCACTGGAGCTCTGTGCCAAATCCTGGACTGGAAATCTGCACAAAAAGTAGACCAGACACAAAGCACACTGTGTACAAATTTCCAACATTGTTCAGTGTTATGCCAGTTTACTGGGTTGATGAACTGGTAGCTCGCTATTGACTATTGTTGTGGTCTGTGATGGCATAGGTTAACAAGCTCAAAGAGTGCATATCGCCAAATATCGTAGCAGAGGTGACATTATTTCAAAAGTAAGTCAAATACACTCCCATGCATGTAGACTGGGACAAAGACGACAGTTCGATTTAACAGTTTAGTCAAACCATGGTCACAGCTCGACTAAGGTGTGGATACAAATGTACTGAGTGTAAGAGCCGGAGGAGGTGGCAGGGGAGAAGGTGGTCTGGGCTTCCCTACTCAGCCTTCTGCCCCTGCAACCCATGGATGGATGGATGGATGGATGGATGGATGGATGGCTCTGTGGTTAGGGTTCATCAACATTCATCTGACAGTCTGCACTACAGTTTTCATCCTTGTTCTTGATTGGTTCTTTTTATATTTGTGCCGCCTGTTGTGTGCCAGTCAAATCAGCTCCAACATTTGTTATATGTAAGTAATTAATTATAATATAATGAAATGTAGTTTGGAGCAATAGTTTGATGAAACAATTAAAATGGATAACATTTTTAAAGCAAACTAGGAATCTATAACCTTCCCAACACTGCTTTTGTCTTAATTAAATCTCTGCTATATGTGTGGTGCAGTATGCTGTTACAAATAGGTTTATGTATATATACTATAAGGCAATCATTATTGATCTGCGAAAAGCTAATACTGACCATATTTCCCATATATCAGCCTGGTTGATTAATGATGCTGTCAGTTATTATGTCAGTCTGTCCACCTAATATTATGTTAATTAAATAATATGTGTAAACTGGGCACTGACCACAAATACCGCTGTCCTATCATGTTGTAATTATGTTACAAACACCATACCATGGTACAGTATTTTACTTTAGAAATATACTGCAGTATATATATTTCAAAAGTAAAATACTATAAAGACTAAATGACTGAAAAAGCTTGAATGTATGGTGTACGTAAATACAGTTGCAGAAAAAATTAATAGACCATCAAAGTCATTAAAAACAATGGTTATGCAATCAAGTACTAACTCCTGGGTGTATCATGTGATTAAAACAGACAGAAAAGAAAACACAGAATGAATAAAAGCACAGTTTTTGTCAGTACAATGCCATAGATATTGATGTAAGAGCTGAAGTGATTTTGGTTATCATCAAGAAAACCATGGAAAATAGATAGATATCAGCTCTGAAATTATAATCTTATGAGCTATTTTTGTTGTTATCTTTATATTTGTCCAAACAAATGTACCTTTAGTTGAACAGTGAACAAGAAATTGAAGAAAATTAGGGTGGTCTAATAATTTTTTTGACTGTACATTAGGTCATGTATTTAAGTGTTAAAGTTATTGTAAAGTCTTGGGTTAGTTTACATATAATCTTAAGTCAAATCCACAAATTCTCTGTCCTTCTAGGGCGGTCCAATCATTTTTTCTGCAACTGTATATGTAATTTAGATGCTGAAATAGAGACACTTCAATTATTTCTATTTTTCATCCATATGTGATGGCAGTGCAACGGTGCAGAATGGAAGGAAGAATACTTACTGATATTAGAAATGAAACTTCAGATACAGCGAATACTAATGTGCACAAATAAATAATACATATACAACTAATCATCAATCCATAAAAGTTTGTCACTTAGTGTTATGGAAAACAGCTCTCTTCCAAAATATCATCCCATTTAACTCCTCATACCATATATGTATATTCTCTTCATCAAAAAATACTATATTTTGCAAAAGTGCGTATAATTCTGTCTTTCTCTTCTTCACTTGCTTAACAACACTGACGCAAATAAACCTTAATGCAATGCTCTACAAAATTAACATGTTCTCTGACCCATTAATGTGTCGAGGTGAGAGCGGGAAAAGCGAAACATTAAAGCAACAAATACGTCTTATGTCATAATAATACTCGCTCTGTGTTGATATAGTCATTTACTTTACCCTGCGTACAGCAAGCTGTGATAGACTGAACATATTCATTATATTGGCGACCTGTACCTACATCATATTATCACAAACTAAGATATTTTTGTAAACCTAATTAAATTCCTTTTATGCCTGAAGCCAAATGAGCCACAATGAAGCTAAAGGTGTGTTTTTACCTTTGAAAACTGGTGCTCCTCAGGCATCTAATGTTGTAGAAACTGTACCTGTGGGACTGATATAAACTAGCCATTGTATTTTCTTATTTTCTTCTTATCAGCACAATACACAGTGAAGACGGTAAATGAATCAGATGGACTTGGGGAAAGAAGCTACATTCTGTTGTTTCAAACTGATCATATTGTTTGAATATTCAAAGAAACCATTCCCATCCAATGTTCATTATAAAGATTTTTTTCTGTCTCCAGTCATATTTATGTCTTACGCATGGGAGTGAGTTGTTAAATGTGCAAATATGTATTTTTATTGTCTGACCCGATGGGAATAATGTGAATTCAGAAATAAAGTAGCGGAGGTGGAGCTGCTTTGAGTGCATCTGAATTAAACCCTCCCCTTGTGGATTTACTGAAATACCCCTGAAAGAAACAGTGTTTGTCATTTGTAGCCCTAGGCACAGAGTAATGCTGTATAAAGTTGCATTGTAATGACATATAGAAACGGTGATTACAGCCTAATTCAATTGCTCTCTAATCTCATTTCCATAATGGCCTTTATTTGGAACCTCAATTTATTGTTTTCCCAGAAATCATTATACAATTTAGCCCTTAAATCCATTTTGAATATGCGTGCCCACTGTAACAGTAAGGCATAAGAACAGACGCATGCATAAATATCAGCGTACACCAAAGCAAAGAGCATGACCAGCAAGTGTGAACGTACATACGTGTACAATACAGGGAGCCATACAACAGAATGTCACACAAGAAACTATATGAAGCCAAACACGACCATACAAACACGCACACACACACTGATGGCATTATGGTAATGGATAGGCGGGCCCAGCTGGTATATCTGGTGGCAGCAGTGTGAGAAAAGAGGAGGGTTATAATGTGCAAATATTAATGATCCTGGGTTTGGGACTCTGGACACGCATGCATCTTTGTGTTTATGTGTGTGTGAGTGTGTGTATGTGTGTGGTCAAGTGCCAGAGGGTGGGATCCAACAGCCTGGATTTAATCACTGGGACCCTTCTCCCTAAGATGACTATCATGATCTGCCAGCTCCACTGAGCTCCTCTGATATGTCTATCCCTGGTGACACAGCTCGATCTGGGCTGCGATGGTTGGCCAAGTCACCAAGATCACCATAAGTCCATGGTAGGCATCGGACCAACCCTGGTCTTAGAGCTTGAACGCTGCCTGTAACCCCGTACAAAGCTTTAGTTCAAATAACCCTCAGTCCCTGCGCGGGGGCTGAGCTGCTCTTCGAAGGGTGTGTGTCGGGGATTTCAGCGACTCTGGGATGAAAGATCGCCTTGGTACTTTTTCCAGCGTCTTTGTGCATGACAGAGCTCGGTGTATGATATCTGCTGTGCAATTTCTACATGGATAACCTGCTCTCTCTCCCGCTCTCCGAGGCACTATGAGGAGCAATCATGCAAGACTGATTCCTGTGCTTTCTTAAGAGGATATATAATACAGTTCACCTCTGCATACTTCTGCTGCTGAGAACCTTTTGAAAAGACTCTTCGACAGCAGCCACCTAGGAGGATCATGTTTTATAGAATAGGGCAGAATCAAGCAGAACAAAATGGAATTATATAGAAACAGAAAGAAGAATACAATTGAATAGAAAAGAGTTTTAATGCAATATCCACTGCTTATCTCTTATACCCCATGTAGCACTGCTGTGATATCGACCAAAAGTCCATAATAGAATCAAAGCCATCACGGTGGGAGTACAGTAGCATTACCCATTATCATAAAAGTTCAGATTATTTATTTATATGTATTTTTAAAAAGGTCATGACATGGCTTTGGAGGCCCCAGTGCAAGGCTTGGAGAGGCACGTATGTTTGTGAATGTCATGACTGTCATTGTCACTGTGCATTAATGCGATAAGAGCCAGGGGTTAGCACAAGGGCTATAGGAACAAGGAAGCTAGCTTAGGTCCACCCAAAAGCCTGAAAAAATCCAGTCTATAAGGCTCATTTAATAAGAACTCATTTTACAGGTGGGTAGGACCAGGTTAGATCATTTCTTGGCACATCTTTAAGTGTTATCTCCAAACTAAGGTTGCCGTGCAACTGGCAGATAAAACAAGTCACAGGCCCAGCCAATAAAATCAAATGTGATAATTAGTGTGTATTATTTTCAACGCTAGACAAATCCAGGCATTCTCTCTGTTTCCATCTTTGTAAGTTAAGCTAAACACCTTCAGCTTCTGCCTTTATGTCGTGACATGAGACAAAGAGCCCCCCTCTCGTCTAATTCTCAACAAGAAAGCAGTAATTAAGTACATTGGAAACTGCTCATAGTGGTCACGGTTACAGCGATAACCTAAGCATATGGATAAAAAAAAACCTGGAACAGAATATTTCCTATCCAATCAGTCTTTAAATATCAGCCTTCACATGCACTGTAATATCACTTTCTCTTAATGAAAATCAACAGTAAAAGAAGGTAAACCTGTAACTGAAGCCTCACTTGTTAAATTGATGCTAATATGTGGTAAAGCATTTCCACTGTGCTGTGGGTTAAAAGGTACAAGAGTCTGCACCGAGCCCTGGAGAGGACACTTTTAGAGTTTCCACAAGTTGTTTTATGTATAAGAAAACTGTACATAGCGGACAGTGGAGGAAACAATCAGGCTAATGCTTCATTCTTGTCACGTCCTCTGAACAAATACTAATTGGCGCTTAATGTGAAAATCCTAGTCAGTAGTAAGTATGTATATCACAGATACTATATATATGTGTGTGTGTGTGTATGTATATACATACAGTCAAGGAAAAAATTATTAGACCACCCTTGTTTTCTTCAGTTTCTTGTTCATTTTAATGCCTGCTACAACTAAAGGTACATT
>JAPTMW010000018.1:11539246-11555096 GCA_029822955.1 Ostorhinchus angustatus | reverse complement strand
CCAATCAGGCCCAGGAAACGCAAAAATTACACTGATGTTTGTTCAGGTTGGCGGGTGTTGATGAAAACAAACATGGATAGAGACCGGCGGGCTTCGACGGGCGTCACGTGATGCATTAGAATAATGGCCGAGCAAGAAGCAAAACATCTTGTGTTTTTATGACTGATGTGCTTTTTTCCCCCCCTAGTTTTATTTCCTGAAAGTGATATCATACTAATCAAAACCACAGAACGTTTAGAGTGCAAAGTGTGATTGAAAGAGCACCATTAAGGAACTGGAAACCCCTCACCACCAGCAGCAAACCCACACCCCCAACACCATATACATGCGCACACATTCATTGACTTTCCTGGTTTTTTTATTTATTTATTTTTTTTGCCATTGTTGATGATGATTTTTTTATTATTATTATTATTTTCCATTAATGGGAACTGGGTGTGGTCGCTGTAAAGGAGTAGGCAGCGTGCCCTATCCCAGGGGTAACCACATGAACACACACACATTCACAGACACACACACCCTCACACACACACACACACACAGAGATCCTTATCAATTTATATATTTGTCAGTCAGTCATGGAAGAGGCTGCCCCGGTGGCGTATCCCCACGGCGGTGAAGCATCGGTCGCTTCCTTGCAAGATCCTGGTGACGTGCGGTAGGAAGGGAGGGAGGTGTCACACACACTCGCACACTTGCACGCAGTTAGTCAGAGGGGAAGTGTGTGTACATGAGTGTGAGTGCAGCAGACAGCAGGCAGAGTGACTGATACTCAGCCTGCCTCCCAGATGGCCTGCTCAACTCTGCTCCAATCTGATCTCAGAGCCTTTGTTCTGGCATGTTCCATTACGCCGCCTTGACACCAGTAAAGGCAGAGGGGAGAGGAGCTGGTCTCAGATCAGATACAGCTGAATTATACATGTATTTCTCTTTTTTCCCCCCCTCTGTGATATTCTTGTACTAGCACAGTCACAGTTCTGCGTTTGTCATGTTTTTTTTTTTTTCCTATTTTCTTAATATTCTGGTTTAGACATGAGTGAGGTGTTCATTGATGATTCAATAAAACTGCTTTTTTTTGGGGGGGGGGGGTCAGCTTGATGGGAGGAGTGGTAGTAGCTTTAATGTTTCATTAAAAGATATCCTTTAGTGATAGTTTCCCTGATCTGAATCTTTTTCTCTTTTTTTTTCTTTTTTTAAAGAACTGACTGAAATAAAACATGTCGACTCAGCATGGGCCTTTGGGACTGTCAACAAATTTGGATGAAAGTGATATATTGGCCCATAAAAAGTCATCTTCTAAATCATTTTAAATATCACATAATTGTGGTGTTTTTCACCTGTGACACGAGGAAGCTCCTAATATATCAAAGTTATTCCACTTTTATGCAGTGTTTCTTCCGTTCTGTTAAAGCTGTATAAAATATTTAACACTTAAATGTTTCTACTAGTTTTTCTTTTATATGTAGCAATAGATACAGTACATTTAAAGGAACAATTATGCGAATTGTGTATATACATACAAAAATATCCGACATCCTTTATTTTATAATAGAAAATCAAATAGAAAGAATTATCGTGGCTGGCCTTTACAGGCTTGTATAAATAAAGCCAAAGGCTCACCTGTGACAATCACTTTAATGTTGCGTCTCCTACAGTGAATCCTGTTTGCATAAAAAAAAGATAGAGGCTGGGGAGTGAAAATCAATACACTGAGGATAGTTACGGCTGGATGTCAACAGGCGATCGAGAGTCTCTCCACACATCACACACCCAGCTGTGAACGATGACGCCTAATATACGGGGTGACCTTCAAAATGTCATAAATGTGTTGTGCAATAAAGTGTCAATATTTGTGGTTATATGGAGCAGGATGACTTTTACAGTAATTGGAACAGCCGCATTAAAAGCTGCAGATCAGTCAACTGATTAAAGACAAGCAAGCTGGACACCCAGCTCCTGCCTGGGAGTGATGTGCATTCCCCCACGTGCAAACCTATAGATGCAAGTGCGTGTGCGTGTGCATGTATCTCACTGGCACACACACATTGACAAGGAGCCAGAGAGCACACCCAAACTTCTGTTTTACCTTTCTTAGCAGTGTGTACTGTGAGTGTGTGAGAATGTGTGAAACCCATTTATTATTGAAGGGCTGTTATATGCCAGGAGAGCACACTCTCATCCTCTCAGTAGTGTGTCTTCCTCTTACAGGAGCACTATTAACCCTGACACACAAGGACATGTGTGTGTGAATGTGTGTGTGTGTATGTGTGTGTGTGTGGGTGTGACAGTGAGAGACTGGAAGACAGACATGTAGAGTAGTGTTTGTGTGTCTGTGTTTGGGAGTGTGGTCTGGTGTTTGTCCTGCTTCTAAGCTGTGTTTTGGATTTTTTAATTTTAGCCCCATCTGGGGCGGGCAGGTGGGCCAGTGTCTGTTACACGATCTGGGGAATCTTTGCCAAAAAGGGATCTGTACAGTAGACTGCTCAAAATATGTTTATGAGGAGGCGACTATGGCTACAGTATGGTGCAGCCCTGGACTAAGCACTGGGGGAATTGTATTTTTTATTTATTTATTTATTTTCTGTCTACAGGCCGTTTTAAATGCATTCAAATGAAAATGCAAATGAATGGGGTGGGGGTGCAGTGGAACTGAAATTATTCAGGAAATGAAATTTTCACCTTTGATATTTTACATACAATATATGTTTAGTAAAATATTCATCTAGCTGTGCAATATGTTTTATCATGGAAAGCACAATATGCTTGATACACCAAATTTCACTATAAACGCAGCACTTTTTTACTGTAATTTTAGGGAATATAATAGGTTCATGCTGAAAAACGGCTTCTATTTTGTTTTAACTAATATTTTAAGAGAGACGTTTCTCAGCATAACAGATCTCATTAGTCATTTAATTTAATTCTGCAAAGGCCAAGGCACTCTCTTAAATCAGGTGGATATGAGCGGCACCAAATCTCTGTTTTTTAAGACGATTTTCCCAAATTTCTTTTTTGTGCATTTCTCTCTTTACACTTGTTCTTTTTGTATGACATCTCCAACTGATTAAAACTGTATGAAAAGGTAATTTTATAGGCCACGATGCACAGTTTAACATCTGCTTTTAAAACCAAACTGTTTCCAGGCTTTTTTTTTTCTCTCTCTCGCTAGTATACAAAATTAAACTGCACAGTTGCCAAGTGCAAGTAGAAGCAGCTGGTATTTAGTATCTGTGTATTGTCACAGACTTACATTTAGGTTGCCTTTCAGTTTCAGTTGTGATAAATAGCCTTCAGCCTGATAGCAGCGCTGCTGAATGGAGTCGTGTGTTTAGTGTCAGTGTGGAAGAGGACTTGCTGACTTGGGTCTTTCCATTCTGTAAACCTTATTTGACTCCCCAACAGAGGAGGGGCGGAATGGGGTGGGTTAGCGACAGAAAAGAAAAGATTAGGCTACTGTTAAAAAATGCTCCTTATTGTGTGGCGTGGTTGCCTAAGTGGGTTGCTCGATTTTGATTCTTTTTCTTTCTTTCTGGCTCCACCCCCACACACACCGCCGCCACCCCAACGCACATACCAAATCAGGCGCCAGATTGGGAGAAAGAAAATGGATTTTAAACATTTCAAAACTGTATTTGTTCATCTTTTGGGTCAAACTGACATGCAAATTATCTGTATGGAGGGCACAGAATCTGTTGTGTGTTTATGATGAAATGCAGCCCTGATGTTTACTGTAGCAGACTTGTTTTGTCTGTTCGCTTCTTTTCAACCAATTTAACCATAGCAAAGAAGAGGTCAGTGTTGCTGTTGCCGCTAATGACATAGCTCATGACTTTTTACATCAGCTAGTTCTTTTGCCAGCTGTTAAACACAGCGAATGAACACACGTTGATGTAGAAATGGCGGAACAAAAAAAGATTAAACGTTTTCACACAAATTTTTTGCTTAAAATCTATCATGGCAGTTGTGCAGTGTGTGGGTTGATGTTGAACCTTTTGCGTAGTGACGTCCATCAAATACTATTACAACTCGTACAGATATTTTTAATTTAACAGCCTTGAAATACAAGACATATCAAGCATCTGCTGTGTATTTTTTTTGTTCTTTTCAAGTTTTTTTTTGTACTTACTGTATCGCTCGGGCCTTTAAACTCTGTCAGAACATTACAAGCTCTTAACCATCCATAAAAGAAGGCCAGCGTGTACAATCTAATGATGACACCCTCACCTCGGATTATGCTGCTGTCAACACATTCCCAGCTTGTCGTCACTCATCTTTGGATTCATATGCAGAAGGTGATTGTGTTGATAACAGACTGCCGTTGCACTAAACTGTGTGTCATCGTTTTTATTTTTTTTAGTGCATGGAGGAATCCGTGGAGGGCGGGGTCAAAACCGTTATCACCCTATCATATCTCTGACAGCTACCTGTCAAAATCAGGTCGCAGGAAGAGATGTGAGGAGATCCTGCGATGCTGACACAGCCAAATCTATCTGTCGCTCTCGTTTTTTTTTTTTTTTTTCCTTCTGTCTTATTTTTGCATTGTTAATTTTCACTGCAATCCAGCATATGCTTGCTAGGAATGATGATGATAGCAAGGATAAAAAAAGAAAAACAGGAGGAGAAAGAAGAGGCGGTGGCAGTGCAGGTGGTGGTGGTGGTGGCGCTGAGGATGTGTACTATATGTGTGTGTGTGTCTGTGGGGGTGTATCTCAGGACTGTGGTGTTTCTAAAGAACCTGAAAAGCTTATGAACTGTCAGCGTTCTGTCAGAGAGGAAAATAGCGCGGCCCGTGAACCCGTTTGATGCGTTTGACTTTGTGTGGCGTTCGCACATTTGAGCAAGGGAGGCGAGGGACAATGAGCGACAGTCAGGTGAGAAAGAATATAAAGTGTTGTGATGTGTGGAAGACTGGTTTGAAGTGACACTCAACACACCTTCCATTTGTCTCTCCCTCCTTGTCTTGTCTCTGTATGTGTGCACCAGATGTTGGGGAGGACCTGGGGAAGGCAGTAGGGAGCGTGCAGCCGACTTTGCCCCCGCATCGTGAGCGAAGCCTGGGTACGTCCTCCAAGGATTGCCCCTACTGTGGCAAGTCCTTCCGCACCTCCCATCATCTCAAAGTCCATCTGCGGATACACACAGGTCAGTACGCCTGCAGACACAACAACCTTGGCCAAGTGGAGGCTTGGCGGTGCATTTATCCAGCAATGAAACATTTATTGTACTTCATGCAAAATTTACTTTACTACTTGTACTGACATTCCTTCTGGGGCTAGACTGATATATCGGTTTATGAATATTGGCCTAATCAGATATTGGAGTCAATCTGCCTCCTGTTATGATGGATCTGTAGCAGATTAATTGATTGCATATTAGTTTTGTAACTAATGAATTCTGCATTTGTTATCTTTGGGAAGTCCTTAATCTGCATTTATTCTGATGCTTGACTAAGAAGCAATATGTTAAGATACATTTCAAGATATTGAATAAGAAAGCAAGCCAGCTACAGAGAGAATTCTGCTTACAGTACAAACTACCTCCATTGAATTTAGAGCACAGATGGTCACAGTTCCCAAATCACAGTATCACCATGTCCTGAAAATAAGCAGTACCATAAGAACCCACTGATCCCAGTTCATCATTAACACACACTGTAATTCTCACCTATAACTCATAATCCGGCTTAGTCCTGTTGGTGTAAAGATAGAGATATTTACTTTGCAATCTCAGCAATGTGTTTTCTTTAATTGTACATAAAAACTAATAAATAACACCATTAACAAGTAGGAATCTGCTCTCCCTAACAGTGTCCCTCATTGAGGCTTAAGGCCATTGTTATTCTTTTTTTCATACTCATCATTTCATTGAGCTCTAATTAACACAACAAGGGTTCAGTGTCCTCCAATGACATCACTCAGAGGGCAATTTCACACTCGCTAACTCTCAATAACTTTCAAGCCAAAACAAAGCCGGCCTGTCCACAGTTTAGGGATATGCGTGAGATGATGTGCCTAATAGATTTAGCTTTATTTTTCAGTCAACCGTCCTAACCCTCTGAGCGGTGTACTCGCTGCCCATACATCTCGCCAAGCAGAGGCTCAGGCAGCTCTGCGCTAACCTGGCCGTTGTTTGTTGCTTGGAGGTTAAGGCTGCAGTCAGAGTAATGATGTAGACTGTGGACAGTAGCCAGGGTTCTAACCCTCTGCGAGGTACAAACGCCCCACTGACTATCCAGGTTAAAGTCACAATTAGACCACACAGAGGACACCTTACAACAAGGACACTGGGTTGTAGCTGGTGGGCCTGGTCTGTAACGTGTATGAGGAAAGGTGATTCCCCGATAAGTCTCAAAGGGAGTTAGTATTTTCAAACTGGAAATGGTAAAATGTAATGTTTGGATGCTTTGCCATTGAAATAGCCTACTGAAAAACAGTTTGTGATACCACTAGGACAGCTATATTTATTACCACTTAACATATTGTTTTACAGACTAAACTGATTAACTGGATCAGAAAGTTGCAAAAAAAAAAAAAAAAAAAATGCAATTCACAACGTTCCCGAGCCCAACAGGACATCTTTCAAATGTGTTGTTTTGTTGGACCAGCAATCTAAACCCCAAAGGCATTTATTTTACAGCGATGTAAAGGAGAGAAAATGTGCTAAAGCTAACATGGGATCAGAGAACGACTCATGTTTTTTTGCTTATTAATGACTTCAGAAACAATTTATGAGTTATTCGATTTGTTGATACATTTCCTAGCAATCCTGTGCATGATAATCATGTGTTTGGAGGATGCTGTAGCTAAATGTTTGCAGGCAGAAACCCAGTAAACACCAACTGGCATAAGTCGTCTGAATAGAAAGCTGAATGCATACACAATAACAACCAAAGTTTTCAATTCACAACTCTACTTCTTTGCGTTTTCCTTAAGCTTAAGGGTTTGCACTGGTTTTGTGTTACAAGTACCAAGTAATGTCAAATTTAATTAAGTTAAATAAAGACAGAATCTCTGATGGAAGAGAATAATATTATTTTTGACCCTTATTTATCCAGCACAAACACAAGCAACCTAAATGCAGAATAAAACAAGTAGATAAATATTTAATGACTTAAATTAATACTCCCTTCGGTTATGTTAGAGATTTGTACCCAGTTCCTTAATATGTTCTTGAAAAGCTGAGTCCGAACGTCCTGACCTTTTTGTCCGTTTTCATAATTCACTACTAAGTAATCCTTGAGTGCCAGTAGAGACGCGAAAGCTAAAACACTTACAACTGAAAATGGAAATCCCTTACAGCTGAGAAAAATCAATGCTTGCTTTTCTTCTTATTCTCTCTCTGTTGTTGTTTTTTTTTTTTCCTGTCTTCTTCATGCACTTAAAAGACAGAATGGGAGACCACCCGCACTGTAACTCCCTCTGCTTGCCTTAATAATAGGGACGTACTGTACCTCTGATCTGAAAAGAAAAAAAGCTGTTTAGCACTAATACGTTCGATGTATCTTTATATAATTAGGATGCCTATGTTAAATAGAGCATCCAGGTCATAGCCAGGCCAACCACAGCTACACTCCAGCGCTACGTGTGTGTGTGTGTTGTTGGTGGTTTCAGGGGGCATCTGTTATCCGGTGGTGAGTAAGTTGAGTTATGTCTGCTTTGAGTGGTACAGTAAGGATCCCCACGAGGGCCGTATTTTATCATGGAGGAAGCCGAGGCCTCAGTCCAGGCCTGGCGTTAATTCGTTTGGCAAAACACACAGAGACAATCTAATTTCATCTGCGCTATATATTTCACATTTTTCCTTTCTGATCTCCAAAACACATTAAGATGTAATCTGGAGTACTGTGTATTTTCAACCTGGTGCAAAAGCGAGTAACTTTAGTGAGGATACTGCTCTTTGGAATGGAATGTATCCCTGGATGGTGGCCTGTCTAAGCATAGCTTTAGTAGTCCTGTACTCATGGGGAGAAAAACAGCTTGATGCATCCCCAACATGTGGCCTTTAAATCATTCCTATAACCTAATCATACCAGCTCCACTGTGACATCCTGATTACATCCACAAGATGACTTTTACAGTGGCTAAAGATCCTCTCTGAGCTCAGTGACAATGCAGAGAAATTCACAGATGACAGCCGAGCTCCCCTTCATCCTAATGCAATGTGAGCGACACAATGGAGTTGCTTACCGAGCCGGTCGAGGCAGCATTGTGCAACGCAACGTTTAGATTAATGAGCAGCTAACACCGGCTTGAAAGGAATGAAGTGAATTTAAATTTCTCCAAAAGTTAAAGAGCTAATGTTACAGTATTAATTTCCTCTTGAACAGTGAGTGGGAAAATATCCATTAGCAAAATTAACCACAGTTTTCTAGGTAGCTAACATTGTGCGGCTGTGGTGCTACAGTGTGGGGCCACAGCTAATGAACACACTGCAGAGGGTGATATTTCATTATACAAATTAATGCTCACATTTTAATGGGAAAGTCACATAATGAATCTAGGCTTCAGTGACAGCAATTAGAGGCCCAGATTGTCCCCTTCTGGACAAGGCACTATTTAGCAGTAAGCAGCTGTGTGTAAAAAATAAAAAGGTCCTCGCTCTTGACAATAGCCACACATAACTTCAGGCAGGGCGGCATAAGCAATAAGAGTCCCAGCTCACCTTTAAATGAGGAGAGGGGGAGACAAAGAGAGGGAGAAAGGGAAAGAGGAGAGGCAGGACTTGCCCATGTCACTTAACCTTAACCTAACCTTGTAATCAGGATGAATCAAGAGGGACCTGTGATCTCCCTCTCTATTCGTCTCACTCCTTCGCCCCCCCCCTCTCCTTCATCGCTTTTTTCCTTCTTACTTGGCTTTTCCTGCTAATACATTTCTTTCTAATGTATCCATTTCATGCCGTAACTTGACAGCATCAGCACACTTAATCGAAAGGGTTGTTACACTTTATACTTTCACCGCGAAAATAGGAGGAAAAAAAAAACAACCAACAACAATAAAGATATACTTAAAACAGATGCAAAGCCAATTCCATGTCTTATTCAACCTCTCAAAAATCCCACTGGTGTTTTTTTCCCTCCTTCCGGGCCAAAACGAAATTCATCTTCTAGTATGTCATATCTATTAAGCCATTTTAATTGCCCCTCTGTACAGGTTTGGGGTATTTATCTTTACTTGTTTCTATGGCACCGTCACAATTCATACAAAGCCAGATGAAATCAGTACATGCAACATGAAGTGAAAACATACTGTGGAGGAGCAGATCCCAGCACAGCAATCAGGAGGAGAATGATTTATACCCACTAAGGTGTCACTTGGATGTTTATGAGCACCAGTTTTTCATGTCAAAGCTATGAAAGCTGCAGTGGCGTATTTTCTAACCGTTCTACCCTGCACCTTTGACAGAAACAAGATGGCCAAAGAAGTTGCACAAAGTAAAGGACAGCAACAGAAAGTTTACCGTTCTATTTTTAACTCCCAAATAGCAATTTCCTGGTTTTGTGGCGGCAGTGATCTGTCATGTGGCTGGGAGGTTGTGCTGTTTGCGCTGATATCAATTAAAAGTGGATTAACGGGTACATAATGACCTTTAGCAGTAAATTGTGTGTAATGTTGCAAGGCAGGATACAGTATATTCCCCAGATGTCACACCAGGCCCCTGACGTATGATGGAGCAGATGTCTTAGCCAGTCCAAATGGCCCTCTAAGACACAAACACACACACACACAAACACACGGCTCAGACCGACACGCACGCATAAACATGTGTTCACACACATTCCAAATGGTGCGCATACACACGTATGTAAGCACAAGTAGATGAAGAAAAGCACTTGTCGTCTGTCTCGTTCACTCCAGATATATTTAAATACTTAATTTTAATGGAAAACGGGAATAAACTGATCACCCTCTGAGGGCATTTGTATTTATTTTCAGATGCCTGACTCTGTAAATATCAAAGGGAGTGTCAAACATACAATCCTCTGTGCTTTTCATTCTCATTTTAGATATGTAGATGGTACATTAATCTTTATTTTCCCCCCATGAACATTAACAATCTCTTATAAGGGAAAAAAAAGCAGAGGAGGGGGGAAAAAAATCAGATCAGTCTAATTTCTGTCTAATTTGGCTCCTAGAATATCATTTTGTCCAGTTAGAGGAATTGAGAATGATCATTTGCATCAGGGACGTTTCCTTATTAAATCAGCACTGAGCCTCTGTTCAGCAGCTCACAGGAGAAGCACTTATTGGGTTAAAAGCTCATCTCATGTGGTTTATTTTAAATATACTCTATGCTTCATAGCCACTCTAGTGTAAGAGAAAAGATATCAAATCACTGTCTTTCTATCTATAGTCAGGGCTATCTGTCTCAGCTGCCTGCTCGCTCCCTCTTCCTTTTTTTTCTCTCTCCCCTCACTTCGGCATTCCCACCTTCTATTTTCTTTTGTATACCCTCCTATTCTTTTCTCTCCTGTATCAATATTGTATTGAGTTGGTGTTTGTGGCCCTTTATTTGAGAACTCTGCAGTAGGTCTGCAGATCGCAGAGTCTTTTTCTGGAATGGTGCCCTCTAAATAATGATAAATTACTTGAGCAGTATGCCATTTGCTAATTATATCCATGATTTACTACACAGCCCGACTTAAATCATTCAAACCAGCCTTGCGTAACAATGCCTTTTTTTCTTCTATAAAATGGTTTCCATGTGTATAATCTAAACATTTTATGGTCATATACTTTATATATAGAAATGTGCATTTACACGCATAAACACACACACACACATTTAACAAACATCCCTTTTTATTTCTTTTTCCACTAATCTTTTTTTTTTCACACAGTCAACATTAACAATCTAACAAGAGATTCGACTCAGGGAACTTTTTATATGTATATATTAAGAAAAAAAATGAAGCTTAGAATTTTTCCCCTCTCTGTTCATTGTTTAATGAATCCAAATCTGGCTCAGACTCCAAGCCTATTATAATTGCTAGCAGGATGTGTTCTATTTCAACATAAGTATCATTCCAATGGAAGATCCACTTCTGGCAGAATTATGCTGGTGTTATACCATTATCAAGCATATTCATGAATATGGATGTGGATCATAAATAAATATATGTAAATGTTACACAATAGATGCACCCCTCTTTTACTTAATATAAATCACTTTGATCTGTGTATCCTGTAGTGAATCATATTGTTCTTTATTGTAAGGCATCACTACAACAAGCATGTGGTTCACATATGTCGCCTGCACATTTCTTTTCTTCTTTCCTTTTTTTTAAAAACTCATTGACTTATTTTTGCATCAGAGTGTATCATCCATATTTTGTTCTCAGTGCACTGCACCGTGGCAGTAGTTGGGGAGATCTTATGGTGTGGCTTGATTTATGTTCCTCAAGATAAACTGCAAATAGGGAATGTCCGAGAAATTGCGCTCTCATCGCCAAGGCACAGGCCTGACAGCAAACAAGGCCAAAACAGAGGCATGATGAGCCCACCGCAGGCGCACACACACACACACACCCATGCACAGATGCACACAAACACACACAAACAGAGGCCCAGCCGCACCCTCAGCCCCAGCCTTCGCTCGTGCAAACACAGATAGCATCGAGACAGTTTTGTTGTCAGTTGAAAATATTATCTCTTGTAGTGGACTGAAAGCACCATATGGTGAAATGTTTTTTATGGTGTTGATGTGAGTGATGGCTCACTTGGCGGGGCTGGATCGAGCTGGATCGACCCATATTCAGATGCCTATCCCGCGCGCCCACCCCCATCCCAATACACAGACACATGAAATAACACACATACACACACATGAAATGGAGCAGAGCCGACAAAAGAGACAGGGGACTGTTGGTTGAATGCACGATGTTGTTCATTAATACTTTCAGTTGTAGTTTATTTCATTCTGTGCCTTATTTTTAATTCCTATTACTTCCCATTTTTCTTCTACAATTTGTCACCCCTTCCCTCATGCATATGTTGTGATGTCAATTAAATGTTGGGCAAAATATCCATTTTTGATACTAGTTAATGAAATGCATATCTTTTTTGTAAGCTGTTCTCATTTGACCTCATTTTCGTTGTTCAGGGAGGTTACATGACCCTAGGGTCCACATTCCCTGCTCCAATAAATAGGTTTTGATATCCAGTCAATCTAATAATCAGGTTAATTATTCACTCTTTTCCCTTTCTGTTTCTCTGTCTCTTTCTTGGCCTCTCAGGAGAGAAACCCTACCGGTGCCCTCATTGTGACTATGCTGGCACCCAGTCTGCCAGTCTGAAGTACCACCTGGAGCGTCACCACCGCGAGCGTCAGAATGGCTCCACCACCTCAGGCCAATCCGCTGGCCACACCCCTTCTTCTGACCACAAAGAAGAACATGGGAAGACAACCAGCGGAGGCATCTTCGCCCGCCCAGATGTCCTCCGTAATGTATTTAAGGGCATGCCCCCCAACCTAGACTTCAGGGCAGGTCCACTGCTGCCACATCAGTGGGCCTCAGCCGGCATGATGTCACCGCACGACCGAGACCGTGAGCGGGAGCGCGGAGACCGACATTTTGACTCCTCCTCTGCTGAGAATATGAAGACTACAGATGGCCCATCGTCCTTGGTCTCATCAGCAACAGACAGTCCGGCCAGCTTCTCTGACCTCAGCAGGGCCTACCAAAGCATGATAGGAAATGGAGTCCATTTTCAGGGGTCTCTCCAGGCCTTCATGGACAACTTTGTTCTCAGCTCCATGAAGAAGGATGTTAAGGACAACCAGAGTCCAGTCCAGCTCCAGGCTCAGCGTTACCATGATAACGGTGAGCCCAAAGCCAAGAGGGCTGCCTCTTCTGAGCAAGACAGAGAAGAAAAAGCTGATGCCAAGGCAAATCCAGAACCAGGAAAACCCGGTTCCCAATATGAACCACTGGATCTGTCTGTGTCAGTCCGACCTGAGTCTGCTTCTGGTTCCCTCCCCGGCTCCTCAGTCACCATTCATGATAATGTGGCCTGGCATGGCTGCCTCTTCTGTTCTTTCTCCACTGCCTCAGTGGAGCTCATGGCTCTGCACCTCCAGGCCAACCACCTGGGGAAAGCTCAACCACTGAGGTCAGATACAGTCAAAGAGCTAGAGTCGTCTCCCACCACCTCCAGCCATCACTCCAAGACCTCTGGTGTAGCCCTTGACAAAGACGGAGACAGAAATGGAGAGAAAGGCCAAGGTGGATGGAACAACCATATGGACCAGCCATATAACCCTTTCCAGAGCGATTTCTACAGGCGATTTGGTGGCTTGTATGATGGATCCCCAAGGACCAACCAGGGTCTCCAAGGGTATGCACCTTTAGCAGAGCAGGAAGACAGCCAAGCCTTTGCATCTGCAGCAGTCAATGACCAGATTGGTGAGAGGGGCTCTTGTGGAGATGCAGAAGAGGACCAGGTAGGATCAGATGATGAAGTAGCGAAGGCACGCAGCATCAGCGAGACCCCATCAACAACCCCCAAGAGGCAGTCACACCAGAACAACTCTGATGAGGAAGAAGAAGAAGAGAGGGGCAGAGGGGTGGCTGAAGAGGAGGAGGAGAGGGATGAGGATGGACAAATGGACATGGAGAGAGATGAAGCAGGAAGTCCAGCCTCAGACCACCTCCAGAACCACCCCAAACAGCTCCATGATGACTCCTCCCTGCCTCCAAGGAGTGGAGCTGGTTTGGTGGCTTCCTCTGCCATGGCGCCGCTCTCTCTGGCTCCCCAGAACCAAGGTCTGCCATTGGAAAAGCAATGGCAGCAGGGGCTGGGCCTCTTGTCTCCCGGAGGTCCTCCAGGACTGTTGAAGGCCGAGCAGCAGACCCACCTAGAGCAGCAGATGAACATGCTGTCTGTCCTCAGAGCTTACAGCAATGACAACCTCCCAGCATTCAACGGCTTGGGAGGCGGAGCGGGAGGAGCATCTACAGGGGGCATGAAGAGGCCAGATGCATCCGGTAAGTGTGTGTTTAACCCCTACTGGCACTGTAATAGCTGTAAAACAGACACACATCTATTCACACACATCCATACCCACAGAAAACCAAACACTTAAAGAGTCATGAAGACACACACATGTCTCACACAAATTCAATTTTCTTATCACTGCATCCACATAAACACTAAACACACAAAACAAACACATATACATTTTTTTCCCTGACACCCACAAAGGAATCTCAGACACTCACTAAAGGTCCCGAGATTGGCTCTGAAGTGATTTCAGCCTTATTTCAAGCAAGTTTAGAAGCTATCAGCCTGGCGACTAGCAACAGATTAATCTTTATTACACGTTTATATTACTGGGAGTGCAGCGCCTCCCTCCCGCCTCACAGCATGAAGGGAATAACCCTGGGTGAGTCAGAGCAGGACCTCAGCTCCCCTTGCCATCTCCTCCACATGTCTCTTAACTATCTTAGCTCTCATAAAGCCGGCTCCCTAAAGCCCATTACTTTATAAGACTCGTCGATCTATGACCCTGTGAAAAATGAACTGTCAACTTTCATGATTCTGCTAAGGTTACAGCCGCTCCTTGAGACTGAAGAAGGAAGTCTTTTTTTTTGTTTTTTCTTTTTTTTCCGCTTTTTTTTTTTTTTTTTTTACAATGCTCTTTTGCAGTTTAGGGTTGGTTGGTAAAGTGTCTCTATAACAAGAAAGTAAAAATACTGAGTTAGAATTGAACTTGAAACACTACAAACTGCAGAAATGAGAAAGACTATTAAACCCAAGCTGTGTACCTGCCAAATTCTTTCTATTGTAAATTAGATATCATTGATGCTGACATAGATGGTACAATGTATGTTGTGTATTATTATTATTATTATTATTATCATTATTATCATTTCCCAGTCTTTAGTCTGGCCCAGTAGTACATCATGAATCTCTTTATCTGCGAATATCAAAAGACATGAGCATTTTTCTTATGAATATTGCAGCCTACACTGTTTACATACATGCTTCCATAAATATACAGTAGAAGATACATTAACTTATAATAATAGTGACCCGCTTTGATAATGAAACAGTGCGGCTACATGTGTTCATTTGACCTTTCCATCTGACAAAGCATTATCCGTTGTCATGGAACCAGGCTCTCTGCATATCTTAACATGCTGAAAGCATTTTCAACATGTGGTAACAATATATAACGGCAAAGATATGTATTTCATTTAATGGAGAAATGTCTTTGTGTAAGAATGTCCTACTTATTGTCTAATCAGGAAGCTTGTGAAAGCGAGCTATGTGATGTGGGCAGTTCCCTCTGCAACTAGGAATGCTTGACCTTTATAGATAAGGCTTTCTCTACGGAACAAAAGCCTTTCTTACATGTTGTTATTTTGTCCTAGTCTGAGCCAGGCTTCATTGTAATTAGAAAACGCAACAAGTTATTATGTTTCCTATGTCCTGGCAATAGATATTCATCTTGCAAATCTCTAGGATGGCACTGAAGATAGCGCAGAAATATAAAGGATACAGCAGGAAAAATCAAGACATGCTGTTGTGTGCTTGAAATTCAGTATGATAGAGTTCCTTTACTCACTGTAACATGGCTGACGTGCCCTGCCAAGACCCACTCCCTCCCTTTTTACCACCTATCCTTATTTAACATATTTGCTACTTATCAGATATACTATGTTAAATAATGTTCTGGCAATTATAGCTACGCTTAAGAATTTATACATCTTTATTTTTAATAAAGGCAGGTTCAGTTGTCTATGGAAGGACGATAATATACCAGATAAGGCGCCCCGGGGGGGGGGGGGGGGGGGGGGGGGGGGGGGGGGGGGGGGGGGGGGGGGGGGGGGGGGGGGGGGGGGGGG
>JAPTMW010000018.1:11340546-11350717 GCA_029822955.1 Ostorhinchus angustatus | reverse complement strand
ATTTCAGTATTTCCATAGTAACAAATTGCTGTGACATTACAAAGTGGCATTACTTCATTTTCGGGACCTTACCTGCACCTCCTGCAAACACAGGCCTTCCTTATGCAAATGAATAAAAGTGTAATTCTTATGTATAGCTACTTCTTTAAAAAAAAAAAAAGAATCAATTATTTCATACTTTTTTGATTCATTCTGCTCTATAACGTCACTATGAATGAGTGTGTATAACTATCAATCCTGTAGCCAGCTATGAGGTCACTGAGGTCTGGACCTCAGTAATGTTTTCCCTCTCCGGCTGACGTTTTCCATTACACATGTGAGTGAATGGACAGAACAGTTAAAAAATCTGAACAAATTCTCTATATGCTCGTATCAATCTGCCAAAGAAGACTTAGTTAATCCTGTAAAATACTGTGATTCAGTGACAGAATCTGTCAGCGCTGGATGTTTTCTGTTTTATTCTGCCGTCTCAAGCATCAATCATGAACAACAACTCCATACGACCATAAGGCCAGGGTCTCACAAAACAAATATGGATTTTTTTAAATGGCACCCCCAGTGCCACAACATTTCATAACAAACCACATAGGATGTACTCGACAATAAGTAACTGTGTTCTTATCACATATGAAGAGGGAGCAATGACAGCCAATACAGATACAGATGTATAGTGTAAACTTTATTGATACCTAAACATAAATTCAACATAGAGCAGGCCAAGAAAATGGAACATATTTAGGAAAAATTTTTTATTTAAATTATTGGCAGTACATATATTAGATATGTATAGTACTGTGCAAAAGTATTAGTCCAACATTTGGTTTAAAAGTTATATAAAGTTTATAAAGTGACCACATATTTGCATTTATCAGTATCTGTATTAAATAGATGTGAAGTATGTACAGCGGTAAAAACAAGTTTCAGGGAAAAGTTTCAGCTTCTAAACCAAAGTGCTAGTAAAGGTGTAGCTCTTACGACTATGGGCCATCAGCAATACTTTGACTTTTTACACTTTTATACACTGTATTTCATTTTTTCAAATATTTTTGTACATATTCATACTTTTGCACTCACAGTTTTTCTTTACCCTGTGTATATATCTTGTTCTGTTTTTATTGTTGCATGCCTTCTTTTTTTTGCACCATGGAGGGCAGTATTCCAATTTCATAGTACCGTGGACTTAGTATGTCTGTGCAGAGACAATAAAAATGTATCTTATCTTATCTTATCTTATCTTATCTTATCTTATCTTATCTTATCTTATCTTATCTTATCTTATTTAGGGTGACCTCCCTTTGCACTTAACATGTCTTTAACTGTTTTGTTCAGAAAGTATGAAACTTATTGCATTACTTTTCTGATGTTTTAAACCAGGTTTCATCCAACACATGCCAGATGTTTCTAACTACTTGTGTTGCTTCTTGTCATGGGGTCAGGGGTCACATTAAATAGTAACTTTAACCTTTAGAACCCATTTAGTTCAGTTCAGTTTTCTGTTTGTCTTTTAAGGCTGTGCACATATTTCCTTTATTTTTTTATTTTTTTTTTTGAAGAAAAGACAATGAGAAATAAATATGTATGCTCATTTCAACCCTGCAAAAACAACACAGTTAAAGGTGGCCTAAGACTTCTGCACAGTATTGTAAATAAGTATAACCTTAACGAGACATTTCAGTACTTTCTATTTCAGGAAACAATGTTTTATATTTTTGCTCTTTGCATGTGAATTGTCAGTCAGACGTAATAAAAATGTATCAGAATAAAATAATTCACACATTCAAAAAAAAATCATGCATAAATTAGCCCACGCTCCTTATGTTCCTCTTGCTCTGGCTATAGCCCTGGTGACAAATTTAACTGTTATTTTCAACAGAAAATAATGAATTGTTCACTTTTATCCATAAAATATACATAGTTATGGTAGCTTTTGCTTCAAATACCATCCCCATGCAAAAATATATCTCTGCATTTCCAAGCAGTGTTTTCTAACATTTCACAAAAGCTCTCAACCAAAAAGAATCATGAAAGAGAGGAGTTTGTGCAATCATGAGAATTCAGAGCCTATAAACAGGTACATTTTCTCTAATCAGCCTGCAGTCTTTCTTACCTTTTCTCAAATTACTCCTTGATGGTTGCCAAATGAATTGTGCAGCCAACCACCACATAAATGCACGCCGTTAAGCACTCAAGAATTTTGTGATCCCCATTAGCATTCTTCCCGCGTACAAGCTAATTGGGTTTTCTATTAGAATACACTGGGTCTGGTGGTAATGACTAGAAATGGTAGTGGCACAAAGAGGCTTTTTGCCGGAAATTACGCGATGCAGTAATTTTCGGAGCATTTTCATGCGCCTAATTGTTATGAAGACAAATTCATAGACAGCATCAAAACAAGGCGATGTGATTTAGGGATATGGTCACTGATGTCTGTGTTTCACATAGTTATTTTTTCCTCTTTTTTTTGTTGGTTTTTGCATGACCTGTGATGTCATTAACAGAGTGGAAAGGAGAAATTTCTCTAAATTTATAAGGTGCTACCTGAAGTTTGATTCCACAGTGACAGCAGACCGCTGTTTAGTGGCAATATTATGCTCTTCACTCTCTCTGACACACACATACACACACACACATTAACACATGTACACGTGCATGTGGCCGACCTGCACAGTGTGATGGGATGACAGGAAGCTCTAGGCTGTCTCTGTTCCTCGCCACTGTGCGACAGAGAGAATGTGTGTGTATGTGTGTGTGTGTGTACTTTAGTGTGGTTGTGGTAGTGTGTGTATGTGCTGAGGCCTGGGCGGATAGATGACACTTGCATGGCCTGGTGAGACAGGCGCAGCTCGACAGGCGTCAGAAAACACTCAGTCCCCTTCAGCGTCCACACACCTGACACACAAACGTGCACACACACACATATATACACACTCACATATGGGCATAAGATGTACACGAACCAACTGATGCATTATTGTGTGGTCACTGCATGAAAAACGAACAATTTTGCTCCCGTAATCTACATCGAACATTTATACTAAAAGTTACTTTGTAGAATGTGTCTATGTGTGTGTGTGTGTCATGTTCCCTGCTTTACCTTGGAGGCCAACAGATGCTGTGAAGCTCTCTCCCCCTCCATCCTTTCGTCTTTTTTATCGCTCCCTTTCATTCTGTTTTTTTTTTTCCTCCTCCCCTTCCCGCTTACCAGTTTTCTCCCCCCATACGGTGTCCTGCATAATGAGCGTGAATCATTTTGGGCTCCGTCCAGGAAGTCAGGGAGGCATGTGGAGCTAAGTGGAGGATGAGGGAGGAGGTATGTGGAGAGGAGGAAAGAAGGAGGAGGATTAGGGAGGAGAACAAAGGTGGCAACGCAGAGGAAAGGAAGGAAGTGGACAAGGAAAGGAGAGTGAAAACATGAGGAGGAAAAGGAAGAAAGTAGCCGAACTGTACAAGCACCTGAAAAATCAAAGCATATGAGGGAAGAAAAAAGTAAAAAGTAGTGTCTAGTTCAGAAATTCAACAAAGGAAAAGAAGAGGAGATGGTTTAGAAACTTGTATGAGCTGGAGAAGAAAAAGGTAGGAAGAAAAAGAGGAAGGAAACAAAGGGAGCGTTAACGTTGCCAACTGGATTTCATTGTTGAAGACATCATCCAAAAAAAAAAAACAAAAAAAAACTTTAAAGATACTTCTGGTGACACTATTACACAACGCAACTCCTTTGTATGTATTTTTAAAAGCAAAAAGCATCTCAATAAATTCACTGCTGAAGTCTATTAAGCAACTGATCTGAAATCACTTGAGAACTATAAAGACTCACTGAAGGAGTACAGTTCCTCCAAAACACATTTCACTTGAGTTGTTTTTTTCTCTGCTGTTTTCCCTTGTCTCTCCTCTGCTTAACAGAGCAAAGTGCTTTTAATTTGCCTCTTTGTGAAGACGGCCCGTTTCCCATTTAAACAAGAGCCTCGATTGGCTCGCTCGCCCTCAGCAGAACGGCGGCAAACAGTTCGGCACCCTCTGCTCACTTTTTAATGGCCTCCTCTCCTCGGCTCCATCCCTGATTTTATTTCACACTGGAGACGGACGAAGCGTCTCCTCAGCATTTCCTCCGTTCCTTTCCTCAATCTCTCTGCGCTTAATTCCCCTTTAACTGTGTTCGCTGGAGTCGTTAAGTGATTAAGCAGTTTAATTAGGCCACGCAATGGAGGCACACTGAAGACAAGGCAATGGCTATTTCCAAATGAAAGTGCAACAGAAAGACAAAGAATTTCAATTACATAAAAAACAAATGATTGTTACAAACATTTTGTCATTTGAGGTAATTCTCCAATTACTTTCAGATTTTTTTGTGGCTGAAATGTAGCTTCAATACAATCAAACGTAATCTATTTCCATGTCTAAGTCTGTCCCAACATGTACATTTACGCCCCTAACGATTCCGCTGCATTATATTACGACATATTTTTTAATGAATGTCAAATATTGTCATTTCACTCACCGGGGCAACGTAAATTAGAATTTTATGAAACTTAAAGACTCTTGTTACAAACTTTCTTCACTTCTCTAGGCATAAACTATAAGTCACACGTGTAGTACGAAGATGTAGATATTTTGGGATCATAGTCGTAATATTCCTTGTGACTCTCTCGAGGATTAAGTGAATTGGAAAATGAATGAACAAATGAGTTACAATATTACAATATTTTACGGAAAAAAAAAAAGAAGAATGTGTGAAATTTCTTGATAGAAATTAAGAAATTATGCAGTATCAAATAATGTAACAAGCTTAAAAACTGTTATTAAAGTTGATTTTAAATCTTTACTAAAATGAAAGAGCAGCTGCGGGACTTGTACTCATACAACCAGGAATATTAAACCTTTTTCTCATTCAGATCTTTCTTTTTTTTTCCTATATTTTTTTTGTAAAATTAGCACTTCTTTTCTCAAAATATGAAGACTTCATTCTTGTAATCTTTTCACTTATATTACAGCTTTTTTATCGACGTGTTGACTTCCTGCTCGTAATATTATGACTTTTTTTTTTTCCAGAAAATATCCACTACTTTATCCTCACTTTGGATCTTAAAGTCCTTGATAATGTATTGAAAACCTAGTCATTTAACTCCTTCCCAAAGAGTGAAGGAAAACAAATTAGAGGAGTTTATGTTGAGAAGGAAGGCGTCCAGGGTCAGTAACTGCCTGGCTGCAGGTCCTGTCACACCTCCAGCGGGGGTCCGGCCTCAGGGAACGGGCTGCTATTATAGGTGAGATATCCTGTGTGGGCCCACAAGCCTGGCACTGGATTACACATCAGCCTCCCGCCGAGACGCCCAGCAGGGAGGCAAATAAGAAACGCTGCCTCCTTCCAGCCAACCTGCGCACAGGCCTGTCCCGCCGTGCTGCTGGATCAAACACCTTTAATTGAAACAGTGCTTTTCATGCAGGAAAACATGACACATACACACACATACACACATGCCTGCACAGTGTGCTGCAGCTGCGGCGATAAATACAGATTTTAATCATTTTTACTTGTCCCTAATTAGGACATGACATAATTTCTGTAAATCAGCTAAACTGCATGATGTGCAGAGTCATGACTACCTCTTAAAAATATAAAGAAAAGAAAAGACACGTTTTACAACCTGCGCCGGTCATGATACTAATGATGTTGTTGGCCACATAAAAACACTTTATTGACCCAGCTGCATTACATGCATTATTTAGAGAGTGTGTGTAGGGGGGCTGACATGCCGATAGTAGCTACTCTGACCTTTGACCCTCTAAGTGGGAGCAAGTCTGGGTCAAGAGTGTCCACAGCAGGTCAGGGAACAATAGCAAACACTCAGGCCCCTCATGACAAAAGACATGAAATGACTTGTAGGAATGTTTTTAATGGCCAGTTAAGGTACGAAGTGTTATGATGACAGTGGACAAAGGCCAGTCTGTGGGCAATAGAATACTGGAGCTCAGGCTGTGTTTAATATTCGTATGCGATCTAATCATTCTGCAGAAAAACACTCAAAATAAAAATAAAAGCACGTGAAATACTTCATACTTTGGACGATGCACATCAAACCAAATTCAAAGACTTCTTAGTGTGGTCATAGAAGAGGCTGCTTAAAACTTTCCTCTGATCTTAAAGAAAGTGGAAGCTCATTTCTTCTGTTTTGGTTTTTGCATTAACGTGTGAAAAACATTAAAATTGATCATGTTGAGGGTCATTTTGAGGGATTTCTTTGGGGATGAGAGTGTCTGTATGTATCCTTTAACAATGCAAAGACGTGTTGGCTCATTTGGAAACAAAACAGGACATAAACACATAAAATCATCCATAAATAAATGCACAGTTGATGGTGTTTCTACTGTTTTATCCACTGATATTTCTTCAAACCTTTACAGACATTTAGACACAAATTTTAATCTGTGACTATATAAATCCAATTAATTGTCAAGTAATTTTTCAACGAACACATGCCAGCACCAGATTTTAAATGTTAAATATGCTTCCAAAGCATAATGAATATATTCATTTATATATTTTTCATTTTGCAATGGTCTTAATAAAAGGTCAAATACATTTTAATGCACATTTTGACATTTTACAGTCTAATTACTTTGTCAACACATAATTAAAAATCACAGATGTGAATTCCTATTTCTTTGCGATTGTGTTGTTGCACATTACATCCCATTGTGTCGGTGTTGTGTCCAAAGTTGAGGATCTTGTAACGTTTCCCTCCATTTGCTGATTCTACAATTCTGGCTGCATGTTTGATTTCAGCAAAGGCATAAGGGACACAATGTAATTTATGGTTTCCATCTTGCTGCAGATGAAAAATAATCAAATCCAAATAAAATGCAAAGAGGAGGAAGTGATTATCTAAATGATGGCTGCCGGGTTTGGGGAGTTTCATCTGACAGCTGAGCGCACTGTCTTTATGGACAACTGGAGGATACAGGGAGGAGGAGGAGGGAGGAGGCTGAGGAGGAACACAGGCACAAAGGGGTGGTTTAGGGGTAAAATGGTGAAGGGAATAGGGGTGGGGCTGTCTCACATTTGGGCACTTTACAAGAGGAAAAGATCAATTCTGCGCACACACACACACACATACACACACACACACACACACACACAGGCGCTCTGACAGCCTGAGACAGAGCATGACATTTAAAAGGAAAAAGCTGACATTGACTCCATCACTGTCACCCCGACTGCCATAAAGCAGCTGCAAATATTAAAACATTTTTCATCTGTGCCGCTCGGGGTTATTGGCACCAGAAATTGTTTTCCTCTCCGTCTGCTGCTGGCCTGCTCTGCCGCAGCCCTCCCCCGAGACCCTCGCCTGTTACCGCCGCCTCACAACATATTGGCAGTTGATGTGAAGCTATCCATGTACACTTGCCACTCACAGAGTCTTTATCGCCTTCCACTCTCCCTCTGCAGCAAAACCCTCCCTCCCCGCCTCAATTGCTACATACACACACACACACACACACACACACACACACACATACGGCGAAGGAAAATCACACACACATGCACTTCTGAACACTCATTCTCTGCTCCCTGGAATAAATAGCCAGACAATGCAAGTATTGTTGAATCACTCAGACCTTCTGCGTGTGCAAGTGTGTGTTGTAGGGATGCATGTAAGTGTTTACGATGATGTGTCAGATGTTGATAATACCACTTTTCCTGCCTTCAGCATAATCCCTCACTAATCTGACTGATTACTTTTCCATACAGTCGAGCTTCCTGTGTCTCTGAGCCTCGGATGAAACTGGTCTCTCCTACAAAGATCTTTCATTCATTCATTTTCTCAACATCTCAGCATCAACTCACTATCTCTGCTTTTTTTTTTTTTTTGCATTCCATGCAATCTACCATGCTTTGAGATGCTGATTGCCCCGGCCTGGCCAGCATATGGTGTATATTTAAATATGTTTTCAAATATCTGAAGTTGGGCTGCGCTTGAATTATTTGTGCTGACACTTAAAATAGCCTCCAATAAAGGCTCATCACTTGTCACACGAGTCAAGTGTGCCCCATGTTTCCAAATGTATTCAAATGCATTTGGTTTGATTGGTCTGTAAATAGAATGGCATAGTGTGTTTTCTTTGGAATTCAATTTCGCTATTTCGGAGCAAATCTCACATATCACTGTCTCTCTTTTTTCTCGCGTCTGGGTTCCGTGACAGGTTTTGTATTATGAAACACACCTGAGTACAAAGCAAGTTGCCCTTCATTTGCATCAAATAGATGGATACAGTAATGGTTTGCGCACAACAGGATTTCCTGTCCTGATATATTCCTCCATCAAAATGGAAGATCTTTTGGAAAATTGGATAAAAACCTGTAATTACATTCATTAACATACAGTACATATTATGTGCTAATGTATTACTTGCTGTTAATGCTCTGGTGCACAGTTATTAAAGAGCGTACGCCTTAACAACGCACCTTAACGACCATAAACAACATCCATAAGCCTCTGGTTGGGTGTTCCCTCTGTAGTGGGTTCTGTCAGCTATTCTGGGCTCAGACATGATGCTTTGTCATTTGATTGAATTGCTCAGTTTACACATCATTTAAGTTTCAGTCCAGATTTACTTCACATACGCATCAAACTTTCTCCCACTGGTCCTGCGTTGACCACCGTGTCAGAATTTAAAGCTGATTTTACAGAAGGTTATTCTTATCTTAATGGTTTTAAATATAATACTATAAGGTATGATATTGTTTGTCAGTTGTCCTGTCTAGTGTTTTCATAGATGTTTCTCTTTGGTTTATCCATTAAGCTGTCACTTACTTTATTGATTTATCATTTCATCTGTATTGACAGAAAAGCAAATGTTGAAAAACACATTATATAATTGCCCTAGTACCACAGTAATGACTTCAGAGGCTTTATTCTCAATGAACAATCCAATCCAACATATTTTATTGACTCTGATAATAGATAAACAAGATTTTTTTAATATAGATATAATAGCAATTCAATAATTATGATATGAAAAAGCCACCTTTCTAATCCTCTGTGTTGAGCCATGAAGTAGTGTCAGGCTTGAGATGTTTCATTTCAATTTAATTCAGTTTTATAAATGCAGCTCCAACCATAATATGTGATTATCTCGAGGCACTTCCCATCCTCAGATCAAGGCCTTAAAAAGACTATAGTGGTCTGAATTCTTGCTTCCTTTCAGACTACTTGAATCACAACATGCTGGAAGGTAATAATGGGATTTCAGTGACACCAGAAACTATCAAGCACTACAGCTTTAAAGTGACTTTTAAAGAAAAAAGCATCTTGGTAACACTTGCATCTTTTGCTGAATACAAATAAACAGCTGGAAATCCTAGAAAAAAAAAAAAAACATTTTCAGTTGGCATCAAAAGCTACGCTACACTTTTGCTGAAGAGAAATCCATGGGGGTGAAATTACTTCACTCTTGTGTCATATCGTGTACATACCAAAGGAAAAACAATTCCAAAACCTAGTAAATATTAAACATTCTTTCGAGCCTCACAGTTTTTCACAGTGCATAAAACTGAATGGCCTAATCGAGTGTATACAGGCCAGCAGCAACTTTTCCTTACAACTTGCCGCAACCCTGCACCAAATGAACGGCACAGCTAACATGGCTGTTTCTTTAGCCCCGCAGGCTGTCTTTAGGCCCGTGGAAGATATTTGCTGCTAATGCTCACCAATGAGAGGCCCAAATGGTCTTATTACAGCGGCTCCCACAGCTCACGCTATACATCAGGTAGGAACACACGGCAAAATGGAGACCCTGATTGTTCTGGGAGCAACAGCGCTCATTACTCAACACGCCTCGCCCTCCCTCGCTCCATGCAAGTCTCTTTCTCTTTCCTTTTTCATCACCCTTTCCCATCTCACTTCCTCCATGTCTGCTGTTGCCGCCACCTCTAACCACCAACCACCGACGTACCCGATGTGTGTAACTTTCCATGTGAATGAGATAAAAGACAAGGAAGCAGCTTTGATTGGATTTCACAAGTTTTAATAGAAGGTTACTATTTATGGAACGTGAAACATCCCCAATGTCTGACTTTAAGAAACAGTAATGTTTCTGTAAAGTAAAAAAAGAGATCAGCCTACATTTATAGTGGCGGAAAAAATGATTAGACCAACAAAAGTCATCAAAAACA
>JAPTMW010000018.1:11231894-11243941 GCA_029822955.1 Ostorhinchus angustatus | reverse complement strand
GACGTCGGTGGTAATTATAGAGCAGGAGATGTGGACGGGAAAAATGTGTGTGTGCGAGTGTGTGTTTACACTTTCATATCCAGCGTGGAAAGCTCAGTTGCTCGCTGGTTGACTGATAACTGAGAGGAATGGATGAGCTGTGTTATTATATTACTGTGTTATACGACATGACAGGAATGGGCACAGGACTATAGAGGATGTATGCATGCAAACCTGAAAATGCTTACCATGTCCATTACAAAGGCCAAACACGGTCAAATGGCAGCTACTCTGAGTTTCTGAACTGAAATAGCTTTTGCATCTAAAATGAGCTTGCATGACATTTGCACAGATTTGTTAAACCATGCAATCAAGCTGCAGTGGTTGTATATGCGTCGAACAGCTTTCATGCTTTTCTGCTCAACTCGCGCGATTCACTGCCCTCGTGCACAGATAAAAACAAGTTCTGGTCATTTTATTGTTCATTTTGTTTTTCGGAGGGTCTTCTGCAGTCACTGTTTGCCTTACCCTAAGCCACTGGGACAAAAGAAAAGGCTACTGGGAAAGCCCAACAATGATGGTGTCTGAATGTGTGTGTGTGTATGTATGTGTTTTTGTCTCCCACACGGCCCTGCTGCTGCCACTCACTGTAAGATAGTCTGCAGCTCGTCACAGACAGACGTTGACACACTCCCAGTCTAATGTGCTCATTAGGGACTGCACAGCACACACATAATTGATAGCCATGACACACATGATGCACACACACATTATTGCAAAAAACAGGTTCCTTTTTTTAATGCTGCAGTAGAAAACAAGGTTATATGAAGTCATATAATGGGGGTTCATTGTCAAGAACAACAACAACAGAAAACGAAAGAAGGAAATGAAAGGACTAACGGCACAGAATTCATAACAGTATCTGTGCTGTTTACATGCCGATATTTTACACATAAGGATTTTTTTTTTTTATTTCTCTACACTGGCAGCTGTCAGTTACTTCAGCAAATTAACTGCCAAAAATGTAGCAGAACTTGTCACTCAAGAGGTTAGTGTAACCATGGTTACCTTTCATATCCCAAAAAGATAAAGCTGCAGTGTGGATTCATGGCAGAGTAATTAGACAGAACAAAAAAAAAAAAAAAATAGGACCAATTGAAAAGGCATTCAACGATATGAAACAACCAAGAGTGCTTATAAATAACTTTATAAAGTAACATCTTTTTTGTACAACCTTTAATATCTTTTCATACAGCGGCACATGTAGAGGAGTGTCTGGTAAAAAGAGTCTTTAACCCTTTGAGCACGAGGTGGGAATAAAAAGATTCACCTGTTGTCATCCTTTTAGTCTCCCATTTTTCATATCATTTGATTAAATAACACATTTAGAAAACTATTGTGCAAAACAATTTTATTAATGTCTTCATATACTGTGCACCAGCAGATAGTCATAATCCTTTTAAATTAAAAATATAGAAATGATGCATAATTTAGACAGGAATTCGTTAATATGTTTTTATGTACATATTTTACACAGACCTGAATTAGTAAAGGTCCCTGATCAACCAAAGTAAAAGACATAAGATTTCTTTTTTTTTTTTTTTTTTTATCTTTTACCATATAGCTACAATGCTTGTGTCAAGTCCTTTGAGCATTTTCCAGACCAAGATTTCTGTAAGCCCAAGACGTACACCTTTCAATGAACCAAAAATCTCTTTAAAAAAAAAAAAATGCTTTCATGTCAAGGATTAGACTCGTCAAATGTCTGGAAAACAGACATAGTAGACACAATGCACATGTTGTCCATCTGGCTCTCACAATAGCTTGAAAAATTTCTAATCTTGAATTTTGTGTTGATGGTGTTTTTCTTCTTGGATCTTAGAAGTGCTTTGACGTACTCAGAGGGTTAAATATAAACTGCCGACTCCAGCACAAAAATGTTATAGAAAAAAAAAAAAGTAGAACGAGCGGGCAAATAGAAATAAGTAAAAAGTAAATCATGGAAAGTGCACCAGATTTAGTTATAAAATGTTTAACTAAACTGTTTTATTTATGCATGCAGCTTATCACACCCCAGTGATGCCAAAATATAAAGGAACTTAATTCCATTTACACAAGTTTTCAAAATACACACCACTTCATTTTAGAATCTCTTTTTTTTAAACCTTCATATACAGTATCATTTCAGTGACAACAGCCCCCATCTGCACATATTGAAAAAAATCAGTCTATCTCTGTCAAATGAGAGCAATAAACTTGAATGTCTTGGGCCAGAGTGAGTCTACCTCCCAGAAAACAAAACAAAACAAAAAAGAACAAACAACTGCTACAACACAAAATGTAAAACAATGTGCCAAAACTCAAAGCAGTAGTTTTATGGCATCCTTGTGCAGTTCCATCACATTAATGGTCCTTTTTTTTTCTTTGCAATTAAAGTCTGTGAAAGGCTAAAGAGTAACAGAGCAAGAAAGAGTGAGACATTACGAAAGAGTGCAGCACTGTCCCCAGCAAATGCTACTGTTTCTCTAGCTCACACACATACATGAGATGATCCTCAGGGGACTTCCCATGAGTCTTGCTCAGGTGAAGCTTGACCGCATGCTTGCTTGCAAAAGTCCGATTGCAGAGCTTGCACTGGTACACGGCCCCACTGTCGTCATCATCGGGGGAGGGGGAGGGGGATTCAGTTGAGGGCAGAGAAGTGGTTAAGGAAGAGGGAAGGGTAATGGGTAAGGACGGGGGTAGTGCTGTGGGTAGAGAGGAAGGAAGAGGGTGGCTGGATGGGTGAATATTTGAGAGCAGTTTTTCAGACAGTCCTTTGGTGTGCCGTTGTTGATGGGGATGCTGTGAAATCTGACTTAGCAGCTGCTCCCCAGAAAGCTTTGCTAGGTCTCGCAGACGGAAACCCAAGTGGGATTCCAAGTGACTGACATAAGTGGACGGGGAGCGAATCTGTGAGGCACAGTCACTGCAGAAGAACACTGGATGGCCTGAATCCAAGTTCTTCAAGAACTTGGTGCCACCGGTTCTCCTTAGCTGGTACTTCACATTAGCAAGCCAATGGGATATTGTAGTCATCGATAGGCCAGTGAAGCGGGAGATGTGCATTCTCTCCTGTGGGCTCAGGTCCGACATCATATACTTGCCGTCGCTCGTTTGTCTCAGGCTTGAAGCAAATTGGGCTTGGAGGATGAGGAGGTGTTGAGGGTTCCAGTTGGACTGACGGCCTTTGCGTTTCTGGGCTGGTGAAACATCTTCTGTCTCCTCCTGTGTGGCACCTTCGATGTCAGAGCGTTCGGACAGGCTGGTCGGTGTGGAGGCCTTCGAAACTGCTTGACTCTCAGTCAGATTCCGTAGCATGTCAGAGATATCTGACAAGGCATTCTCTCTCAAAGGGGAGGAGGACATAAAAGAAGCTACTGCAGCTGAGGCTTTGGTCATAGTGATAGTGGAGGAAGGTGAAATTGAGGATGGGGTGGAGGTGGTGGAAGAGAGAGCTGTTGAACCCATAGAACCACTTGTGCCATTTTTGTCAGCAGTCTTGCCTTTGGTGAGATCTATGGGTTGGTCATTGTTTAGATGTTGCTGGTAGAAGTAGCGGTCCAGGTGATCATTGGTGGGCTTTTTGGTTGGTGCTGGTGGAGTGGAGGCAGCCACTGCTGCTTTCTCGGCCAAGCTGTTACTCATCTTAAACAGCATACTCATGGGGTCAAGGGAAGGTAGGGCAGGTTTGGCAGCCTTCCCCAGATGTACGTTCATTACTGACTGCAGTGCGCTAAGAGGGTTGACGAAGGGCTGTTCTGGAGGTGGATGGTCTGTGATGATGGCTGTGCTGCCGCACAGGGAGGCAGGCAGCGGGGATGTCACAGCAGTGGACTCCACTCCATTTTCCACAGATTCCTTTATATCTCCATTTGATTCTCTGTGATTGGCACCATTTGCATCTCCTAGTCCTTTTTCCACACCACTTGCACTCTCAGGAGTTTTACAGTTTCCTGTTCTACTGTCTTTGGGAGACTCTCCTCTGGCTGAGTCCCCTGCCTCACTGTTGCATGGTGATGGTGTGGTACGTCTCGGTGGAGATGCTCTAACAGCCCCACCAGGCTCTCTCATTTTCTCTTCAACCTTAGCCACTTTTTCTGTCACTTTTTTCACTAGTTCCTCCATAGCATGGAAGTTGTTCTTAGGCAGGGGGGAAGTCTGGCGACTGGGAGGGGAGATGAGAGGCTGGTTTTTACCAGTGGGAGAAAGGATCTCTCCTCCGGGGAACATATACTTAAGCGGAGAGCTCTTGCCAGAATTGCCTAGAGATAGCTTCATTATGTTTGGGAGCTGGTAGGCAGCATGGATACTAGGATAGCCACCCCAGCTTGGAGCTCCATTCTGAGCTTTGTTGATAGCCGAGGTCACTGTGTTCTCCAGGGACTTGAGGATGTCAAGACCCCCTTTAGGGCTTTCATCCAGATCCTCTTCTGTCAGATAAGTATATTTTGATGAAATATCAAACTTCTCTTCAGCCTCATCTTCACATCCTGCCTTCTTCTCTTTATTTACAATGTTACCATTATTGACAATAGACTCTTTAGTGCATTCCTCCTCCTTCTCCTCCTTTTTTATCTCCACAACCATGGCAGTGGGGGAGATGCTGGCCGGTGGGGGCACTGGGGCAGGTGGAGGAGAGAATGTTGTAGCAGCCAGAGGAACAGACTGCACCTTTTCTTCAACTGTTGAATTGGTCGTTGGAACAGGGGTGGGGGACTCGATAATTGGTTTGCCTTTCTTAATGGCAGAATTTGTGACTTTAATAAAGTGTCCAGTGACCATCATATGAGCTGTCAGCTCCTGCAGCGTGTCATGAGAGCTGCCACACTCCATGCATTTAAGGATCTGTGACTTCCTGGATTCAAACTGCCAGGCATAGCTGGCACCATTCTGGTGTCCATATCGGTTGTTGGGTGTGATGTAAGGGTTGGTGGCTTTCTGGAGTATATCATTAGAATCATTTAGAGAGGTGGGCTTCGGTGTGGTACCCCCATTGGAATCTGGTGAGCTGGGGATTTCAAGGTCAATAGGGGCTCTTTTTCGAGCAGAGGAGATAATCTTAGCTGCCACTGGTGTAACAGGCTCTTTCAGAGGCACTTTCTGGTAGTGTTTTGTCTTGATCATGTGAACACTTAGGTCCTGGAGAGATTCAAAGGAGTGACCACAGTACATACACTTCAGAACTTTCTGTGCATCCTCTTTTCCCTCCATCTCTAGCAAGGAACGTTTTCTGGGTTTCGACCACCGTTTAGCACCCTCACTATCTGTCTCATGGTTGTCATCACGATAATGGCCTGTCTCATTCATGTGCACTGTTAGTTCCACAAGTGTGTCGTAGGCAGCACTGCAGTCCTTGCAGCGGAACTTGCTGGCACCGGTAAATATGGAGCCATACAGCTTGGAGCTCTGACGATACAGCTGGACGGTACTGAAGAGGTTGGGTTCTGTGGATGCTGTGGATACTGCCACCGTGGGATGGTGAACCAGTCCCATTCGATTGTGGTGGTTCTGCGAGGCCTGCTGGAGAGTTTTAGCCATAGCAGTCTGGTGCCAGTCATAGCCTCCGCTTCCACAGCTGCTGCTACTACTGCTGCTACTGCTGCTACTGTGGCTTCGAGGAGGTTTTTCTGCAGGTGGCTGGCTCAGGTTGAGATTCAGAGTGGACCAATAAGAGTTGGTCAAGAAGGAGGTGTAAATAGCCTTCATCTTCTCCAGGCTGTCAGCCACAGACCCTGTAGTGGCTAATATAGCATCATCTACACTTATTGGTGTAACGGAGTTGGTAGCAGTCATCATGGAGGATGAGGAAGACAGGGAGAGGGCATTTGCAGGGTCCTTAGAGAGGAGGACGTCATCCTCATTTTTAAGTGAGGAGCTTTCAAAATCAGACATCCTGTCACTGGATTCACTCAGGTGAGATTCACTGTCCAGCTCCTGACCAGAAAAGTCTGCTGCATTTGGGGAATCATGGAAACCAGTGGATCCTGGTCTGTCTTTGAGAAGGAAGTCTTTGTCTTGACACAGGAACTTCGCAGCGGGTTCCTCCCCTTCCTGGGCTGAGTCGTCTCCATCCAGATCCTCATCCAAGAGGACGGCTTCCTTCTCATCTTCAGGTACATATGCTGCTTAAAAAGAAGAAAGAAAAGAGAGAAAGAGAGTCTTGTTAGTACTATATACACACCATGTCTACCTTTTAACTCTGCATTCCTGTATTTCTTTAGAAAGTGAGGGGATGATAGAAACACAAGATAGTGGCGTTCATTCCTTCTCTAGAGGAAACACAGCAACCATCCAATAATATTTACTACAGAGTATTTCCTATCATAAACTGTTGCAGTAATTGTGTTCTAACTTCGCCCATTTATACTGACGTTGTTTTCAAATTGGAATCAAGTCACCACTCCTTCTCTTCCTCTCTCCACCCCCAGGTCTTTGTTCTGTATTGCAGAAAATCAGAGACAGCCAAAGAGAGAGAGAGATGGAGGATGGAAAGAGAAAGATGGAGGGAGGGAGAGGGGAAAAATGTCTCTTCAAACAGAACTTGCCACCTTATTCTTCTCAAGGGGCAACAGCTTGAAATTAAAACTAAATTTGAAATTAATGAAGCACATTCTGGCGGTGGCATTCGTTTCTGAAGTAATAAATTACTTGTATCAACCTCGGAGACAGCGGTTCCTGTCTGTCAATTAATATGTCTTACGCTTCTTCTGCAGACTCTAATGCATTCCCTAACAGACACACTCGCCATTTAAATTAAGCATGCATTTTCACTCATTACACTGCTCAGCCCTCGCCTCCTCGTAAATAAAAATGAATGTATGTACGTTTGCCTGCAACAAATCTCTCCTCGCAAAACCCATTTGCTTCAATTACCAAAGATTAGAAAAAGTTTAGAGTTATTATTTACAGTTTAGCTTCAGGGAGTGGGCTTGAGGCTTTCAATTTATATTCAAATCCCTCTAGTTTAAGAATAGTACAATGGAAATCAGAGAAAAGATGTATCAAGACAAATCACAGTCTTGCCTCTCTGTACATCTGTGAGTGTTTTCTTTTGTTAATAAGTCTATCAAAAGGATAAAACAACAACAGATGAGGAACCCTGAATGCTCACACTTTGTCATTAATGCTGAATTTCTGAATAACAATGGGCGCACACACAGGCATGCACGCATACAGTAAACGCCGTCCTTCTCTCAGCAATTATACTGGTAAAGAAGATGAGCCTGTTTGTGAATATAAGTGGCCTTGTGCCTAGCGTTCCTTTCCGTAACAGGCCATCACTCATCTAACCTGGTATGTAAACACAGTGAGCCGGTCAGTGAGATGAGTTTGGCAAAGAGACATTATTCCCCCACCACTGTCATCGATGCATAAAATGTAAATAAATGAACACTAAGTCAAATTTACAATGGGTGTGACGTAAGTAATGAGAGATGATAGTCAAACCCTGTATAAACAGAAGAAAGGAGTGAAAATAATATGTGCAAGGTGAACGGAAAAAGAAGCCAAATCACACCTACAGGTTTGGTAAAAATAGGGGTGTGTGCACAAAATGCCTACACAACCTGCCAGTTGTATCATACAATGAACTCCAACTGTTGCAGACTCCCATCTCTCACTATGCACTGGAAGTTGTGTGTTTGTGAGTGCTAGTACTGCATCAGCGGCAACACAGAGAGAAAAGTCTCTGTCATTGTCAGGCCACTGGTTGCCATCGGCGATGATACGACACTGCCGTGGGATAAACAGATGCACAGAGACACAGATATCCCAGAGCCCATCACATATCACACACACAAGCAGGCACACACGCACCAGTTGTACTGTATCTGCTGCAGTCGAACAACTCTTTGCCTCCAGGCAATCTCAGGAGCTTCTCTGTCGAACAAGCAGTCTGCTCCAGCATTCAATCTAACAAAAAGGATCCATTTGAAACACTTCAAACGTGTTATATTAAATGCGGTTATGTGCAATTTAAAAATTGAGTGTCAAGTGATGCACTCATGCTGTGTGGCTTACTGTTGTTTGCCATTTATTTTATTGAAGTACAGCTATCTTAGAACCTTGATGATCTATTTCAGGGTGTGTTTTAACATTTACGTTTATAAAACCACACACATACACACACATCCCCACACCCTCCCTCTCTGAGATCTTCCCCCTGTTTCCCCCTCTCTCTGTCTCGGAGACACATCCACCGCCCGCACATACGTGCAGCCGAGCAGACCCACATGTACATGCCATCTGTTCTGAATCAGCCAAAACGACAGCTGTTTAAGAGAACAATGCTCCGGCTGAGGAAACAGCCGAACACAGCGGCCCGGTGCTCTCATCAAGGCCAAACATCAATGTGAAATCTCCTTTAAAACACAACATACACACTCCCCTTCAAATTAGCTGCCTTTATGTGATAAGAACACAGTGTGTATACATGTCTATGCCCATCTGTGTACCTGCAAGTGTGTGATATGTATAGAGAGAAAGAGGGAAAAAAAAATAATGTGTGCCAGCACCACACTGAATGAATCCTTGCTGTGTAGGCTACATCCACCTACATGGAGCATGGAGTGCACTACTGGTTTCTAGACTTGTTTGAGGAAGAGGGTGTTGAAATAGGGAAACATTTTGAAATACAACAGTGGCAACATTATAAGAAATACATGTGATAGCCTGCATGAAATGGGCTAAATTAGCAATCAGACAGTTCAATCACAGCCAAGTCTGTTGTTTTGTGATATCATATAGCCAGTAAAATAGCCATGACTAATCTAACTTGCAGACTATAACATATCCATTTTACCTCACCATGATATGCAACATATGTACTTTAGTGTCTCGTGATTTGGGTTGATTTATTTATTTTTTTTTACATTACTGTTGTGCACCGTCATCTTACTAAACTAACATACATGCAACAGTGTTCTGTTTTCTAAATTAAATGATGTTTGACTTCATATTATCTGCCAAATGTTTCTAATTGATTGTACTGGAAGATAATTTCAAAACCAGACATGTTGGTCCTGGAAATGTTTGTTCAAGCTTTGTCAGATTTACACTTTTTCTGTACTACTTAAAGTTGCAAGGGGTGAACTTTGCAGTCACTTAGCAATTTCTTCTAGCTATTTATTTGACCTCTTTGCTATCTGGCGCAGTAGTTTTCTGAAACTCTGAAGGTGTAAAGATGGTGCTTAGCTGCGGGTGCTGTGCAGCCTGTAATAACTGCTGGTTTTCTGGGTATTGTGCCAGTGACTATAGTACCAAAACACTGTAATCCCCACATTACTGATTTGTATTCATGGATGTGCACCTTATTCACAAGAGGATGTATGCCTGACCCCAAAACTCACTCCCATATTAATATTACAATGGCTGAGGCTGTGCAGTGTCCCACTCACATCTCTACAGCCAACACTTGGCCCAACATGGTTTTCCTAAATTTGGGGGAGTATAAGAGAGGAAGAAGGCCACGCTTGCCCTTTTCCATTATTATATCTAGTATTTATTCTTGTGGCCAAATGCAGCCAAATAATGTGGATGCAGAATTTACAGTGCAAACCCAAGAGAAGGAGAAAGGAGACATGAATAAATGCGGTGGAAGGAGAAGACACTGAGGGGAGAGGATGTGGAGGAGGGGAGGAAAGTCTTGGAAGAAAGTCAAGACTGAGGCCACACACACACACATGCACATGCAGAGATGATCCCTAAGGCCACTGGCTTAGGTCCAGACTGTGAGGTTCACAACACTATGACCCAGGATACTGAGATAAATATGGAGAAACACATTAACACACATACACACACATGCATAAAACCGCTGGAGTGGAAGAAGCCTGGGCCAAACACACCAGGCGTGCAGGTGCTCTTTTAATTAGTAGAGAGAAAGAGAGAGAGCGAGATAGAGAGAGCTCTGGATGAGTTATCAGCAGGGTGGAAAACAAGGTTTGATCTCATTTTCAGGAGATGGGGGCCAGCTGAGATAGCTGATTCCGAAACTGAAGCGAGCGAATAAGCAAAGGGATGCGGCAGTTGTTTGTGAGAGAACTAGCTGCACTTGAAAATCACTTTTGACATCCGGACATATTCACAAAACATGGCTCCGGGAGAAATTAACGGCAATAGTAAGCGTTCGAATGTAAGCAAAAGGAACACTTGTGGATATATTTACAGTGAAAATCCTTTAAATAGAGATTATGAGGTTGTGATTATGATCCACGTGTCTGGATTCTTGTCTGTGAATTAAGCGAAGAAATGCTTATGCACTCTGCAGATGTTATGTTGTTAGGAAACAGTTTCTCATGCTTATATAACCACTTAACAGCCCTATCAGACACACAGGCACGTCAACGCTGTCTGTTTACACTTCTGCTTCGACTGTGCAGTTAGAATATGTGTGTGTGTCAGTGTGTGTGTGTGTGTGTGTGTGTGAGAAAGAGGGAGACTGTCCACATCAGTCTCATGTCAACATTTTTGTTGAGACTAAGATAAAGACAAGCCTGAGATGAAAGCAACCCCCAGTTAGAAATTTTTCCACATGCACCCAAAACTAATGTGTGTTTACAAGTGTTTGTGTGTGTTGTGTTACACACATCCACCCCCTTGCCATTTCTCACTTGATGAGATCCTATAATCTCCACCCTCACCTCCCTCCCTTCCCTTCTTTCCATCCCTCTCCAATCACCAGTGCAACCCACGTTAATGAAGTTAATTGAATCTTAGATCGATAATGCTTAATTATTGTGATTTGACATGCACAGACAAATTGGTGGAATGGCTTCTGTGTGTGTGTGTGTGTGTGTGTGTGTGTGTGTGTGTGTGTGTGTGTGCAGTGAGGGTGATTAAAGGGGCATGGCTGTCTGCAGTGAGTGCCGTGGGTTTGGCGAGGCGTGCCATCGATCCCAAAGGGTGTTCGATCGACCTAGGCGCCTGACGAATGGAGCTGTTCCTTCAACCAGCTACACGACTTACCAGACCTGTAAAATATTTACAGTATCACTGGAATATGACACACTAATTCCCTCTCTATTGGCCACCATGCTGCAAGAAAAATCACCTAATGTGCCCGAGTCAAATAATCATCATCAGAGTCCTGGGGAAAACAAAAATGAGTCTGTGGAAATAGTAAGTTAACTACTCTTACTATTTAATTCTGCTTTGCATTGATGTTTATATTGCATTTTTTTCATCAATAGATATTAGTATGGTATAGTAATATTAATCATGCACTTTATATTCTTCGCTTGGTTTTGTAGGCTGGCTGTAGAGTTAATAGTGACAATATTGTGTTAATGTTGCAAGATTGTTTTAATTACAAATGCATTGGCATAATACTAAGATAAATACATATAATATGCTGTAACCTCTGCATAATGTGGATACTGCTAACAAATATGAAAATGGGATTTTTTTTTCTAAAGGTTTTCAGAAATATCCCTATTTTTTTCTAGAAGTTGAAAGCAAATTTTGCATTGAGGGAAAATGGTTACCGCATCATAATTAAACATGAAAATGTAAGTCTTTTTCCCTCCAGATACACTGATTTAATCAGGATGTGTGTGATATCATACAAAAAGGCATCTTGTTTATGAAAACAATACCTGTGACTGACAGTTATAATCAAAAATGACCGTGCACAATTATTTGAACAGAACAGCGATAACAGAAGCCCACATATCCTCAAATAAATAGTAAAGTGGGATCTGTGATGGCACAGCCATAATGTGGCACGTGTTTTTGTAAAGAAATAAGTTGAATCTGGTACAGTTGCAAGAGCTTGAATATGTAAGCATACAAACAAAAACTTAATTTGCTGTTACATTTTCATTCATCATCCATGTTCAAATACAAAAACTTATAAAGAAGTCCCTACTGAAGAAACCCATTGAAAGTTAATGCAGGGAAAGTGATTAGAATATAATAAACAATATATCAGGATGTATCAAGGTGCTATGAAAAAAAAAAGCTTGTACGAAAAAAAACCTTGTTTGTAGTAAAAACAGTTTGTTTCTCTTTGTTTTTCCTTGTTAGAT
>JAPTMW010000018.1:11100868-11113365 GCA_029822955.1 Ostorhinchus angustatus | reverse complement strand
ACACAGACAGAGACAGCGTGTAATTAGGTCTGAAAGATATTTAATACTTGAGTGGAGAGTGGTGAACTGGGATATTTATCTGTTTTCTGTAGAAATTGGGCGTAAAAACAGTGTGTAAAGCACATGAAAGTGTCTATGAGGAACACTGTTAATAAATCGAATAAATAAACACATATGTTTTAGTGTTCTGTGTTTCATTCCTCCATCCCACCCTCTTCTATCCCTCTCTGCCTTTGTCTTTGGCCAAACGTATCGGTGCAGTTTGTTCCTTGTTGTTGCTATTATCTGCTTTATTGAGCACAGTGTCCACCGTGCACGATTCACTGCCATTTCCATAAACCACAGGAAAAGGAGGGAGATATTAGAGGAGCAGCAAATGACTCATGACCTAGAAATGAAGAGGATGGGAGCTGTTGGGCCCCAGGACTCCCCTTTCCCATGGTGCACCTGTCCTTCTTGCTCCGCTGTGCCCGTGCCACCCTGTGTGGTAGCTCCATTTTCTCTCCTCTGCTTCTCCTCCTTCTCTGGATCCTACCTCCTCCCTCCTCCCACTGTTTCTCCTCCTCCTCCTCTCTTACCTCTGCATTGCAAACTCCAACATTAAATTGTGATAGATGAAGAGCGGAGGGCATTCATACAAATCAATGACTTTAGTGTATGTGTCATTAGCCTGCACCACGCAGCCAGCGGTCAGCGTCATAAATCACGCCATGATCGGCTGTCTGCCGTCCTGCGCCGCAGCTGCGTAAACTGCATGCATTAGCCCACACCGGTGTACCGACCCGAGCTGCTTACTTTAAAACAAGTAATAAGACGAGGGGAAGGAGAGGTCCTCTGTGGAGCTATCAGTGACTCAGTGAACTATAGCTGATGACTCAGCAGCACTGCATTATGTGCACTACAACAACCATATAATGATGTAACAGTGTTACAGGACATTTACGTATCAGTACACTTCACTTTGTGTATTTTTAAATGTCTGGATTTAATGTTATATAATGTTGTGTTAATGACATTGACGCTACTGTCTGTATTTGACTTTGTAACTCTGATGGATAATATATCATGAAGAGAACTGAACAGCACAATGTAAAGTTAATGAAATGTTTGACCTTTGTTCCATTTGCTGATATTTAACATAGACAACAATCCTGATCTTTAGGGCAAACATGGATCCAAAAAAAAATCACTATTGATTTACAGACAGAGTACAATATGACAGAAATATAAAATAAATATCAGTTTCCATTTCTTATTTAACTTCTGCCTTTAAAGATAATTACAGAATAATCTATTAAGAATGAATAAACCCTATACTTATTTATTTCATTTTTTGCTATTTATTTTATGTAATAAAATTTTTCATTAATTTTTCGTTTATGTTTGTGTGTATAAGTGTGTATGTGTATAATTCTTTTTTCTTCGTTATTCTTTTTTTTTTGTTGAATTGTTGTCTTTAATTATTTGTCTTTTATTTGGGTTTTGAGTGATTGGCCTTGGGTGGTGGGTAAAGGGTGAGTCGGCAGTGGGTATTCAGGTGACAATCAATGTTTGTTCTGTATTTTTATACTCTATGCTGTGCATCACTCTGTCTCTCTAAAATGTTCCATAAATAAACTAAAAAAAAATGAATGTAAATGTATGTAAATAAAGATATACACACCGTCACATCCCAATTTCATCTCCACACACAGTTAATCCAGCAATGAACAATAAACCACTGGAATAAACAACATAAAAGTACATAACCTTATTTTACAACGCTGGGAAAAATAAGTTTAAAAAAATGCTTCGTTTTTAACGCACTGAATTCTGCCCTGTAGCACAGCCACGCAGAAGTTTGAGCTCACGGCGAGAAGACTGTGGCTAAAGGCACCATTAATCAAGGCTAGTCCTCAATTAATCAAAAGAGGACAGTCCTAGTCCTGCAACCCTGCTATCCAAACCAGAACCTGGGTGTCAATACTGGCCTCAGGGACGCAGCCAGCCAGAACCACTGCACCAATCCCAGTCAATAGGGAAGCCCGGAGATCAAACTGTCCTCCCACATAATCGTCCAGAGGTAGCAGTCAGTGTCGGTGTGCACACGAGGACGCAGGTAAATAAGACGAGCAATACTAATCCTAATTGATGCTGCATGAGGGAACAAACTTTTGTGACACTTGGCTTTTATTTACATATCTAGTGGCGGTTATGGTTGAAAAAAGAAATATACAGTCACGGAAAAAATTACTAGACCACCCTTGTTTTCTTCAGTTTCTTGCTCTGTTTAATGCCTGGTACAACTAAAGGAACATTTGTAATGGGATAATAATTTCTGCTGAGTATGTATTCCTTTGTAACTGATTTAACCCTTTCATGCATGAATTGAGTGTTTTTATTCCTCTTTAGGCCTGAAAAGACAATGCGGTTGAGTTTTTTTTTTTAAGGCGTTACAAAAATGTCCACTCAGCCAGACACCATGCATTTAATTTTTGAGAGAAACATGCATTTAAAACCTAATATTCAATTAAATTTTAATTTGTAGAGCCATATATCACAACAAGCTTGCTTCACAGGTGAAAACAAACAACAGTCAAATAAAAAGTAGATGATCCACCGTCCTTAGACCCTCCTTCTTGGCAAGGAAAAAGTCCAAAAACCCAGTGGGAAAAGAGACACCACAGTGAATTTATCAGATCAGAAAGTATATCAGAAAGTGATATGGAAAACTATGCAATAAAACATTTTTTAATGCTGCTAATCAGATGTTTTCTCACATTTGAACATACTCTAATCTAGTTATCATTCACATCATGGAGAGATGCAAATAAAAAAAAAATCTAATTTTTGTTTAAAAAAACCCCCGTTAATAATAGTCTGATAACAATTAGCAATTGATTTACACTAAAACAAGTTACTGCAGATCAGGTGTAACCAGAATAACAAAGTTACAGTAACAGTATGAACTGCATTGTATTATTATTATTATTATTATTATTATTATTATTATTATTATTATTAGTCCACCTTTGTTTTCTTCAATTTCTTGTTCATTTTAATGCCTCGTACAACTAAAGGTACATTTGTTTGGACAAGTATAATGACAAGAACAAAAATAGCTAATGAGAGTTTCATTTCAGAGCTGATATCTATCCATTTTCCATCGCTTTCTTGATAATAACCAAAATCACTTCAGTTCATACATCAATATCTATGTCATTGTACTGACAAAAACAGTGCTTTTATTCAGTCCATGTTTTCTTTTCTGTTTTAGTCACATGATACACATGGGAGTTAGTACTTGATTGCATAACCACTGTTTTTGATGACTTTTGAATTTTCAAAATTTTTTTACGACTGTATCTAGTGTTGGTTATGGTTGAAGAAAAAAAAAAAAATAAAAAAAAAATAATATATATATATATATACATACATACATAATAAGGTAATTATATTATCTTATAGGTGCATGGAATAATCAGTGTGTAATGTCAGTGTACTAAATGAATCACATCTACATAACTTATTTTAAAGTAACCTGCATGGAAAAAAAATCCAGATGCTAATGTGATCGTCCAACCTTTAGCTTGACAGTTTAAAGGTGTACTTATTAGGACTATACAATAAATGCAATATAAAAGACAATGCTAGTAGTCATCTGGTCTGTGTTTATTAAGAGACGTTAATTTTTACACTTCAAACAGCTGCATCTCTCTGTCTTTAAAGTCAGTTTATCAAGGAAAAAAAGTTTGTTTACTCAAGCCCAGTTGTATAAATAAAATACACCAGCTCTGCAGAATAACTAGCCGAGTGCATCTCATGGGAGAGACTGCGCATTTCATCTAAAGAAATTAAAAATAATCATCTATTTATGAACAAAGAAAGGACTTGTTCTCTCTCCATGATTTGTTTTACAATTCTCTATCTTGTAAGAAAGTCAAGGAATCAATTATATATTTTTTTCCCACCCGCTTCTCTTTGTGAAATTAAGTGTAAGTCACTCATTTATTTGATATCCAGACATAATTTGATCTCTAAAGACTTGAAGAAAGCTGCTGATGAGAATGTCTTGTTTTAGCTCTCAACATCAAGGCATTTCCAACAAAAGCTCAGCTCCATCAAGGCCTCATTAATATCTGCCTTCATTTGGAGGCAATTGGTGACCATGGCCGCGTGACGGCTAACCTTGTTAGGGACTTGAGCGGTTGATTTAAAGGCCGGAGCGTTCATGGCTCTTAATTTAATGGGCTTAGGTGTTTTTCTTCCTTGAATTCTGAAAAAAGGGAAACAGTGCTTAGAAAGATGCAAAAGGATTCTAGTGAATCCTGTGATTTCATGCACGTGTAACTGCATTGTTTATCCATGTTGTCCTTATTATTATACCGTATGTTTGATATACATTTAAAGACCTTGAACTACACTGTTGCCCATAAAGTTGGACTCATTTTATTTTCAGACCCATTTTTTTCATTGTTTTATCATTAAAGTTCAAAATACTGTATTCCAAATTTATGGGCAACAGTGTATTTATGGCTTCCAGATGAATTTTTCTCTACTTTTTACATTTCCAAAGTGACTTATCACCATTTTTTTTTATATTATCCTTTGCATTTAGTATTTTTGGGTAAAAATCTGGTATTTTCCTACTTTTACTTTACAGATATAGTTTTTCCAAAATGCTTAGTGTAAATTCAAAGATTATTATGTAAACAGAAAAAAATGAAGAAAAAGAGGCCTTTTCAGCAAAATATATATTAACTGAGCATAAAAACATGCAACTACAATCACTGTTTTGCCAAACTACATGGGTTTTACTGGTGACTCAATGTTGCATAAGATGATGGCGTGTCCACGTTCGTATCGTTCATATCTGATGGCGCTGAAAAGCAGAAACATTGCATTTTACCTAAATTATTAAATGCATTGATAGGATTAGTGGCTGAAAAGTTACTAAACATAAGTAAATGCGTTTGGTTGCTGGCGGCTGTTCATGCCTCTGTATTTTATAATCTCATCCAACACCAATTAGTTAAAGATAAAAAAAAAAAAAACTTGTCTATAATCTCTCAGTGAATTACTGTTAGCTTTATTTTGTCAGGAAGCATGCATTTAAATCTATCTGCAGCGCTATCTCTCTAGCTCGCTGCCTCCCTCTCTCGCTCCGGTCTTGCTGTGATATATGGCCATTGACACCATTAGACAAAGGTATTATTAGCAGATTAGGCTGAGCGAGGGAGCAGGGGTAGGGACACGGACCGGGGGCCATGTTTCTAAAGATGCCAGGCCCGTCGCTGGAATAACCCGTCGGCCCCCTTAACCACCGTCCCATTTACAGCCGCATCGCACCCCACACACACACATACAGCGGGTCACAGAGGAGAGTGAATAAATATTCCCACATTATCTCTGCTGGTGGAAAAGAGCAGTGAACAACCGGGCCCACAGGGGATAAGGATGCCCCCATTGGCCCTCATACTGGGAAGGTCTGAGGAGCAGACACGGAGCAATGTGGGTTAACAATGAAAAGATATTAGGATATTCAAAACAGAGCAGACTGGGTGGATTAAGACTTCAGCCTGCTGGTAGTAGAAGTATATATATAGGGGAAATGTAGGGGTGTCAAACACACGGCCCGTGGGCCAAAACTGGCCCACCAAAGGTTCTAATCCTGTCCGTGGGATGAATCTGGAAAGTGCAAAAATTACAGTCAGGCATGAAAAGCTCATTTTAGCCCAACTCGATCTCAAGTTTGTGGGATGAGTAAAAAAAATAACAGAATAACTCATAAATATATATAAATGATGACTGCAAATTCCAAACTCAAAAAATGTTAACAATATTATGATTGTTACTAAATGTGTTTGTGCCTTTATAGATCCACTGCAATCTGTAATGCACATGTGTAAATGATAAGTTAAGGCATAATATTGTTAAAATTGCACTTATCTGCACACAGTCTCCAGTAAACAGCTGTTATCAGTCAAACATACTGAGGTTTGGAATGAGATTCCAGCTCCTGTACCACATTTAACACTTTTAAAGGCAATCTAAAAAAAAGTGGCTAAAAAGAAACCAGATCTGTCGGCACTAATTTTCTGCTTCTGTGTGTCTTCTCAGTGTTATTTGTTTCTGTCATTAGTGTGTGCCAACGGTCCAGTTCTTCAATTGTGTTAATTTTAATTTTTTAGATTTGTTATTCGTAATTTTAGTCATTATACTGTTATTTCTGCTGACCTGCCAGCGACTGCAAATGGAAACTAGCCTTTGGCTAATTCTGGCATATTTACATGTACATGTACATTAATAAGCACTGTCCCTTTAACGTTTTATTTTGGTCATTTCTGCACTCATTACAAGACAGTGACAGCAACAGTTACAGTGAGAACAGTGAGTCAACAACCTCAGGTCCAGTGTGGTCTACAGGGTCTGTAAGGTCCACCTCTGCATGAACAGTGACTGTACCTGCTTTGTTCGGTACCCTGAAGTAATGGTACTAATGCAAGGAATGATGTTCAATGGGATCATGTGGATGTGGACGGGGGTCTTACGTTGTTGTAATGCACTAAAAAATGATGTTCTAAAATAAATGTTTACTTTCACATTGCGTCTTTTCTTGTATTTTTTATACATACTTCTTGCGGGGTTTTTTTTGCCACCTATTGATAAGGAACCAAATATGGTAACTTCATTGACCTTGATTTTCTACATGACGATAAATTTTTTCCCCCACAAAAGTAATAATGTCTTGTTATGTCCTCCAATAACACACTAAGGTTGACAATCTGAATTTCACAGTATTTCTATGAGTGCCCTATAAAGGGTTTTTTAAAAAATCCTTAAGAAAGTTTTTTCAAGTTATTCACATTTTTGGTGAAAGGATATTTTGTAAAAGTAAACATTATTATAATATATTTTTTCTTTTTTGCACTGAACAAGAGAGAAATTTAGAGTTCTCTTTATCTATAGGTTATTATGCTATTGTTTTACTGTTTCTGCCCATTTGAGATCATAATGGGCTGAATATGGCCCCTGAACTAAAATGAGCTCAACACCCATTCTAGAGGCTGAAACACGAAGTGAATTGGTCATTGTTAGTCCATAAACTATGTCACTATGTGGTTGCACAGTGATAGGAAAGTCAGACAGTACATCACCACAAGCATTTATTAACACAGTGAAGCAACTGTGAGGAGATATATCTTAGTCCATTAAAAGAGGAGTAGTTGATGCTCACCAGGCTGGAAAACATTACAAAAGAATTTCTGAAGAGTTTGAACTCCATCAATCACCTGTCAGGCAGATGTGTGTAAATGGACAAAGCTCAACACCTCAACAAAGATTATACCAGAAGTGAGGCCTGTAATGGGTCAGGGGGTCACATTCAACCCATACATCCACCATGACGTCAGCCACTGATGTTCTGAGGCCAGGAGATGGTGATTTAGATGCCGATGCTGTGTTGATGTTGGGTTTTTGGAGTCAGGAGTGGTCATATGTGCACAAAAGGATGGAGATGGGGGAGTTCAAGAGGTGATGGATCAGCTAATAGTTAACACTAGGTTACTCTGTGTGTGTGGGGGTATGATGTTGTGAGACTGAGAAGATATGTCTGACATATGTTGTACTTAATATCTTTAAAACTAATTATAAATGATAGTGCCTAACTGCCCAGGGACTGTGGATAGAAACTAGCAGCTAAATCCTGCTGCTTTTTTTTTCGTCTTATGAGATTAACTCATAAAGACCCCGTGCTACCTTTATAGCAGTTCTCAAGTGAATTTTTCTCTCTAACCTTTCTTAAATGATTGATCACCATCTATTACAATATTACCCTCAGTAATATTATAATTAGGTATTTTCCTATATTTAATTCACTGATCATGTAGATTTTCATAAAATGTAAGATTCAGGTTGAGGGTTATTAAATCAGAAATAAATAAACATGAAGAAAATGTGACTTTACATAAACCAAGTGTCTCCATCCACTGTTATTGATAAAACTCCATGGGTTTTACTGATGAATCAATGTTGTAGAGGATGACAGTGATGGGAGGCCATGGCTCAGGAGGTAGAGCCAATATAGAGTCCAATAACCGAAGGGTTGGTGATTCAAATCCTGCTCTGTCCTAGTCATGTGTCACTATGTCCTTGGGCAAGACACTTCACCATCCTTGCCTTCAGAGAATGTTCGGTGGTGGTCGGAGGGGCTGTTTGGCACAAATTGGTAGCCATGCCTCCATCAGCCTGCCCCACAGCAGCTGTGGTTATAAATGTAGTTTAATACCACCAGAGTGTGTATGGATCAATAATGTAAAGCACTTTGGGTACCTTGAAACGCGCTATAGAAATCTTATCCATTTTTTTTAATTATTCCACATTTACTACAGAGCCTCTGAATGTCCAAATGCGTCATATCTGATGACCATGAAAAGACGAAAAACTGCATTTTACACCAATTATTTGCATGTATTGATAGGATTTGTGGATCAACATGTATTAAATATTTTAGATCAGTACTGTAGATGCTTTTGGTCACTGGTTGTTGTCTTTATGGATTAATATATTTTGTGCATGGTCCCACGGTTAAATGAATAAACTAATGTTGCATCAGTGCTTTTGGATAAGTTAAAGACCTGACTTTAAGCCATGGAAATGGAGTGCAAGAATCTGAGACAGGAAACACCAGTCGGCCAGCTTACATGGCTGAATTCAGACTGTCCTGTCAGTAGAAAAGTCAGTCATGCCAGTATGCAGGAATGACAAAAACCTACCATAGATTCTTTGTTGAAATCATTTTAAATATAGTGAACGTTTTTTCCATATATAAATATTCAGCACTGGCTAATTTTCTATAATACATAAATGAAGTAGATATTGCCACAGTACTGTGCAACTAACTTTCTCATTTGTCTATTACCACAGAGCCAAACAGCGCCCTCATTATATCATGTATAGACTGATAACTTGTCATCCTGCTGCCACAGTACAGTAGCAATAAGCATTCCACATGTTATGTGCCTATCTGGTTACAAGAAAAGGCTAAGGTACCAGATACCAGCTAAATCCAGACAACAACGCTCATAGTATTTTTCTTCTGCGGATTCAAAAGTTTTGTGTCCATACACGTATCGTTTCAAGAAGTATCTACATCCAGGGTGAAACGGGAAAACTGGGATAAAACAGTGTAATACGTAAAACACCTATATGTGGCGCTGTACACAAACACAGACAGAGCCGCAGGATACACTAAAATCACAGAAGAATGTAGTGAGCATGCTCATGAGGTTACGTCCGGGGTTTTCTTCTTCTGGTCACATGGTACTATGGCGTTTCATTTCCAAAAAGTGGTGTTTTGCCTATTGATGCAATGTGAGGGCAGTGTTGTGGAATTTTTCCGCACTGAAACCCATTCTCCAAAAATACCGTTTCACAGCACTGACAAAGCTTAGGTCAGGTGGACAAAAGGCTGAAACAATATTAAACTTTTGCGGATTAACATAATTTTGTTGTTGTGTGTATGGGGTGTATACGCCGTATATCACCACAGTATTATACAGTAGCAACAAGAGGCTAATGAGTTCATGTAACAGTATCCATGATTGGCTCTGTGGCAACAAACTGTTGTTACTGCTTATTGTCACAGTACAAATGCTAACAATTGATTGGCTCTGTAGCAATAAATAAACCGATATTTCATGTCACAGTACCATGGCAGTAGCCATTGCCATGAATAAATAAATGAACAACTTGAGTGTTTTTGTCTTGTTTGGATTCCCCTTATCTAGTTTTACGACATCTGTAGAAATCTGACCATGTTTAAGGTCCTATTTATGCAGAAAAATAGGGGTCATGAACTTTCACACATCACTGCAGATAGTCGTATGTTTCCTATTTTGCACAGTCGGCACAAAGCATGTTTCGTATACATTCAGAAGTGCCTGCATGTGCATTCACTTGGTAAAAACATGGGGGGAATAACTCTTTGATGAAATTGTACAGTTTACACTAACATGATGCACATGATGTCAGAAACCTGTAAAATTACTGTATATATAGGGCATATTACCAGCATCATAAAGACAAAAACACTATGTGGTTTAAAGATCTGAAACATGGCACGCATTAAAATAATATTTATTTGTTGACAAAAAGCCACTGGCAACAGAAAGTATTTTTGCTCTGCTCTCATACCTGTATGTTATTCTAAAGGGATTGCCTGAAACAGAAACAGGTCAAACTGGTCTAAAATGTTAAACACGAGAATCACTAACACAACACAGCTAATAATCATCTTTTATTTTGGGACTGATGCAGATGGGAATCAGTTCAACTCAACACAAGGTGGTTACAAGAAGAAAAAATCTTTAACTTTTACACTGGTGCAAAAGTGACAAATCATCATAAAGTGACACATTTTTCAAGTGAGCCAAGTAAGTTTGTTCATACAGAACATGGCCAACAAGTTGACTGATTCTTAAAGAGCTACTGTCTGGAGAAAGTCTACCAGCTAATAAACAGTCAACTAACCTGTTGCTGTGCCAGAATAACCCTTTTTGTGGTTGCCAGCTGTCAGTTGCTGTTCAGCCTTTCATACTTCCTTGTTTCTTTACTAATGGAATAAGTTCTCATCAGATATTTTCCACTAATGGAAAAAGCAAAAATTCTCTATGTAAGCTTTTAGTATCTCTGAAAGTCAAATGGTCCAGTAGTCTACTGGTCGTCACTTTATTCAAAACTTATTCCAGGATAACTCAAGATAAGGAGGGGAATATTGTATATTTTTCCATACGGTCAACAGATCAAATGTTATGTGAGAAACCCACAATGTAGTTTTATCTTTTACTCTAATGCTAGTGTGTGATATAGCTTTTACATGTATCATATAAATATATCAGAGGCAGAAAACAGTTGTACTGGCCGATGTGTCCATTTATTATGACTTCTTTGAATATGTAGGTTGAGTCGATGTCACACACTCCATTTGCACTAGTTCAAATCTGTCACTGGAAACAGCCCCAAACACCTTTACTATGTCCTCATATTTTACAATTATGTGATGAATTACTAACCAAAAAATTCCCAAAATTTCAGAACATCAGTAAGTTAAGTTAAATAAGTAAGTTAGTAAGTAAGGTTGTGTCAGTTTTAGTGCATATGATTATATTAACTATATTTTCAAATCACGATTAACCATCTTATACATTTTTTTCTTGTTGCATAAGAACGCAGACTGAACTTAGCTGTCATAACATTGAATTGAAATGAAAAAACAAAACAAAACCAGAAACTGCAGGCATGTATTGGTCATGATATGTCTAGTCACAGATTGTTTGACTTTGATGCATCTTTCACATTGTTTTGTCTCATTACATGTCATCGTGCTCTACAGGGCTTTCATGCCCTCACAAACATTTATAATTTATAGAGGATTAGTATGAATTAAACAATTGCAGAGCTTTAACTGTGTACAACCTAAGTAAAAACCAAGGATGTACATTTTATGCAACAATAATAAGAACAATACTAATACTCAATAACTGCTGGAAAGTCGTCAACAATTATTGGAGTGTGGGTACCATTCCCTATTTGTCCGATGTTGCCATGGTTATGGCGCTTACAACTGCTAGTTAAATGCTGGCCGTTTTTACCATGTGCATGTCAATGACTATGTAATACTCAGCTGTCAAACAACAGAAACAGACAATTGTCAGTGACAATAAAAAAAGTATAAAAAAAGACAAAACATTCACAGCGAGACATGACTCTTAGGCCCAATCCCAATTTACCCCTTGGCCCTCCCCTTTACCCCTACCCCTTGGCCCCTACCCCTTGGCCCCTACCCCTTGGCCCTTGCACTTGGCACTACCCCTTGAAATAGAGTTGCAAGAGTAGGGGTTGAAACATTCCCCTATGAAATGAAACAACCCTTTGAGACCTGATACGTCATGAGTAGTTATTGATGCCGCTATAAACAGATGCGACAACTTTGTTTCCAAAAGAATTCACCAAGCCATCAGTAGCTGTAAGCTTCTCTGTTGCATGAGCTTTGAACATCTTTTTGCAGCTATCAACTGTAAACCACAGAAATGCGGTCTATAACACATTAAAACAACATTAAACGGTCGATCAAATATTAAGTTATCCTTTTTAGTTATTTTACGAAGTATTCTTATGTTGTTTTATTGTACCCATTTTAGCACTTTGTGATTTTTATCTCTGTAAAGCGCTTTATAAATAAATTGTGCTTACTTTTACTTACTTACTTAAGTTACTTACAAAAAAAAGTTACATTTGTGTGTTTCTTTCATCACACTGCTGCACTTTTTGTTTTGCTGTGTTTACCTCTATCTTGCTGAGGATTTAAATTGAATTACAGTAGATTTCTCATACCGTTCTGTTTGTAGTGTGGCCCTGAAAAATCTCCATTTCAAGGGACAAACAGCCCCCTTAGCCCTTCTCCTTCAACTCATTGGCTACGTTTACATTATGTTTTTTAATTCCGAATTATTTATTCT
>JAPTMW010000018.1:10971554-10981944 GCA_029822955.1 Ostorhinchus angustatus | reverse complement strand
AAATTAAACTACTATGAACTATTTCTGTTGTTGTTATATTTGTCCAAACAAATGTACCTTTAGTTATACCAGGTATTAAAATAAACAAGAAACTGAAGAAAACAAGGGTGGTCTAATAATTTTTTCCGTGACTGAACATCTATACACTGCAGTATAATTGTAACAGACTATAATTGGTAACCGATACTTAAGCTACTTAAATCCTGTTCCAGAACGTTGCAATCAAACTACAGGTTAGTCACAAGTGAATTTTGATAAAGAAGTAGTGAAGGCTGAGCTGATATAAATACAAAATGTGCAAAAAGACAATACTTGGACCCTGAATGTGCTGCTTTTTTTTTTTTTTTTTAACTTATAAGCAACTAGTCAACTGCTGAACTGAAAATCTTCAATAAATCAATGAAAGAAGTCTGAACATCAAGCAAAAATCAAGGTGATTCTTGGTCTTATTTAAAAAAATAAATTTTTTATCTATTATTTTCTTTCAAAGTCATTCATTTTAGCTGAGAAGTCTATCAGGCCAAATTTGGACCAAAGTTCTACTGATACTAATATTCATACAACATCCTGTCTCTAGCAGAAACATTGTGTTGCCTTGAAATGAGTCTTGATGGCTGCACTGAAAGTAAAAACAGTAATATATGTCTTATATCACTTAAAGCTACAATACTCAAGATTTTTTAGGGTCACTTGGCAAAAACCCCCATAATTACCCTCGGACCTCTCCATCTACTCCTTGTGTATGAAATCTACCCAGTATCACATAATTTAGGTGGGCATTTTCCGACAGGTAAGAGGCGTTAGGTGTCTGATTGACAGTTGACCAATCACGGATCAGATTCTCTCAGATCTCACCTCATATTCTACTGCTTTACTCACTGCAAAATCAGCATCATTTTTCTTTAACAGCATGAGAGGACAACAGGTTAAATATAATTATATTTAGACCTTTGAGCTGGACCTAGAGAAGAGAGCTGCAAAAGAACAGCGTACTTTAAAACTGGAGTGTTTTTTCCCCTGTGATTTGAGCTCCTGCAACTTTAATAGAAAATGCCCCAGGAGGTAATAAAAAAGTAACTGGGTAGAAGGATGTTCGGGGCATCTCTCCACTGATGATGACTCGGATAAATGTTGTAAAATGGAGTGAAGGGAAGTTTTCATTTCACCAACTGATCTGACATCTCCTCAACCACCCTCAGTGACAAACATGGAATCTCTGAATATGCAATTATCGTTCATTTCTAGAGTTTATCTTCTGAATGTTTTATGCTTCTGCTTTCAATCTTTACGCACTGACGGTTTCAGGATTCCACATTACTGACATTTGACTGCCTGGTGTGTCTCTTAAATGCAGGTTTTTGATGGGAACAAAGGGAATTTCTCACTTTTGCAGATGAATGTGAGAAAATCCTCAGGGTGTTTGTTAGACTCTGCACAGTGAAAGTCAAAGAATACAGTGAACAAACATTGATATAAACTTTGATTGGAGAAAAATTCAATCATTTGGTAATAGCAGAGGACCAGTGTTACAAAAGTAATGCATAATGGATTACTTTTTGCTGTAACGCAGTAGTGTAAGGCATTACTAATCAATTTTCCGTAATATTGTACTCACTACATGTTCAATAACGCTTGTGTTACAACACACTTTTCGCCCATAATTTAATTGCTCAAATAAAAAAAAAAAACCAAAACAGTAAGACTGTGAGACCTTGAATAAAAAATGCATCTGTAAAGTTCTATTTCCTGTTCCAGCCAGTGGGTGAGGACGGCAGAAGACAGTCCATTCACAACATGGACATATGTTCTTTACTAACACTAACCCTGCTTTAAGAAGCTAGTTAGCATTAGCATGATCCCTGTGATCAGCAATGACAAGGTAAGCTAACTTTTGTATGACTAATTCTTTATTGATTGCAGATTTATATATCGGAGTCCTCGGTGCCGCGCCCCCTGTTGGAAAATCAATCAGTCACATTCATTTATATAATGCCAAATCATAACAAAAGTTATATTCTGACACTTTACATGTAGAGCTGGTCGAAATCAGGCTCTCAAATGCAATTTTTCATGCCATGATGCAAACATCGTAAACCGCAGCGTTACTTGCTGAGGTATCTGTCTATATGTACTTCTGGGCGCAAATGTATGGTCCAAGGCTGTCCTATCTCTTGTATTGGGGGTGGGGGTATTCTACTGCACATGCGCCATTTATGACAGGAGTCTGTATGTAACTCATAAGTTATACAAGAGTCATATAACGCACTACATTTCTGAGACAGTAATATTGCAAGGTAAGGATTTACTTTTAAATGTAAATAACAAGTAATCTGTGATCTATTACAGTTTGGAAGTAACTTGCACAACACTGCAGAGCACCAAACATCTCTTTATCAAAGTCATGTTGCACTAACCTTACTGTAGGTGTTAACATACGCCAACGTGTCATTTAATTTGCCATTAAGGTTGAATCAAACTATGCGATCATGAAGTGTTAGCATATCACTGTTGCATTACTACAGTTTCTGATGCAATAAAGGAGACATTTGCTGTACCCCTCTCCCCTGCTGCGCCCCAACAATCACTGTGACACATTTGAACATTTCTTTTTTTTGGGGAGTAAAAACAGCTGTGGAGAAGATAAAACAGCCTGGCACAGCTGGAATGGCACACACCCCTCTACACACACATCATCATCACCCACTCGCCCCTCTCTGGCACTCTCTCTGAGGGTTTATAATTCATTTACAGGGCAGGCGATAAAGATCGATGTCATTCTGTCTCGGCTGTGACACCAAGAGAGTCGCAGTGGCATCATGTGACGGAAGACACCAGCCTATTAGGGAGGCACAATCAAATATTTGTAGCATCCGGACACACTCGTTATTTATTCATGCTAATACAAGTATATTAAAGAAGCTAAACAGGGTTAGTGCTCCATCACTCACAAGGGGAATCAGCCGAAGCATTTATCAGGACCCTGGGTACGACTCCCCTCGGCCAAGTCTCCCCTCACAAACGGCTCGCTAACTGACAGAGTGCGGTGGATAATGGGCCCTGATTTGTATGCATAGGGTTGCCATTGTCATTTCTTTATGGTTGGTTTGCAAATAATGCATGATTTGGGACTCGGGTGTCAAGAGGAGACTTTTCTGTATGTACGAATAGCCGCAAGCGCACATGCAAACAAGCACACACGAAGACATATGCCACACACACATCCATATGCACACTCCGACTGGAATTCCTCTGTGGTTTTTGACTGTTATCGACGACACGCTCAGAGAGAGAGCGTCTTCATTAGGCAAACAGTGATACTGATGTGTGTGATGGATATTTGTAACTATGAGTGTATGAACAAGAGCAGGCACCATTCCTCAACTGTTTTACACCATTAACAGTGCCTCCCCACCCTTTGTCAGCCCATAAAAGCAAGACTTCAGATATATTATGTTTTAATACCCGCTTATAAAGGAAAACATAAAAATGCAAAATGCAATATCCAGGAGCTGTCACTTTGATAAACAAAGCTGAATATTGATCTGTCTCTAAATTGGAGCGTGGGGGGAAAAACAATAATGTTAGATTCCCAGTAACATGAAATTACATGCTGAAACAGAGTGCGTTCTGCTTTGGCCTGTCACCATCCAGCTGCACAGCAGTTTCTCACACAGAGTAAACTGGAGTTCCACACAACCAAAAGCAAGCTGCGGAATGACTTACACTTTACAACAAACAGTGGTTTTCTTCACAGCAAATCCAGTTTGACCAAGGGAGATGTGAGCTCACCTGGTGATACACCAAGACAGACAGGTTTATTAAATCTACTTGTGAACGGCTACTTAGAAGTAACATTTCATAAGCAGATGCATTTATAATGCCTGATGAGGAATAATTACACATTAAAAAAGCTCTTCTTAAACAACTTTTGGTGTCTTCAACTTTTTAGATAGATTTTCCCATACTTATTCATTTTTTATGGGATGCCATATGTGAGAAGTATATTTTGGCAGACGTGTCCTCTGTAACAGTTACAATATGGGCCTTTATTTAGGATAAATCACCTCACTAACATAACCTGACTCTTGAACATTGCCCCAATATCAAGGTGACATTTCATTCCCAAACCAGCAGCCTCAGCAGCCAAAGATGTTTGTAAGGACAGGGATAAGAGACAGTGAAGTTTGCACGAGTATATTAACATGTCAAAAAACTAAAATGGCCTGTTGTGCTATTACTTTGATCCATGAAAGTACATTTATATGATTAAAAAAAGTTATGAATGTTTTTTCTTTTTTTTTTCAAGCAAAACCCTGACCCAAAACCATTAAATAAAAACCCATTCAAAGACAATGTTCCCTTTTATCTAGGTTAATTCCACTACGGGAAATTAGCCACAGTAACCCGGAGCCTTCTTTGAGAACTTTAAACTTTTAAGATCCCTTAAGGTCTTGCTTAAGTTTGCAGTTTGTTTCCACTGGGTTTTAAAACATTTGCTCTATAATTATCTACTGTATCACAACCTGGATCAAAACTTGGTTTGTATTAATTCTAGAGTAATGGCAAAAGATAGTTCCATGAGCTTATACTGAAAATTAAAAACAGAAGTAGAACCATGATGTTTATATGTTAAGTTACAGATTATGAAGCATGGTTCTAATCTCATACTTCTGCATTGTTGAAAAACTTTATGATCATCATCAAATCTCACCACAGTTGGAATTATGACTTGAGGAGTTTTGGGAGTTTGCCTTACATGATCAATCATGCAGTGACAATTTTGTTAGTTCCCATTCTGCACCTACAGGGGCATCAGCATGTTCAAGCATCGATAACACTGGTAGTTTGGGCTTGTATGTCAATACATCTGCCAACACCTTTGAGCTTTGCTCTGAAGTTTAACCTCCATGTATTTTCATCTGACATCAGTTTTGTTGAAATGTCTTGTTCTGCCAGACCGTCTGATGGTTGTCTGAGTCGATTTGTCAGAAACATCCGGGGTGAAGCGATAACAAACTGCATGCTAACTCCCATGCTCAGCTCCTGCATGAAAAAAAAATATCCCTCTCTCTAACAAGGCATACAGGCCCATACCTAGAGAGTTAGCGCTTCACGTCTTCGACAAATGGACTTACACCTCTCCCTCCATCTCCCGCTCTAGCAGAGCTCAGGGAAGGCAGGCACCCGTCTACTTCCCTCCGTCTCTCTCTATATTAAATCGACCAATCAGGGGGTGTCAGTCATGCATCCCAGCTCGCGGCTGACAAGTTGGCAGTTGCGATGCAAGAGCGGTTCATTCATTCCGATGACACTCTGCCAATATCTGTATGGTGGAAGCCGCACGTCTCTGCCTTTTTGCTCTTAGTCAGTGGAAACAGATTCACAAGCAGACAGGGAGAGAGAGAGAGGGGCATCGAACCGAGCAGAATTAAAAGCTTTGACTGTAAGTTTTCAGATCCGGGGTGTCTGACTTGCCAGTTTGAAGTGTGACTGATAACATAGGAGGAAAGTTTACAGAGGAAACAGCTAGTCTTCCTGCCAGCAACACTCTGTCTTTAATGTCTGTGGATGCAGGTCTTATTGATAGCAAAGTGTAATAGCATGACAGTATGTTTAGGCTTGTTCTAGAAACTTGGGGGCATATTGATGTAGCCAGGAGGGTGCTGAACCAGAGCAAGGTCTGCTCACTGGGCTTGAACTGTTACCGGAGGGGGCCCTTTGGGGCCTTGGAACATCACCAATAAACACAAACACATATCACTTCAAACACAACTTTTCTGAATTCAAGGCAGTTGCATCTTCTGAATCCATTATCAGTGTTTCTTTTCTGCTTTTTGTGACCCCTTTAAATTCACTGATAACTATAATGAGTATCTGAGGTGAATATTATACTGAGGACCTTTTTGTTGAGATCTTAAGAACATAGTAAACTTAGAAAAGGACATTTAAAAAGGAAAAGTTGGTTATACTTTGTTCAGAACATGCTTGTGTGTTGTACTTAATAGAATATAACTCACATAGTAACAATATCTAAAAATATCATTAATAATAATATTCTCCCTACTTCCTAGAAAGTAAAGTCTAAAAGTTAAAAACTAATGTTCCACTAGTGAGTACTTAGTATTAGATGTGAAGTGAAGAAAAATCCAAACAACACCTATTCTAAAACGTATGCCTCTAAATGCTGATAATTGTGTTTTTCGGCACAGTATGTTTTTAGAATCCTCAATGAGTTCAGATGCTTTAGTTCTAATGAGAGACCTGTCCCAAGTGGGTCAAAGCATTCTGGGTAAAACAGCTAATTAAGTGGCAATTAACCAGTGCTGTCTGCCAGAAAACTAAACATAGTCAGGGCAATTTAGTTGGAACGTGCCTAAATGGCTCCTTGTTAGTCCAGCTTCTGCAACAAAACTCACCCAGAAATTCTTTTATTTTTCCTGAAATGGGATTAGAAAATTACAAAACAACATTGATCTTTGACTTTAACTCCTCTAACATGATAAATGATTATGAATCAGGTCAAACGCAGATATGAGAGAGAGAGAGAAAGGGATTGGAAGCTGTTTTCACTTTCAGAGAAACCAATGCATGAGATGCATGTTTTGTCTTAAGTGGGATACATATGAACCTTAACACTGGGTGACAGAGTGTGTGATGTTTTCCTATCTTTCATTATCAGGAAGCCAGCCCGGCTGCCAGGCATTACCTGTTGATGACCGAGTGGACCGCAGACCTGATGGACAGATGGATGGGATCGTTGATGAATGTGTGGCAGGTGCTTTGTCAGTCTGGAAGGCAATCTAAAGCCCAGGGAGAGGGGAGAAACCACTTAGACTCCAGGGACACCTCTAACGTCTCCCATACAACTCAAAATCCCACCTGCCCCCCACCACTCCAAAACCCCACCCTGCAATTAAATTACAGCGTTACACTTAGTATTAGCACGGCTGCTTTACGATGCCTTGGTCACCTATAATGGCAGCCTATGTCGCTTCAATATCAGCTGCGTCTAATTTAGAAAAATGTCCATAGAGGAGGTCAATCTCCTCTCTCATACGCGATGACTGATAGATCCAATACCTCTGGAATCAGATAAAACTTTGACAAATGGCCCCGCGCCGATCTGAGCGGTGTTAAGGAGGACGGTAGGGAGCCGGAGAGCTGCTGTGTCCACGGCTAGCCCTGTCCCTCTATCCCATCACACCAGCACTGGCTTTGATCAATGGGGCCACAGTTCAGATGCACACACACATACTGAGACAGGTCCTAGGCCCGTCATCACATGATTAAAAGGCCTGGAGGATATTGCTTTCCCACGATTCACCCTACCAAAAAGAAAAGAAAAGAAAAAAACAAAAAAAAACTTCATAAAACTAAAACGACAGCATCTCCCTCTTGTTACTTTCCGTCTCCCTCATCCTCGTACTCTTCCTCTCTTGCATGCAAATTCGGATTGATTGGAGAGTGAGACAGGACGTTAAGTAATATGAGATAGATTTCACCCTTCTCCTTCGCTTGTCCTCTCCAACTGAGCAAAGGGAGAAGAATTCCTCTCTTCAGCTTGTTATTGTTGTTTTCCATCTACCTTCAGCCACAGGACACCCGCCGACCTAACCTTGCATTAATCACAATCTGGCTGATGAATCGACCCACCGATTAGCATGATAGATAGCTGAAAATGTAAATACTACCACACATTGCTAATTGGCCCCCTCTACCTGGAGACACATTTGTAGATGCTCTTTCAATGAGGAGGATAACTTTGGCCTGGCGGGCACAGCTCTCGATCATTAAAGAGATGTAGAGTTATCATCTGTTTGCGAATCTCTCTCCTTGTACAATTCCTCTTTCAATTTTCCTCCAGCTTTCTGTCGCCCGGTGGTATGCTGATTTATGCGATTAGTTTGGAAGGAAAGAAGGCAAAGATATCATAAAGCAGACACACACTCGCATCGTATACCTGTATGGTGGCTGTTGGATGGTGTGGAGGGTAGTTAAGGGGCTAAAATGCTATTGATCAGCCAAGAAAATCAATTGACAGCGCATACACACAAAACAACAGAACAGCACCTGAGTACACTAGCTCCCAACCATGACAACACACGCACACACGCACACACACACACACACGCACACACACACACACACACACACACACACACACAGAGTCTCCCGTGGCTTCATCTGTGCCTGGAGTGAATGTGTAAAGTTAGAGCAAGTTACCTTCGGTTGAGCTGCACTCGAAGCTACGAGGCTTGTGTGAGGACGTGTGTGTTAAAGGGCATATGAGGGGATCAAGTGTCTCTAGTTTCATTTCCTCTCTCCCTGTTTGCTCCGCCAAAGAAAACAAGGCTTCATAAAGTCACTGTGAGTTCAGCGGAGAAAATCTCTCCATCTGTTTTGGCATTTTACAAGTTGCAAAGTTAACAACCATTTGGTGCTGCTTACAAAAGCATGCGTCCACGCTTGGAGCTTCTGAGGTAAACTTCCACGAGTACAATCAATCGTAGCGCCGCTGTCAAGCCATTTGTTTTTTCAAGCATTACCATGTTTCTAGGTTAGAGATACTCCAGTGGAAAAGGTGGTGCTGATGCCCCTACTGCCACAACTTACAAGCAGATGCAATACGAATGCAGAGGTAGGGCTGCACTTTACCATCGATATGAACCTAAATAAAAACTGGAGCTACTTGTACTTGACTTGAATTATACTTCATATACTCCATTACCTCCAGATGTAAATAGTGTATGTTTTCTCCACTATGTTTGTCACTTCATTTCAGGCTACAATTTTTCATTCCGTTTGTCCAGTGTAAGCGTTCTGCCTCCAGATGTGCAGACTTTGATTATTTGTGATAAACTGAAGGATTAAGTGTTCCTGTGCGAGCTAAAATAATAATAATAATAATAATTTGTTAACCCTCTGCTGAGCAAAGTATGTGAATTACTTTAACCCTTTAACACCCAGAGCTACTTTTGAACAGTTAACAATTTTTTCCCCTCTATTTAATCTTTCTTAAGTGATTAATCACCATTTATTATAATATTATCCTCTGTATTTGTTTTTTTTTTTCAGTGTAAATCAGGTATTTTCCCACACTTCATTGACTGATCATATAGACGTTCATAAAAGCTCATATTAAAGTTGGGGGATATTATATCAGAAGCAGAGAAAACTGAAGAAAAAGTGCATTTTTCAGTGAAAATATCATTAACTGAACATAAACCCAGTTTGTCCATCCACTGTCATTGATCCAACTCCATGGGTTTTACTGGTGAATCAATCTTGTAGAAGATGACTGTTTCCATGTTCACTATGGGGCCTCTGAATGTCCAAATGGGTCATATCGGATGACGATGAAAAAGTGATAAACTGTATTTTACACCAATTATTTACATGTATTGATAGGATTAGTCGATCATCAATAGTTATTAAACATTTACAACAGTAGATGTTTTTTGTTGCCAGTCACTCTTTGGGTCTTTATGGGTTAAAAGAGCTGAACCTTAAACATGAATGTTGCATAATTGTGATTGATAATGCAGTATATGTCATATAATACACACTGCTAAAGACTTGCATTCCACTGCATATACTTTTCATACATTTCTTTAGCTCTTTTTTGAAGTTCGGTGAGGTTGAATAAGGCTGAATTGGTACAGATAATTTCACTTACATAAAGGATCACAATACATTTTCTACTACATATGTTACATGGTTCTCAGTGACATTCCAAAACAGTTCGCAGGTTGCCTTCGTGCTGTTCGGATGTACTGCTGTGCTCCCTGAAAATGAATAACGTCATTTTTCATCTCTTTTTTATGATAAATTAAATTCAAGTCTAACCTTGCTGTCGGGCGGGAACTTCTTATGTCCAAAACGTTTTTTTCTTTTCAGGAAACTGGAAAAATGATGTATCTTTTAAATAAATGAATGAGGTTAAAATATGTAGTCACAAGCTGTTTCCAACACTTTTCATTGGTTAAATATTTCTAAAACCTTCAGGCTGATGTGAAGACTGACCAATAGAATCATTTTATGATAAAAAGCAAAAAAGACCAAAAATGGACTTAAGAGGTTTCAGCCTGACAGTGACGATATATTATGTTCGTACATGAGGTCTGTTCTGGTGGAACAGTTAGATTGTCTTCAATTAACAGCAGAGCCTATACATTATATATTATTAGCATTTTATTATTTTGTGACACTTTGGCCACATTATATTGTGGGTATTTGACATTTTAGTGTGATTATGTTCTATTTTGTGTGCAGGGGTTCAGCAGGGTTATTGTGTTGTGTGAATTTATTTATTTATTTATTTATTTATTTATTTGACAGGGACAATGCAGTCAAACAGTTACAGCTGATGTGATGCATATATACAGTAGAG
>JAPTMW010000018.1:10955369-10966908 GCA_029822955.1 Ostorhinchus angustatus | reverse complement strand
TGTATGATATAATAAAACACAACTTTAATCTCAACTTTATTGAACATCTATATGATCAGTAAATTAAATATGTGAAAATCCATGATTTTTATTGAAGAAACACGAAATACAGAGGATAATATTATAATAAATGGTGATAAATCACTTAAAGGTTGAATAGAAACATTCATTTGGGAACTGCTGCAAAAGTAGCACTGGGTCTTTGTGGGTTATTCATAAATGTCTACATAAAAGTTCAGTATGGACAATTTGAGCATTGTGCTGTATTTTTTTTCTGTCGGGAACTGGTTGGTTTTTGACTCTAGCTGACTCCTTTTCTAAGTATTTCTATGTGCACTGTTAGAACTGACCTAGGAGACCTTGGAGTGGGTGTTGGTCCTCTTTGTAGAAATCGGTGTATTGTGGTTATTATCATGAATTTAGGCAGTTGTTTGGTGAGAAATGGAGTTAGCGCACCAAAAATTTATCACAAACTTCACACAAGGACACCCAAATCTCACCTTTAATAAACTGATTTCATTCTATTTTGTAATTACAGTACAAATCCTTATAGTGTAGACATGACTGTGAATGATGTTTTGTGATTTTCTATTATAAGTTTATTCATTTTGATTCTGATATACCAAACCTATTTTTTTCCCTGGTGATGTACATTTTGAGAAAGCTGTGAACACAAACAACCAGAAACACTCAGAAAAACCAACAACAGCACATTCTCAAGAAACAGCTAATTATAAAAAAGAAAATTTGAGATAACAATATGAAAAATCTTAGGTTTTACATCCAAATTAAGCAAATTAGTTAGAGTGAATGGGCACATAAACTAGTTGACTTTGGATTATCCTACTAATTGGGGTCAGGTCAGAGAAAAACACTTCGAAGGCCTTTGTAAATAACGTGTTCTGTCCTCATGGACCGCACAAAACAAAACTAAATTTGCAAGGGGAATGCTTCTGCAACTTCTACACGGCTGAATTTCTCATGGGGCATGTGTAAATATATCATGTCTTAATAAATCACAACACAGCCTTTTATTTGTACAGTGTGACCTCTGATTGAGAAGGTTTACACATTCCTGTGATGTAGATGTAAAGGATATAAAGTCTGTAATGTGAGCTTTCATCTGTTAACCCCACACACTTAGCATACCTCTTTCTGGAGCTGCAATATTTTACGTCAAGTAGTTTGACAGAAAGACAAGGCTAAGGGCAAGACGGTAAGAGGGAAGGATTAAAAAGTAGTGGCGAAACAGCTGACAGGACAAACTGTTAGTTAAAGACTTGAAATGCCTCCCTGTTTTCATAGGGATATGTTGAACAGATGTTAGGGCGAACTGTACATACACACCTACACACACCCCACTGATCAGAAAACGTGACACATTTTTCAGCCACAGGAAAAAAAGAGACAGAGAGAAAGAGCAAACATCCTTTAAAAGTTGACATTAGGTATTCAGACGCCAGAGAGCAAAGTGCCGGCAATTAAACCAATCAATCTTGTTGTTGCTCTGGAGCCAACATCTGGTCCACTGGTCCTGGTAGACCACTGTCTAGGGGTGGGGTGTGAGGGTTTGGGGTGGACAGACACTTTGAGCTGTCCTTCAGTGATCTCTCTCTCTCTCGCTCTCTCGCTCTCTCTCTCTCACACACACTCACAGATAGAGGGATGAATAGAAACTCAGCGATACAAACACACCCGCACACACACATATCCCATCGTCCCAGGTCCGTACGGGCCTGATGTCAGCCGGTTCTGCTGTGTTGTTTCCTTTGTTATAAATAACAACAGGCCACCTGGACTCCTCCAGCCCGTTACCACAGCTCTGGCATATGTGTGTATGTGTGTGTGCGCTTGTCTGTGTGTGTGTGTGTGCGCAGCAGGGCCTTAATGATCCCCCAGGCTAGCCAGGCTGAGCTGAGGCTCAAAGCAGAGCAGAGCACCTCATCCCAGGCTAATGGGACAATGGAGGATTGCTTGTGTGAGTGTGTGTGTGTGTGTGTCTCTATGTATGTGCGCATGTGTGAGCAAATGTGTGTGGATGAGTATTTGTGTGTTTGCGTGAATATGTGTGTGTATTCATAGGGAATGTTTGCGTGCATACTCATAAACACATGCGCTGAACATGTTATCATGTGCATGTGTGTGCATGCATGAGTGTACGTGTATGTGTGTGTGTTAATGGGACGGTGGAGGATTGGTTGGAGGACTGACTGGTGGCAGAGACGGATGGCCTGGGACAGAGACTGTGCTGACAACCAGTGAATACGGGGCAACGTTGCAGAAAGGTCAACGCCGCACATACACACACACACATACACACACAAAATAATGTCAGAGGAGGAAAAATAGGGGAGGTGTTAAAAGTGTGTGTGCCTCTTCCTTGCTTATGTGACTTTCAAAGTTTTGTTAGTGTGTGTCAGTATAAATGTGTTTTGTGTTTGTTAGAGAAAGTTCCATGTGTGTGTACACCTTGGTAGCGTATAAAAATGAGGAGAGCTGCTATTGACTTTAAATTCACAGGATGCATCCTTTCTAAGATTAATTTAAATTGGAATTCAGAATAAACATCCTGGATAACGGAGTGAAGAACCAACTTACAAAATGAGATGCTTTAAAATACACATTTAAAAATACTGGGTTAAGGGATCTGTAGTTTTGACTTAATATTGGGTTAAAATAAGGACCCAGTGCAGTGGGTTGGAGATGCAACCTGAAAATGGAGGCTCATCAGTCATAGATGTATAATAACAGCTGGATACCAGACTGGCACTCAGACTTGACACCAATTCCACCAGTGGCCACTGTCAGTACTGCAATGGCAAAAATCCCCCTGTGGCTCATAAACCATTTCCCCATAGACCACAATGATAAAAGACATGTCTGTAAAAGTGCTGACAGGACACTTTAAACTGAAGACAGGTTGGAAATTATTCTTTTTACCATCTGTTTTTATATCATGGTGTTTTTAAATGTTTAAAATCATGTCATTGCCCAAAAGATGAAAATTTAAAAGGGAACTAGGCTATAACACAAAGGTACAGTAACATGGCAGCGAGAAACTTTTATGTCTTACACATCGAAGAGCAACTTCCCACTGAAAACAACAGGCGCCATTTTGACCGTCTGGAATCCAGTTCTTATTATACAGCGATGTTTTTTGTACTGTTGTAATGCAGACAGCGAAAAACTCTTCGCTTTAAAGGACAAGAAATGGTAAGACTGTGAAATTGTATAAACATAACACTGTGTAATAACACTAATAATAAAAAATAATAATACTCAGTGTTCCACTACTTAAAACCACAAAATTCATTTTTTAGTTATTTCATCCTAGTGAACAAGCTAGCCAAATTGGGTAATGTTAGCAAACATGTAGCATCAGCAGCTAGTTCAAGGATGTTTAAAATTCATGTGGTATAACATTAAAAGTAATGACATTCATTTTACAACCAAAGAAATAACAGAACATTTGGTTGATGCTTACAGTGGGTTATACTATGATCTGTATAACAAATTAATAAGGGCTCACAAATATATTGTAGTAATGAATACTTAATCTACATTTAAAGATAACAGGGAAGTAAAACTATTCAGAGAAGGTACTGGTAATATAGTAACAGTACAATGGTAATATCCACATGTTATTTAGATTGAAAAAGGTGACAGTAGCAGAATAAAAATCTAATACCAGTACCATACTATTAGCTGATGTTTTCGCAGTAGTACCGGGTACTGTAAGTGTAATACCATCAAAATCACATGAAAGTTCTTGGAAGTTAAAACTGCTTATCACCATATTATAATGCTGAAATTCCTTCTCTTTTATATTCCAAATATCACCTTTTAACTACAGCTAATTCTGTGCAAATTATGTTTTTAAGATTATCACTTGTTACAGGGACATTTAATCAGAGTTTCTGTGTAATAACACTGAATCACCACCATGCTAAATGACCAATCTCTATTTCATTTCATGGTGATATCATATTAGACTAAGCAAATACCATAATGATCACCCAGAAACAGTTTGGCATCTTGGATAATCTGATGTGGCCAGATAGCTAACTCTTTAATCTTAATGCAGTTTTCATCTGGTTAAACAAAGGATACATATTTATTGTGAGCAATGGAGTCACCAAATTTTGACAGCTCCTTCTTCTTATTGTCAGGTATTTTCTTTTTAGTTCTATGTATTTTTTGGATTTCATATGTAGAAAACAAAGAGGTTCTATGTCCGAAGTTAACATATATCTGTGCTTAGAATGCACACCAATCATGTTCTGTGTTGTGCAAAGCAGTTCCTTTCAGTGCCACGAATCACAAGAATCAGTTTAAGTAGATTTATTTAAAAAAAAAATGTTGTCCCAGACATTGAGCTGAAACATGGCTGAATAGTAAATATCTCTCACGGTCCTCAACTTCCAGCCAGATGATGGTTGTTTAAGCTGCAGACAATCACTTGGGCTCATGTGTGCTGCATGATGTACTTAATGATGAAATCAGTAAATGAGCTTGTATTACCTGAGTAGTTTGTTCAGTAAATGAATGATTGAAGGTATTACATAGTGAACATGAACCCTGACAGTCAAATTACTACGGGTATTCTATACATTCAGATGATAGTAGAGAGGAAACCTAGGAACCATTTGTCAAATTGTCTAATCACCCTCACATAAAACCAAAAGTTGATTTTTTCCCCCTGTATATATGATAAGCAAAATGAAGTATGAGTCAGGAATAGTCAGGTTACTATAACCACTCACCCACAGAGTCATTGATTATTACAGTAACAACAAGTTAGGGATATGAAGGGGGTTGAGGGAAGGGCAGTCCTCAAGAACTGTGTGTGTGTGTGTATGCGTGTGTGTCCATGAGTGTGTTTGCCAAGGGGAAGTCCCTCTGGTCTGGAGCATATGTCTGGCCGTGCTACAGTCACAGGGTTAAGTAGTATTCAGACCAGGGAATACGATGCAGCAGATCTGGCAGTAATACAACAGTGCACTACCACTAACACATGCATGAGTGCACAGTAATACCAAGGTGTGAGACGCTGTTTAGCCCATAAACAGTCACATTAACAGTATAGTTATAGCCAAATTTACACTCCTAATCACACATACACACACACAAACCACACTGTGGGGTATATTGGTTATTGGAGAACATTACAGGGTGACATTGGAGAATAGGAGGAAGCATATTGGCAAATTAGGAATATTATAGATATATGTGTGATTAGATTTTTTTTTTTATTACACTACTAGTGTGTCAAAGTGTTTTAGGGTGGGTATTAAATGGCAAGCCAGTTAAAACTCTCAATTCCAGCTTGCTGTCATTTTGAACATAATGCATAAATGAGGTGGGCTAAATCGGGCACATTTACAGTTTGTTATGTTTCTGTTAATTCATGAGCATTGCCCCAGTCAAATAAAGCAATAAATAAAAATAAAAGTACAGAACAAAACCTGCAGAGTGGCGCAAAACTAATATTTACACTATTAGGAAACAATAGAGTTTCTCAAATGATTTCTTAAAATTATACTTGTCTCAGAATTATAATAATTGTTTTCTTTATGAAATATTTGCATATTAGCTCATTTTCTAAAGGTTATGACTATGGCTATGGTTGTGAGTAAGAGGGTCATTAACAAAACTGATTTTATTATTTTTAAACCTGTATTGCTCCTTGACTTATCATTGATCCTCCTCTTAGTGCTGCTTTTGGGTCAACCAACGACCGTAAATATCTAGCTTTGGGACTACGTGCATGACACCTTTACTCTGCTTTTAATACTTTCAGGTGGTACTGGTAGTGTGGGTTTATTACAGGCTCAGTGTTAAGGATTATTAAAGGCCCTTTGCCTCACCCTGCCAGATGGTGGCTGCTAAAAAATGTAAAACAGTGTTTGGTTTGTCTCTTCTTACGTGTTTGGTTTAGGGGGTAATAACTCTGGACCACACACATAAAAAAAGCAGGTGATCATAAAGGAGCATGACATTCGATCCTACTCACCATAACAGACAAATGAAAAGAAAAGGAACCCAGTGTATGGTAGAAACATTTTGGCAAAACATGGCGGATGGCATCACAGATATTGTCGCTGAAACCTTGTATGTTCGAAATGTTTAGCCTATTTTTCAGGAAACTCTAAAAACATTGTATATTCTAAGTAAATGATTGGAGTTAAGAGATGTACTCACAAGCCATTTTCAACACTTCATTGGTTAAATATTTCTAAAACGGTTAGGCCAACATGAAGACTGACCAATAGAATACTTTTTATGGCAAAAAAAAGACCAAAAATGGACTTACAAGGTTTCCACCTTCCCGATATGCTTCATCAATACATAAAAACATCTCATTCAAGGTAACAATGACATCCATCCATCCATCCATCCATCCATCCATCCATCCATCCATCCATCCATCCATCCATCCATCCATCCATTTTCTCTACCTGGTATCCCCTGGTGTTCTTCCATCTAAGTACTAACAGGCCTGACCTTGCTAAGTTCAGAGATCAGATGAAATCAGATGTGTTCAAGTTGGTGTGGCCTAATAAGCCTAAGAAAAAACATTAATGAAAATTAGATTTCACTTCTTAATCAAAATGCTCCTCCTGAGTATAGCCCAGCCTAAAAACTTAAGCACTTAAGACTAAACAGGCTAAAATGTAATTAATTAAAATGTCATGCATATAAATAATCATCATGAATACATTTCATTTATTTGTCTGTATATAGAAAAAAATGTTATACAGTAAGCCAACACAAGGTTTTTTGTCTTTTATTTTGAAAAGATGCTGTATTTCCACAAGTTTGTTTGAGTTGTGTTTGGGAATAACTTGGTCTGTGTACAACTTAGGGTTTGGTCGTCAGTCTTGTATTTTATTTTGTTGCATTGGTCAAGATGAGTTTAATGTCCAGTCAGACCTGAAGGGCAGAACCTAGGTGTGCAGAGTTCGGCTGCTGACTTGGTGCTGGAGTGAAGGGTTATTCTAAGCTAAAAGGGAAAATGGTCGCAACCAAGTATTGGACACAGAGTGTACACGTCGGGTTCTGCACTACTAACCAGGATGAGTGAGTACTCAATGTATGTTATTTTCTGAGCAGAGATGAAATGTTGAAACTTAAAAGAATGTAATGGCTAACTGTGGGTTAGCGTCGATAGCTATTAGCTGCTCTGTATGCTAAGTATAGAGAGTTATACAAGAAGTTATAAAACTAATAGACTTTCTAAGGTGCAGTGGACCAAGAGAGATAAACTTTATGCTGTTGATAGTGACAGTGTGAGGTTCCACAAGTTCATGCTCCAGCCAGCTACTGAGCTAACTCCACTTGTCCAGTCTGTCTGGATACAGTTAAGGACGTGCCTTACCTTCTCATCCACTCAAGGTTTCGTGAGTACTCTAGAGCACATGCCATTTTATTTTCTGCTTGTGCTAACAAAGTGTAAAGGCTGATGTTCAGTTTGTATGGCCACAGCGCACAGCTTATTGCATTTGGCGTGCGCATCTTCATCGTTTGGCGTGTTATTAAACGCCATTTGATGGTGTGTCAGTGTGCTAGCTGCTAATCTCACTAGCCGCTAATCGCGCTAATGGCCTGTTATTTTACACGGAGTAAACATGCACGTCGAATGCTTAAAATTTCTAAAATAACACGCCAATTAAAAGTGGCGTGTTATCCGTAGGCAGTTCATGATACCACGTGGACGGACCCGAGCAACATCAGGCCTGCAACACTGGGGTACATTTGAGCTCAAAGGGTTATTTGGAACTGACATTTAAAGGTGTATTATTTTGCATTATTGTATCGTCCTGAATGTTTGTTTTATGTGGTTTATGCATTTTCAATTACTAAAGTGTATTCATTGACTACATAGTTTCTGTGATGTGTTTTTACGGGTTAAATATCTTCAAATAGGATTAAAACAAGGCAATATTCATTTATTCTTAATGAGATTAAAAACTAGCATTATTATCTTACCTGCTAAGTGGAGGCACCATCATTTAAAACTCATTTAGTAATTCCAAAGGTATTTATTTTACTGTTTCTCCTGTTTACCACTTAAGTTTAGCGTTAATGTACCTAGGGCCCCGCCCACTGTACACCAGTCATAATAACAGAGGGTTTTTAACCTTGCTACTTGGGACAGGTGCCACATTAGCCTCCGTAGCTCTTACACATTGAACTTTGAAGCCATGGACTGACATAAAGTCTCAAACCAAAACTTATTGAACTTAAAAATCGATACTGATATGTTTTTCCACCTCCCATGTTATTGTCATTTACAACATAGGCTTTCTTTTTTGAGTCACACGCAATTATTCTTAATTATAATTCACTATTTGTATGTCATCACCTCATACATTTCATCATCTAGTTTAATGACAGACCAATACAACTTTATCAGTGTGAGGTGTAGCTGCTCAACACTCATATCTCATAATAGTATTAACTTTTAATGAAGAAATCGGTAGCACATAGATAATATAATGCTTATTATGGTAGAAGCTGTGTGTTTGTGAAGTTTAGTGTGTGTGTGTGTTTAGTGTGTTATGTGGCATGTGAGACTTGGTTTGATGGGGAAAAAGGAACGATGCTGACCATACATTTAAATGATTGGACCATAATTTCTTGTCAAACTTGGCAGTCTGAGGAGTCTGAGGGTAAGGGCAGATGGTTGGTGTGTTTCTTTGTGTGTGTATACTCGGTCCTGCCACTACATTTCGGTCCAGCTGGGTCACTGTCCGTCCTCCTGCTCCAGCCCCCCGGCGCTGACATCCAGACCCTTGATCTCCATTTCTTTCCTGCCATATGAACACATTTTCTGCAACCTGCAATAGATGATGATTGTAATCTAAAATAAATGAAAGGAAAAAACACACACACATACACAGGAGGAGACTGGGGGGTGATGGGGGGGCACAGAAAAGAGAGGGAACCAGAAGAGAGAGAGAGAGAGACAGAGAGCATTATCACCTTGGCCAAGCATCAGGAGTTAGAAAAAAACAAAGAGTGGGAGAGAGAAAAGAAGGTCCACGGGCAAATTCATCTTCCCCTGCTACAATCAATCTCTGGCCAAAAGAAATACACAATAACTAGGCAGGAAGAGGCCAAGATTAATGGGCCACCGACATCTCCACTGACCAGCATCCACCTCCACCCAATACCACCTCTCTCTCTCTCTCTCTCTCCGTCTCTTTCACATGCCCTCTTTCTTTCTTCAGCCTGTCTCTCTCACCCCATCCCTCTTTTTCATCTCACACTTTACTCCTCTCTCCCAGAAAAGCCCCCCACTTTTTTTATTTTTTTTTTTACACCCATATATACCCTCCCTCCGCCCCCTGCACACCTTGCCTCCGCCACATACAGTGATCTATCGTTTCTGCTGACTGTTTTACAAGTGCATTAGCAAGCTTTAATGAGAGCGGCCAGTCACTGAGCAAATTCATGCAAGGGCAAACAAGGCCAGGCATACCCACCAAGTCCCTGATACCCTGCATGGCATGAAAAAACCTGTATTTACTTCAGTATTTAAATATGTCATCGATACTACTATACGCCACCTAAAATATAATAATTAGCCTACATGTTTAAACATAGCAATGGGAAAGCTACTTATATCAACTAAGCATGTATTTTAATTAATATTTGTATTTATTAGCCTAATATTTGCACACATAGTTATCTTCATAAAGGTATTTGCTATTATTAGAGTAAGGACTTCTACCTTGTTCTGCCGACAACTTACTGTAATATAATATGTTTGTTTAAGTTTTTCATCTGAAGTTTTTTCACCTACCAATCAAGTTCAATTTTACCGCTTAACAAAACCACACAATAGTGACGACATGAAGGGGGAGTAGAAATTAAAATATTGTATTCTGGAACACTTAAAGCAAGATATTACACTTTTCATCTGCTTCTGTATTAAATGGGTAAGTTTCATACTGAAATACATGTTTGTTTGTTTTTTAATTTAGAAATATGTTCAAGTCTTTGATTAGTACTACTATAATAGCACAATAGTATGATAGTACTGGATGACATTTATCAATTTTCTATAAAACAGGTGTTATTTGAAAAGTCCCTAAAGTCATTCCTTGATAACTTGAATCCTGAGCTACTTTTTCATCATCCTGTTACTGTAGCTGCTTGTGTTACACAATATTTTATAATTCACTTTGAATACATATTGGAGCAAATTGCTGTACCTGTAAATATGTCTAGCTGCTGTTAAATTCTCCTTCTAAAATAATGAGTATAGTTTCTCACATCTAATTTTGTGGGTAAACACATTATATCTACACATGCACATAATTTCCTCAGTTGTATTTAAATCTATAATGCTTCTACAGTTATAGTTCTATCTATGTTTTATTTATCTGAAACACACTGAATTGCCTTTGTGTATGAAATGCGCTATATATGTAAACTTTCCTTGTGGTGCCTATAGAATATGTTATATCCGATTACATCTGAACTTATATACAATCACACAATATTTCCATTAACATAACTGTATTATTCTGTGATATGCATGGAATAAAAACTACAAAACTGAACTGAAGTTTTAAAAATAGATATTTTTTTAATATGCAGTTTTTGTTTAAGTTTCTATAAGAATCAGATTAAACGTTATTTGCCACTTAGGTAAACACCTACAAGGAATTATTTTCTGGTTGTTGATTTCTCTAGTACATTATAAGTACAAAATGTAAAAAAAAAAAAAGTAAGGAAAGTAAAATAAAAAAAGAAAATTCTATATACATATAAGCCCTACATACATAAAGACACAGGTATCAATTTTTTGTGTACAATTGTGGACAACAGAGTAAGCGTTAGATGTTTAGGCCAAAACATGTTTAATAACACTTTTTCCTTAAAACTCTCTATGACAGTCTATTTAATTTTTGAGTTTAAAACCCAAATGAGCTTAATTCCATCACCTTTTAAAATGCTCCTGGGTTTGCCCAATTCCCCTTCATCATTTTACCACTTCCCACTGTCTTAATTTGGGCCAATGGAGCTTATTTTTCTCACCTACACCGACCATACTGTCCAGTTCTAATTAAAAAAATAATTATGCCACATGGCACCAAAATAGCTATTCCTTCCTATTCAGCGTCTCCAGTGAACTTTATCAGCCTCAGTAGCCTTTTTTGTCACAGATAACTGTGGAAATGGCAGATCAAGCCCTGGCTTCCATTTCTCAGCCCATCCACACGTTCTTATTAGAATACCCATTGATTGGATGAAAATGACATTAGTACTTTAATTAAACCCTCCCCATATAGAAGCCAGAGAGTAATGATCTCCCTTTTTAGACAAATGAGAGAGGAGTGTGAATATAAAACAAATTTCTTATTATTGCTGCTAACAAGAAACTGCCACAACAACACCCCTTATTGACAACTCCACAGAAGACGCACTGAAAGGAGAAGTGGCGCAAGAAGTAAAAACATGGCAGTGGCTGTAACTGTTCTGAATATTTAACAAACTTGCCCAAGTGACAGCATGATAGGAAAGAATT
>JAPTMW010000018.1:10870363-10881233 GCA_029822955.1 Ostorhinchus angustatus | reverse complement strand
GAACGCCCAAATGGGTCATATCTGATGACCATGAAAAGATGACAAACTGTATTTTACACTAATTATTTACATGTATTTTTAAGATCAATGGATCAACAGGTATTAAACAGTTTAGATCAGAGGATGATTTTGGTCGGTGGTGGATGTTCGGGTCTTTATAGGTTAAAATCATCCGTTCCAAGACAGGAAAACCATCCTTCTCTCATGCTATTTGGGCTGAACCACAACAAGTGAGGATTGGTCAGAGAGGTCATGACAAGAGCAGGACCTAAACTGTCTTAATGCAACTCACATGAGCACTAAATAAACAGCAAAGTCACAGTTGACTGATTTTCTTTCTAAAGTGCAATGGATTGACTAATAATTTAGATGAAACAAACCAAAACTGAACAGATTATAAGACCACAAGACATCCAAACGTAAAAAAACTACGACACAAATAGAAACTACTCATGCATGCCCTGTGACTATGAATTCAATTGTGATTGTCGTATTAATGTATGTCGATATATTTGCTTTATCGATGTATATTAACGACATTTTAACAAATTTCCCGGGATTACTTTTTAACATTAGGCAGAATTTTTCTTAGGTTTGTGTGTCCGCTCGTCTCTGCATCTGACCTGTAGGCACATTATGTTATTTCTGCTGAACTCACTGTGCTGTGTTGATTGTGGAGGAAAGTGGAATTTCACGCACACACACACACACACACACACACACACACACACACACATAAGAACAGAAGCTGCAGATCAGCCGAGGGACTAGCCACTGCCGGCAGTGTCTAATTGCTCTCAGAGGAGAAAAAGAGTCTCGGCAGAAAACTGGGGCAGATCTGCCTTCTCTCTCTCTCTCTCTCTCTCTCTCTCTCTCTCTCTCTCTCTCTCTCTCTCTCTCTCTCTTCTTTTTTTCCCCCTCATGTCTCATGTATTCACTGCTCTTTGTTTTCACAGTTTTTGTCTATTTCCCCTCATCTTTCGAGTTCTTCCCATTCTGCCCATCACTTCCCGAGCTGCGACTCCATCATTCAGTCTGATTGCCGAGTTAAAGCCAAAGAGTTAGAGATGGAGAGAGTTACAGAAAGAGGGAGAGAGAAGAGGCCCTTTATTAAACCTGCTGCTAATTGAGATAGCACGAAAATAATGGGGAGTGACACTTTAATGAAGACATGCTACGTATTACCACTTCTCCTTCCTTCCCCTCCGCCACAGAAAGGAGGAGGAGGAGGAGGAGGTGCAATGAAGAGAATAAAGAAGTGGGGAGGGATGAGGAGAGCATGAAGAAAGATCGAAGGAGGGTAAGAGCTTCAACTGTTTTATTGCAAAAAGAGAAAAAAAAAGTAAAGACAGAATTGATACTGGCTCGCATCTTATGCTGTAATATGTTTTCAGTGTCACGTCAAAAGTAAGAGTTAAAGGGAGTTATGGGCAGGGATATTGTTCTATCACGTTAAAACCCAATTATGTTTCATCAGGGCTGCTCCTTTGTACTTCGCTACAGTGCAACATTTGTGTGTATTTGCTCTCACCCACAAAAAAAAAGAAAGAAGAAGAAGAGGAAGAAAACAAAACAAAACAACACAAAAAAAACAGTAGAGCGACGTGAAGCCAAAACAGAGCTCGATTAGAAAAGATATTCCCGGGTGATATTCTTTCTATTTGGTTACCGCTCTCAAAATCTGACACGAGATGACAATCATTGGATTTGGTTGGGAGGTTGATGATGAGCATTATGAAGAAAACAGTGCTTCATAATATGTCAATGTATCAAGAGCACAATAAAAGAAGCTTTTTTGGAAACAAAAGCAAGAGAATATGTACTTATAGAAATAAATGTAGATACAGTAGGATGCGGTAGCAATTTTAAGAATGTTTTCCAATGCTATCTATACAAATAGTATCCCAAACTGACAAAAATGAGTATTTTAGCCAGGGCTATCTGTAAAAAGTGTGTGTGTGTGTGTATTTGTGTGAGTCCCAGTGTTACGATACTTTAAAGTCCCATATTCGACACATGAGAGCGGCGTCCAGCTGAGATTGAAGAGTATGACTGGAGGATGGCTCCCTGCGCTCGCCCCAATCTCCGAGTCACCAACTTTAACACATACACACAAACAGGTGCACACACAGGCCAGTGCTCCCTCCTGTACTGTAGATCTGTAGATGAATATGAAATCAGAAACGGGTATAAATATTTATGAAATGCATTATTCTTTGGCTTTTTGCTAAAGCAGAGGTGAGCATAATTTGGCCCTGTCTCTCTCTGTTTTGCACCCTCTTCACAAAAGCTGGGCAATATAGAGACACAAGGAATAAGCAGGTTTTAAACACACACATACACACACACACATATACACACTTAGTGCTGAAGTGAGGGAATCCATAACGAGAGGCTGAACTGAAACAGTGTATCTGAATGGGTATAAAGGTGCATCTGTTACGTCCACCTGTAATGTAGCTTCCTGGGAGACCTGCCAGTTTGAGCACATATATAAACTCACACATACAAACACACACCCACATAGGAGAACACACACACACACATACACACACACTGATAACATGAAGGCTGAACAGGTGATTTAATGAATTTCCGTGGTAGAAATAGCTCCCGTCGTGTCCTCCAGTATATAATGTCATCAAAAAACAATAACCAGTCAAATGACGACAACAAAAAAACTGCAGTACCTGAGAAATCTGATTATTAGCACATATGTCGTTTAGTGACGGCTTGTGCTCTCCAGACCCTCTGACAAAAGACAGATGTTAGTGGTTAGACATGTCCCATGGTAAGATCTGTAAAAACTGGATGAGTTGTCTCTCAAAATGGACTGTATGATACAAGAAAAACCCTGTAAGTAAACCAAAACCAAATAAGCAATAAACAAACAAAAAAAAACTTTACTGAATCTCAACTGGAACTTTGACTTATAAAACCACTAAAGAGCATTTTCATTCAATACGTTGTCATGTTATGTTGTTTTAAACTATTTGGAATGGCTATACAGTCGCGGAAAAAATTATGAGACTATCAAAACTCATCAAAAACAATGGTTATGCAATCAAGTACTAACTCCTGTGTTTCATGTGACTAAAACAGACAAAAGAAAACATGGAATGAATAAAAGCACTGTTTTTGTCAGTACAATGACATAGATATTGATGTAAGAACTGAAGTTATTTTAGTTATTATCAAGAAAACCATGGAAAGATAGATATCAGATTCTGAAATTAAACTACTATGAGCTATTTTTGTTGTTATCATTATATTTGCCAAACAAATGTACTTTTCGTTGTCCCAGGCATTAAATGAACAAGAAACTGAAGAAAACAAGTGGTGGTCTAATATTTTTTTCCACGACTGTATCTACAAACCAAAGGACCAACAGTATCATTTAGAGTTCCTGCTGTATTTAAAAGGAAAAGCAGTGATGCATTTTGTTTAGGTTATGGTAAACACAAATCCTGCTGTATGTGAATAAGAATGCCATTAAAGCAGGTATAAAGAATCCAGAAGCAAAATGGTACAACTAGTGCGTTTTTGACAACAGCTTTCAGTCCAATATCGTGGAGGTGTAGCTCTAGTGCTGAACACTGATGTTTCAATGAAACAATTAGCTTTCACTTCTTATCAGTATAAGTTGTTTGAGAAGCGCTTTCAATCCAAAATGGTGCAAAATTAGTTCTACTGCGAGGTGATTCTGTTGCAATGTAATGATATAGTAGCTTTTGGTTCTTGTCAATATACAGTAAGTTCTATGGCAGGTGTACAAAATGCAATTATGGTCTGTTCTAGAAGAAATAAATGAAAGAATGTGAAATAAATTTGGCACTTTATGTGGTGATCCTATTTGACACCGTGGGAGAGGTTGCTACCAAAGAAAGTCAGGTACACAATTCTTAGATTGGAAAAAATGTAGCTTAGCCATCTCATAGTGCAAGTGCTGGTCTGACCTATGTCTAAGGATCTAAAGATGTGACTGCAGCATGAAATGATGCACCACTTTTTACCAAACTATGTCCAGGTCCAGATTTACTGTCTTCTTTGGATTTGTTTCTGTCCCTATGATCAAATATATAACTACTAAAAGGGTTCAAGGATTAAGATTAGGGCGGGACAAATGGACAATGCCCAATGATGGGGCGTCTTATATTTTGAGCTCCGTCATGGTCCACAGTTCAGTGAGCGTTAATGTCATGGAGTGTAACTTTGTTGTCAGGTGGAAACCTCTTATGTCCAAAACAATTTTTCAGTAAACTGGAAAAATTATGTATATTCTAAATAAATGAATGGAATTAAGAGATGTAGTCACAAGCCATTTTCAACACTTTTCATTGTTTAAATATCTCTAAAACCGCCAGGCCAATGTGAAGACTGACCAAAAGAATCGTTTTATGACAAAAAAAAAAGATCAAAAATGGTCTAGCAAGGTTTTTATCTGACAATGATGATAAATACATTAAAACAATGTTGGACCCAGTGTTAGAAGAGCTTTGTCCTACAGGGACTGTCCAGTGGCATTCCAGTCCTGGGTGTCAAAGCTAGACATGTGGCTCAGGAAGTAGAGTGGGTCGTCCAATAACTCAAGGGTGGGTGGTTCCACTCCCGCTCTGTCCTAATCATGTCCCGTTGTGTCCTTGGGCAAGATACTTCACCCACCTTGCCTCCAGTGTCACTCACACGGGTGTATGAATGTTTGGTGGTGATCGGAGGAGCTGCTTGGCGTGAATTGGCAGCCACACTTGCATCAGCCTGCCCCAGGGCAGCTGTGGATACAAATGTAGTTTACCACCACCAGAGTGTGATTATTATTATGTGCACTATCATGGCACCACAACCTAATGACATCTAAGAAGTTTCTAAGGTGAATAAGTCCAATGCAGGGAACTTTGGACAATAATGCTCTCCTCTCCAAATCTGAAGTCTCACTCATTTATTTGTCTGTCTCTTTACTGATTCCTCTTCAAGCACTTTCAAAAGCTTGTACATCATGCAGCCTGTCAGTGGGACTGTTCTAACAACGACCTTTACGATCACACTTATGAAAAGCTTTTCACCTTGTTGAGCATCCAACAGTTTCAGTTTGATGAAGACTGCCGGGTGGATTGCCATTCTACGTAGTTGTGTAGAATCCACACACACAGTCATACAAATCATCCTGCAGTCATGTGGGTAAAATCGCCTCTGTAAACCGCAGAGAAAACAAAGTTATTATGTCTCTCTCCCTCCCAGCCCCTCTGTCTCTCTCTTCTAATTCCTGTGTCCTCCAGTGTGATGGTAAAAAATGAGGCTCCTTACACAGCGAGCTGCAGCTTTTTTTGATTGAAGTGAGTGATTTTCCCCGGCCGCACACCTGCGTAAAACAGATGATAATGCTGTTGGAGTCATTTACTGTGACTTTACTAAGATGAATATGAGCAGTGCTTTCTCATCATGCAAATGTGGCTGCGCAGAAAAACCTCTCTGCCTCTCTCTCTCTTCTCTGGGGAGAACTATTTTTGCAGCATTATAAAGAAAGATTACCCGTAACCAAGTGATTCAACTCTTTATCTGTGAATGTAAACTCGCCCTTTACCATTGCTATGACTGTTATTATTATTTGTTTTGGGTATAACACTATATTTAATATGATATTGAGCATAGTGAGACCTAGCTGTGGGCTGCACTGCCACCATGCAGCCATGGTTAGATTGATAGGAACACATCATCATTATTGGACAGTCTCCACTGTCACATAGCCTCTAGCTTAAATGTCTGTGTCTTTTTCTGCGTCTATCCGTTCTGCCAGTCTTTTCTCTCTCCCCCTCTCTCCTTCTAATAGCCCTTCATTTCCTCTGCCCATTGCCCCTGCAGGCCACATGTAATACTCTGAGTGACCCGACCGGCTGGGAATACGGAGAATTTGTCTCACACACACACACACACACACACACACACACTCACACACACATGGGCCAATACAGAAAATAAGATGGTCAGCCACATAGGTCTTCTGCTGACACTAAATGTCACCTGTCATCCAAGACAGGTGGAGACAGCAGAAGGATAGAGAGGTCAGTAAACAATACAACAGATAACACAATGCCTTAAAATGTACCCTGCTGCTGACACACAATATGAAAATGCATCCAGAGTCCTGTGGAGTAATAAAGTACAGACTTAGCAACCATAGACAAAATTTCAACTCACAACTTTGCATAGTTACTGAGGTCACAGAAAGTTAAGTGTAAGCTCCAGTTTAAGTACTGGCGATGCACTCTCAATTTTATTTCATGGCTAACTTTCTGTTACGCTACTGTTAACTAAGTTAAATAAAAATAAATCACATCCTGTTCTTACAGTCATCTTCTGACTGTAATTATTACCTTACATATAAAACTTTGGCTCAGAGAAATTGCATTTATATTCAACTAAATTGTTGTCCGTATGTTATGTTAAAAGTAAAGGGTATAAGGGCAGCACAGTGGAGTAGTGGTTGGCATTAGCATTAATTCCAAGTCACCCCAAGGCCTTTCTGCTCAAGCTTCTTCTGGGTCTTCCAGCTTCCATCAAAAACAGGTATGTGTAGATTAATTCTCCTGGACTTGATCCCTGGGTGCTATCAATGCCAGCTCAATGCTCCAAAGTGCTAATGCTAATTGCTAATTCTAATGGTAGGTGCTGTGTGTATTAGGATGGGTAAAATTGTCTTAAAAAGACAATAAAGTGAGTTAACTATTGACCTTTAATGTCACCTGCATGTGATTTTGTTTGAATATAGTTAAATGTTGGTGATGAATGAAGCTGCAAAGATGTTGCTCAAACAAACCTGATAAACAGCAATATTTTACTTCTTAGGAAAAGAGAAGGATGCCAGGCCTTGGTGAAATATAGAAAAAGAACATGGGTCTCTGGGGATTGCCTTGCACTCAAAGCCAACATCACATACCCATTCAAAGAACTGTAGTTTTTGACACTTCTACATTGGCTTCACTTTTCAGACCCTGTGGTTGTTACTTAGTTGAGATGAGAACTACATTTTATTAGCTACAAAGTCTTGGATTTTGTATTTATTCATTAATTTCGCCATTCACCCACAGCTACCTCCTGTCCATTGGGGAAAGACATAAGAACTTAAGAAATGACTATAAATCATGTTCCTAGGCAAGAAGCTCAAGGCACAGATCAAGATGTTAGTTCAAGATATTTTTTGTAGCAAAACATAATATAAGACATTTTATTTATTACAAAATGCAACTGGATTTGCAATTTAGCTGCATTATTTCAGAGATAGAGTGGACCCTTCAATCTCTTCATTTGTGGGTACATTGTCTCTATTTTTTGTATTTAATGTGTAATGGAATGAGTTAACTATTGCTTTTATCGAGCGTGCACCTGACTTAAATTAGACTTGTTTGGCAAAGCATCTGACCTTGTATTTAAATACAATTGATTAAATACAATGCAACTTCAACTGTATCTGAACTATATTTACAGTTAACATAAAAGACAAAAATGCCAGTTTATCTGCTTAAAACCGTGGTAAAATTCTTGTTAAACACTATTAAAACAATGACAATAATGGATGGAGGAACAGAGAGTAGCTCGCAAGTAAAAGACAGAGCTTAATTAGCTATGGAGAACAATGTGTCAGCAGCAGGATGCTAACAATATCCAAGAGGAGAAAAGATACTGAGTGTTAAGCAAATGGACCATTAGGCAGGAAGACTATTATATACATTTGTGATTTTATCTTTGTGTCTGCAAAGTTTGGAGGGAGAAGCTGCTGATTCGATATCATCACACAAGTTCTGATATCAGTGCACACTTTAGTCAAAGTGTGATTACAATGCAACAAGACAAACCACACCAGGGACACGGCTGCTCCATCACCACTGCTATCTTGTTTCATCATTGTCATAAGCACATTTCTCATGTGCCATTTGGAAACATATTACCCTTGCATGCTATCGTGGATTTGATAGCAAGATTCTCGACTTCCCTGTTTTGATATTTATGAATAGTTGCATCAGGGGACCGGAGATTGTTCTCTCTCTCCATGCAAGCGAGTGTGTGTGTGTGTGTGTGTGTGTACATAGTGAGGGATGGAACAGTGTGTGTCATAAGTAACTGACCTGGGACTCCCCCATGTTTAATCTGAGAGCAAAACAGAACTCATCTGCAGGCTGAATATTGAGTATGTGAAAATTCGTACTCTTCTTTCTTTCTCACACACACACACACACTCGTATGCCTATACCAGTGTCAGGAGAATGAAAGTAATGTTTGCCTCTGGAAAAGCCTTTACAAAATGAAGAAGAGGCTGGGTCTTCTAATAAATTTCCCCGTGGGATATGAGCTTTGTGTTTCCCAGCCAGTCTTCCTCCACCTCTAAAACTACTTTATGCTCTCAGCTTCGACTCGTACATTGTTCCCACAGTTTAAAGTCTTGTTGTTGCCTAAAGATATGCTTTAGGTTAACACTCACTCATTATATTAGTCCCATTACGGGTTGTAAAACAGCGTCTACACCAGACTGAACATATAAAGCATCAGTGACACTAACATTTTCATAAAGTACTTGAAGTAAAGGTATAATAAAGTATGTATCCCACCAGCACTGATATGCTGTTTTTGCCATCCGGTCTGAGGCAGAATTGTGATACCCTGACACATTCACTAATACTATCCTAAAGACAAAGGTGAATTCAGAACACCACAAATGCACTGATAGTCTTGTGATGCTAATGGTGGCTACTGTTAGCTAAGGTTTTATTACAGTAGAGCTGACCCAAGTTTGTTTTATTTATTCATTCATTCTGTGCTCAATGTAAATAAAAGAAATCAACAGGAAATTTGCCCTTTGCCAAAAACAAAATCATCATTTCTCCATACATAGTTTCCAATATTGTGGAAAAAGTGTTTTTTTTTCCTTTGTAATTTAATTTAACCAGACATTTCACATATGTTCGATTCCTTACACATATTTCAGGCCTTTTTTGTTTTAGTTTTAACAATGATGCTTATGAAAATCAAAAATCTAGTATCTGTTGATATTAATCAAGAAAGGGATTTATGATTCAGAAGTCTTCTGAAAATGTTCATTTATTCTTTCAGTGCTTGGTTGGGGCTCCTCTTGCACAAATTACTGCATCATTATAGTAGGAAGCGATCAGTCAGAGGTACTGCTGAGATGTTCTGGATGCCTAGGCTGCTTTGCTCTCGCCCTTCATTCTCTACTGTTCTGTTTGTCCTCTGATAATACCACATGTAGGGTTCAGATCAGGCGACTTGACTGGTGAATCAAGAACAGTAACACCATGACCATGGTCAAGAAACCAGCTCTGAGCAGTTTTGGGAGCATAGGGAGGTCTTCTGGGAAAGGAAATCAGAATCTCCATCTCAGCTTGGCAACAGATGAAAGTATGAAATGCGTTAAAATGTCCTGGGGGGGGGGGGCTGCATTGACATTGGACTTTATACAACACAATGGGCCAACACCAGCAGATGACATCGCCCCCCAAATCATCACGGACTGTGGAAACTTCACACTGGACTTGAAACTACTTGGATTCTGTGTCTCTTCACTCTTCCTTCACGCTCCAGACCTTGATTTCCAAATTAAACAAAAAACTTACTTTGATCTGAAAAGAGAACTTTCTACTACCGAGCAGTGGTCCAGTTCTTTATCTCAGAAATTCAGTGAGCGGTGGCTCTTGATTCACTGACTCCAACCTCAGTCCACTCTTTATGAAGCTCTTCCCAGTCCTTGAATCAGGTTTCCTTGACAGCCTCCTCAACATTGCATCCATCCCTGTTGCTTCTTTGTCTTTCTCAACCACACTCGTCTTTCAGTCAACTTTCCATGAATATCCTTTGGTACAACATTCTGTGAACAGCCAGCCTTTTCAGCAGTCAGTGTCTTCTGGTCAAGTGTTAAATCAGCATCCATGTGTCTGTACTATGTACTGAGAGATTAGTGGTATTTATATGGCATAAATAGTGATTTACTCAAACCTGCAATACTCCAATACTTGCTTTTTTTGTGAGCTAAAACCCTAATTGTCAAAATTGAAATAAGAATATTATATTATATTATTATAGTATAGAATATTGTATTTTGTGAGATGCACTTAACAGTAATTATAGTAATATTTGTGTTTTGTATCTGTTTACAGTTTACATTTCCTGTCAGTTGAGCTTCAGGCAAAATTCTGGCTGCCACCATGGTTACTTGAATAACTCTGATGTCCTTGTGAAAGGTGTATTCAGTCCAAATGCTCTCATAAAACAGAACTGCTGGTTTCTAAAGACAGAGGTGCATCCCACTAGGTGTCTGTTAGAGCTTCTTTGATTTGAACAACCCACTGTTTCCACAGCTTTTGACTACATTTCTATTACTATAATTTGACTTACCATGACGATACTGTATGTAACAGTTTATCCATTTTATATATTTCTGCTGTAAACAGAGGCGCTAAAGCAGTGGTTCCCAACCCTGGTCCTCGAGGACCCCTATCCTGCATGTTTTAGATGTTTCCCTCTTCCAACACTCCTGACGCTCATGATCAGTCTTCTGCAGAGCTGGATGATAGGCTGATCATTTGAATCTGAATTGGGAGAGGGATACATCTAAACCATGCAGGATAGGGGGTCCTCAGGGACCAGGGTTGGGAACCACTGCTCTACAGGGACTGGATCATTTTTATTAACTTTTAGACATTCAGTACGTTTACATGCACATCTAAATCGAGCTATTGGCAATAACCGAGCTGAGGATTTAACCGGAGTTTCCCAGAAATCCGAGTTTATATGCACGGCGAGAGAATCGAATTATTGACTGAGGTACGTTTGACTCCGAGACACTAGGTGGCGCTACACGTCCTTT
>JAPTMW010000018.1:10813411-10825931 GCA_029822955.1 Ostorhinchus angustatus | reverse complement strand
AAAAGTGACATACGCATGTTAACACAACCATCATTACACACAACAACAGTGGACAACACATAACATGTAACATATACCAAGATTATGTGAATGAGAATATGAGAATATTAGAGAATCATTTTTCTATCCTGTCTGGAGCTCAGCCCTTGCAAATACAACCATAGCACAAAGAAAACCAAAACTGAAACTACTAAAAACTAAACAAAGCCTATGCTTTTCCAAAAAATAAATAGAAATCTACTTTGAAAAGGTGGAGGCATATATTTTTTTGTTTTTAAATACAAAATGAAATTAAAAAATAAAGAAAAATGCAAAGGGGTAACCTTGTGACACCAAGTGTAACATGTTTGCTTGGCCTGGGTGTTGTTTCCTGTTGTGTTTCTTTGAGGCAACAGTACTGGTGAGGGCATGGAGGAGGAGATGTGGGATTCTCTGCAATATTACATGTCATGGTGAAGGGTTTTAAGATGATGCCTTTTGAAAAGCCACAAAAGAAGAGGTGGGAGTATGTTTCTGTTTTCCACCCCATCCACCCACCTTCCCCAACCCCTCCAACCCCAAGCAAAGACAAAGCGTGTAATAATTACAAGGCACAGACACAATGCGGTGTTGGTTGTGGCGCTGGGAGAGCCGAGCTGTAGCTATCACACTGGCAGATAAATTCAACGCACAATTATTCATCCGGGGACTATGGCATGTAGATTAATGAGTTTGATAACCCGGAGCTTTGCACTGAGCTTCCAGCCTGCCGTCGTCGTCATCCTCTCTCCTTGCTTTCTCTTTCCCTTTTGCTTGCTAGTGCTGATGGGAAAAAAAAAAACACAAGCAGAGAGGTGGTCATCAGCAGAAGGGTACGATCACAAGAGCAGACAGGTGAGACGTTTAGCCGGTCTTCACCTCCGCAACAGGTCGACTAAGGTCATGTATGCACGTACCCAGGTATTTATACTAACAGATATTTCCCCACCACTGTTTACAGTAATGTCGTACACACACAAGTTTTCATCTAAATGAACCTGCTTAAATTCGCCCTAGAGTGCTATTATGATGTTAGAGTTACGATGAACAAGGGTCGCAGACATGACGCAGATTCGTTTTTGTTGCTTACTGTGATGTTTGGGACCCTATAACTCCATCTCCCAGTCAGACTGATCTCATGAAATCACACTGTATTTCACACCAGTTCTCAAGGCATTTGGCGTGCTATACTTATGAATTTTCATCCTTTCACAAGTTATTCAACGACATTTGATCGCATGTCAATTTATGCTAAGATCTTTGGTTTACATGTCCGTAACCACGAACCCTAAACCTAACCCTAATCATGTGGTATTTTGCGTGAACATACATGCGGAAAGCTTATAATGCATACAGATAACACGCCAACTAAAAGTGGTGTGTATATTTACGCAACTCATGATATCATGTTGACCCCTGTACACATGTAAAGATGAAAATAGAGTTTTCCAAAATCTCCACTTTGATCAACGTTTTCAGAAATAATCATTTTCAGGGACCTAAACCAGAGATTTCATGTAGATGTACTGCAAAAAAGCATGAGAAAATATAATTTTTTTCCAGATTAACACTTCACTTGATATGCATCACTATATCATCTGATTTCGTCTGCTGAATATTTAGTTAAGACATTGTTTGTTTTTATTATCATTTCATCAGATATCATGTCTCATCTTCAGTTGTGCTCTTGCTATGTCATTTTTTCCGGTATTATTTTAAAACCACAAAGACATGGGCAGCTCATGAACTGAGATAAGACTTTGAACCTTGTTGTTTTCCAGTGAATTCTTACAAAATGAGCCAGAAAAGTGAACCAATTTTGTGACTTACATTTAAATTTTCAGAATGATGGGAATACCTAAAGTAAGTACTGGCACAGTAGCCATGGTCCAAAATTAACACCCAACAAGTGCCAAATGTGGGTTTTGGCAAATAAATCTCAGAAGGCAGTCCTCCACACTGGTGGATAAATGTTTGTACCAAAATAGTCATGGTATTAAAAAAAGTACATGGAGAGTCTCTGCTGTTTTTTGGTGTCATTTACCGGCTCTGTCCTCTGTGTCAGACTTTTATAAGCATGTACGATTTCCACAAAGACCAGCCTCTATTCTGTTTCTGAATGTTGTTCACTCTGACATTTTTTTTCTCTTAACCCGTAAAGACCCAGTGCTTCTTTTGTGGTAGTTCCCAAATCAATCTTTCTCTTGCTGTAACGTTTCTTAAATGATTTATGCCCATTTATCATAATAGTATCTTCTCCATTTTGCTTTTTTTTTCTGTGAAAATCAGGTGTTTTCCAATATTTAATTTACTGATCATGAACTTTAATCATCATGTTGAGAGTACATTTGAAGGTTATTATACCAAAAACAGAGAGAGTGAAGTATATCGTTAAATGAACTCAAAGTGTCCCCATCCACTGTCATTTATCAAACTCCGTGGGTTTTACTGGGGACTCTTTTGTATCAGTAAATGATTTTGGTCAGTGGTGGATATTTGGGTCTTCTTGAGTTAACCAGTAAAGACTGACTTAGGTTAATTAAAAGCCTTTGCTAATATGAACTGACCAAGATAGGCAGCAGTGAAGTAATGGTTGTTTAGGCAAAGTTACTGTAATACATAAACATAAACAATCATATTACTTGGTAACTTACATTCATTTCAGTATCATGATATAAAAGTAAAGATTCCATTGGTCATCTAAAGCCAAATGTCCCTGCCTCTAAGTAGTTCAGAATCGGTCCAAACGTGTTTCGTCAGACCAGCTCCTTAACTTTCTCATCAACCTGTGGGTCGCTTCATCATGGAAAATGGGTGGGGGTCACTCTACTGTCAGTTTATTCAATGTGACAGTTGATGTAAATGGTTTAAGTTGAATTGTGAAGCAGTAATCCACAACAAAGAAGAAAACAGATGGAAAAATGAAACACATACTGATGATGTGACCCTGTTGGGGATGAATTAGAATCAGACTCAGGACACTTTATTAATCCCAGGGGAAATTATTATTATGTGTTACAATTGTTCTGTGCAAATATAAAAAAGTGGCTGGAAAGAAATTATCAATACAAATATATAAATATAAAGCTCTAAATACACACACACACACACAGCTCTAAATACATATATATACCAAATATACATTTTAATTGCTCTATTAAACACAGAACACCAATTTGTACAATATGTACTTCACAAAAATGATCGATATGATAATATAAAAGAAATGCAAATAAATAAGGATGGATGGACAGACAGATGGAATACATATACTATATTTCTTGATGAAATTATAACTTTTTGCCAAGGTAAAAGTACACTTGGCTTGTTGGTGTTTATCTACAGATACTCTGGCAGTGGGGGAAAACCATAATTCCAGACATTAGTGGTGTAAGGGCTCCAGGATGCTTTCTCTCTGTGATCCTATGTATAGCAGATGGATGATTGTCCATCACTAATGGCATGATGTTGATGCCATCATTGTGTTCTCCACAACTGACTGGCTTTAAATTCTAAACTATGAATACAAAAATTTGGAGGAAAACATCTGTGTTTTCAACAATTCAGTGTGAGTCAGCAAACCAACAAACAGGGCTGTAGCTTATTCTAAATTCACTTTCAGTTGTTATTTTTTTTCTTTCTAAATATAGCTTCCTGATGACGTTTTCTTTTCAGTACTGCCCATACAACTACAAGAAAAACACTCTTCACATCACTCATCCCTGCGTTACCGTACAGCTCAGTGCATATAGTGCAGCTGCCCCACGCTGAAGTCCTTTCATAGATCATTCTATGCGAGTTGCATTTTTACCCCTAGACACATACTGAAATGCCTCGGCCAAAATCTATTCTTTCTTTAAACAGAATGGAACTGTGGGCTGTCAGCTGAAGAGGCAGCAGAGGAAGTTTTACCAGCATTTCCTAGTTTAAAACGAGTGTTGTCTGGCTTGGCAACACAACACTTTGATGGACTAGGCACAAAATTATGACAGTGTGGAGATTTGGAGTTATTCATGCACGTCAGGAGTTTCTGCTAAAGAAGCACACTGTTCTGTTGTGAAGAGGAGCATCATAAAGTCAGCAAACATTACACAACAATATCAAAAGTTTTCCAAGATGGGTTTGTGTCACATGCTTTAAGTCATTAAAAAACTTAGAAATTAAGTGAATTGCCACATGAATGCAGAGAAAACCAAGCAAAAATAATCTGTGAAGTAGAGTTAGTGGTTTTTCTGTTGGTGTGTGGTAGTCATTTTTCTCAGGAGTGGGCAGTAAACATTATTTGTACATGTGAATGCATGATCGAGTATGGTGTGTGTGCATTAGTTAATGTTGCATGGCTTTAACTGCACAATGTGTTAACTGGATGTGTGTGTTTGTGTGCATTGCTTGTGTGTCCGTGTTCCGCTGTGTGTTGGGAAGCGCAGGGCATGCTGGTGTTGAAGGGTTTCTGTCCCAGGACAGCCATAATGGATGGAGAGAGAGAGAGAAACTTCCCAGATGGCAGACAGAGGAGAGGACGACCTACACAACAACCCACAACAAGAGAAAAACAACGAGAGGAAAACAGCAGACACACACATGGGGCAGTGTGGGTGTTCTGAGGGGGTTACCAGTCCGAGAACCCACCAATAGCTCTTTGTCATCTCATCACCTACCACTCACAGGTATGTATCATTGCATTCTTTTTTCTTTTTTTTTTAACATGGCTTACTATAACTCTCATAACTCTAACTGTAACAGCTCTGTAACTTTAAAACAGTGGTGGAAGAAGGTAAAGTACTAATACTACACTGTAAAAATACACTGTAAGTACCTGAAATGGTCCCTGTCAGTGTTTCACTATTTCTGGGTTCACTTTACTGCTGCATTCATGTGTGTGTTGAATTCTGTACAAGTTAAAGGTTGAGCTCATTTGAACTATTTTATACACTGTTGAGTAGTTTAAACTACAGCAATGAATCATATTCAATGAGATCATCATATGTTTGTAGGCAGAGCCAAGTATCTCTGAAATGTCAACTTTTCATGAGCTCAAAAAAACAAACCTGTTTTCAGCTGTGGGTTAATGCATTTTCCAGTTTATACAAGAAGTTTATAAACAGTTTTTTTTTTAGTTTAAGAAGGGGGTGAGTTTTCCCACCACGTAAAGGTACACTCAGGCCATGTCCACACGAAACCGCATCTTTTCCTATCCAATCTTTTTCTTTGTCGTTTTCAAAAAAGTGCTCCTCAAACACAGTGTCATTTCAGGAAATATCTGCATCCACATGAAACCACTGAAAACGATGTAGTACAAATGCCAGGCCTGTATGTGGCGTTGTAATGCTCTCACAAAAAATGGAGAAGAAGATGTGGAGCTATCGGGTGTGATTCAGTATTTCCTTTTGGTTGCCCTTCTCTGCTGTATATCCAAGAGCATGTGGTGAAGATTGTTAGCTATAGTTGTTTGTTGGTCGTTGTAATGAAAGAGTAGCCGAAGATTTTGATTCAGTATTTCCAATAAGCTCAATAGCTGCTGTAGCACTGGCACTGCTCTGTAGTCCGTTGTTGTTGTTGTTATTACCCCGCCCCCCAAAGGGGAGGCAAGGGCATTGTTTTTTGTTCGGTTTTTTTGTTTGTCTGTTTGTGTGTTTGTTTGTTTGTTTGTTTGTCAGCAAAACTACTTGACCAATTTACATGACATTTTCAGGAAAGGTGCAAGGTGGTCCAGAATAGATCTCATTAAATTTTGGTGATTGTAGGTCAAAGGTCAGGGTCAAGGTCACCAAAAATGTGTTTTCGCAATGATAAGAGATAGGTCAAATCAGGTAAAATGTTTGCGAGAGATGGGGTTTGTTGTGCCTGGCACCACTTGTTGTTGTTGTTGTTGTTGTTGTTGTTGTTGTTGTTGTTGTTGTGAAGTGGCGTCTTACTTCCAGGGTGAAAGGTCAGAGAGGTGGGGCTATGATATCATCCTTTTAGAAAAGTTGCGGTGTGGTCGTTCAGATGAAGACGCGAAACTGGCGTTTTCAGATTTATTCACTCTGGGATCGGGTTTCAAAAAGTTGTGATATCAGTGACTGAAATTGCCGTTTTCATGTGGACAAAAGGCCTATCCAATACAAAACGTTTGTGGATACAACCTAAACCGTTTTCAAATGGACAAGACCTTAATCCTCAAATTTATCACAAAAGATGACAGTTAACACTTAGATATATGTGGCTTTAAACAGCTGTAAATTTTTCATCTGAAAAGTACTTTAATCTATTTGTCTCTAAAAGGTAGTGCAGTAGAAATATAAGGTTTCAGGAAATGGAAATACCTTAAAGTATAACCAATGTCTGAGTAAATGTATCTAATTATATTCCATCTCAGCTTGAAAAGGGCACCATTCATGACTAATATAATTCCAGTGCAAACAAAATTCCAGATTTTAGAAGATTCACATTCAACTCATCAGCTTCTCAAGTCTCCGCTGTAAAAATGGCTGTAATTAGACTTTGGAGCTGTTTCATAGAGAATAAACATGTCAGGCAGAGCAATGGCAGGCCTCAGTGATGTGTTTTTCATCATTTTCAGAATGGAGAGTAGAGCAGTGCCATAAAGTGTATAAATAGTGGATGAAGACTCTGTGAGGTTATCAACTGTTTTGTGGACTCTCATTTTGACAACTCAAGTGTAGCATTGAATGGAGAGACGGGCGAAGGGTGGACTTTACCAAACTCATGCCAACTTTCTGTAAAGACCAACCATACTGATATCTAACATTTCATATTTTATGTATTATATTTATATAAATATAGTGTGTGTTGTGTGACAAACATTATTGAGGTAGTCATAGTGTCAATTATAAGGAGGGTTGTATAGAGTTAGAAATGATCGAAGATTGTATGCTACATTTATACTGGTTTATAGTTAGCACATATGTAGTGGATTATGATGTAAAATTATATATATGATAATTATTACATGAACTGATATTTGATATATATATAAATGTATTTCTATAAACTAATAGCTTGTGTGTTGGTGATGAGTTGAATTTGGGGTAGGAATGAATAAGCTTTTGCTTCAGCCTACTATATTCTAAACACATGGAAATTATAGAAATGTATGCATTTGTCTGTTTGTATTGCTATACATGTAAATAAATATTGTATTCCTTCATTCATTACATGGAACGAAAATATATATTTGGCTGCTTCTTAATTGTTTACACATACATTTCTATTTGAAGAAATGAATGCCAATTTTGCATGCATAAATACACTAATGAGCAGCTTAGCTTACACAAACTAATGCTAACATTAGCTAATTGAGCTGAACTGTAGTAACAGATGATGAATTGTACATAAATGAAAGTTATACAAAATCAGAATTAACCTAACTTCTCAATTCCAAGTACTTTGTAGTTGCCTGTAAAAAAATGTTTTGTTCAATAAACAGAAGCTCATCTTATAAAATCTTTTTCGTGAGATGAATTCATTCATTCCGTCAGATTTGTTGGCTGTTATAAAAGTATAGAAAGAATAGAAAATCATTGGATTTAACCTATAACCCAGTCTTCAAACTGTATTTGTAATAGCAAAAGAATCACATGTTAAGTTTGAAACCCATGCTGGTAAAGTACATCAAGTTAACTCATCATTTTACTTTCTGTACTTACTTTTTTATCTGGAGATGCTATACTGCCACCAACTGGTATTCCAAAATTTACTACTGCCCATTACACCACTGAGGACAACATGCAGTGGAGAAATTAAGATAATTTTATGAAGGGGGTCAAGTTTAAAACTGCCCTGGTGCTAATGGACTAGAAGGATTCTTTCTTTCTGACAGCTGCATTTATGCCAGAGAGACACAGCCAAACACACATGAATCAGTATGCATGCACACACACATATGCGACCACACTCAAACTCACACCTCCTGTCAAACACACACACCATTTAAAGCAGTAAAGTGCAGTCTCATCGGAGTGGCAGGCAGACATCCTGAATAAAATGGAGTGGCATTAATATTAATACCAGTAAAGTGCCTTTATAATCAGACAGTGGCCTGTCAGCTGGCCAAGTGGGGCTGCTAGCATGTCACACACACACACACACACACACACACAATGAAGTGTTGCTGACTTAGATACACTCAAATATAACCATCCATTTGCATCCATCCAGCATACAGCCTTATACATACACAAGTACATACTAGACCAGAGTTAATGCACAAAGGTATATTTTAGTGCAGGCTTTAATGTTCACATATAATGCATTCAGACACTCAGATTGTAAACACTGTTAACTCTATTAGAATCCTACAGGTCACTGGTCATTGTTTTTCTTTGGTCTTTGCACAACGTGGGCATCTCATTAAGCGTATTCCAACATAGTTGAAAAGAGGTCACAATGCGGTATTTGTTTTGTGTTTGCAAAACTGTAGAAAACTGAAATGAAAAAGTACCATATTTGGCCACAAATAATTCAACACAGACAATAGCCACAGGTGCAATAACCAATCATAGAACAACACATTAACTAGATCATTGGATTTAAAGAAACAAGTAAAATGCATACATTATTACAAGTAAAATTATTGAGAGTGAAAAAAAGATGTGTCTTGGATCAGGAATTACATCTTTCCTTTTAAAGAACCGTTTGCTCTAATGATATGATGGAACAAAAATGCCTGTACCTGAATTCGATTTGACCTCAATTTGCATAATTTTTCTAAGGTTTCATCTGTTTCTCTGCATTTCTGTACATGTATCCCTTCATACTGAAAACCTTTAATTGTATACCTTCGATTGTCATGTACACATAGTTGCAGCTTTGTCAAGGTGTCTGTGAACTCCAAATAAGGCAGTTTTTTTTTATGCACAGTGCATTCTGGATGTGAAAGTCAGTTTTATTGTAAGCTCTGCAGCCACACTCCACCATTGATGGATAATTAGACGAAGTATTTGTAGTGAGGCGGTTGTTGCTGAAGTACTGGAAACACTGAGATAACATTTTAGTTAGTTTAGTTTTATTTCAAGCACATAAAATCATCAGATCACAAAGAACCATGCAATATGGTCAAACAAAATTTTTCTGCATTCAAAAAGGAGTAGGAAGAATTATAAGTTATAGACTCCGCCCCCTTTTTATAAACTAATAATTACATCAATTCCACTTCCTTTGCTTTTTAACACACTTTTTTTCTGTATATTTTCCAATAACCATTCACATACACTTTTTTAGTAACCTCACACAATCCAATTTTAATATAAACTATGATATTTTTATGCACACCGACCTGATCCCTCCAATACCTGGCATAAGATTTCGTGCTTTATTTCATTCAACATCATTCAAACCTCATAAAGTCATACATTTGGAGAAGGAGAGGGATACAGAAAGAGAGAGTAAGTGCTGGTTTCAATTTGTGGAGGTCGTTTATGAATTAGATGTGGTTTTTGCCAAGGTTATTTGCATGTAAAGGGTCAGATCTTTTAAACAAATGTATGAAGATTCCCTCATTTACATTTATTCATACAAATTAGATTTTAACAAATTGAACAAAAAGGCTTTTTTATGCTGTTAAATGTGAATCCACTTTTCCAGCCTTCTGCATTGAGATATGGAGTAGAGTCGTATAATCCAGCAAGGTCACTTTCAATGGAATCTAAGCAGTGATAAGTATTTATGCCTGTCCATCACATATTAATACCCCTACTCATCTGAAAATGCGTGTGATTAAAATCTGCATTAGGAGAATTTCTACACCTAAAAAGACAGGCAAAGAAGAAGAAGTTTCATGTCCTCTCAGGCCAGTTAAATTACAATGTGCTGAAAGGTAATTGTGGATTTTTGTCCTGTGATGCTAAAGAAAAACCCTATCAAGTACTGCAGCTTTAAATGTTTTATATGAATTAGAGGAAATCATGCACATTGAGGAGAGTCTCAAATAATCTGAGCATTCTGAATACACAACCTACCCCCCATTAACAAACACACAATGCTCTCTAATAACAGCACTGGTGTAAACATGTACTGTGTTCTAGAATATGATTGGATGTTACAAATCTTACTGCTGTGAAACAACCAGTAATTGTAAGGTTTAACTCTTTAAAACCTGACGTGTCATCACTGACACACCCTGCACATATACAGTACAGTTTGGATGGTTGTAACTCTTTGACTGTTTGTGCAATTGCAAAACTTCCAATAGTTTCTGAAACCTGAGACATTGCGGTTTATAGGCTTTATTGGGTCATTTTAGTAATTTTACTCACACCTGTACTAGAAGCTGAAGAAGAAGCAATTTTAGTAATATTATAACATGCGGCAAATTATAAATGATTGCTGGATCTGGAAAGATCTGGGGGAAAAAGTGCTTTGAAAAAATGGGCAAACTGACACACTCGCAGCATATTTTCTAACCTTTCAGTTAGTCAAAATAAGAAAAAAGTACAGGCAGACCTTTTTAGGCTTAGGGCTGGAATTCACATGGGGCCGCCTGGAATTTCTAGTAAATGATAAAAATTTAAAAATAAATAAATTACTAATAAAAATTAGATGATGAGTTGAGAGAGACAATCACAATCCATACAAGGCATGACAAACTGAAGTTGAAACTGAAGCACTGTGGTACCATTTATCTGTCAAATGTTCATTGTGGTCAGTTTCAGAAGCTGCAGCTCTCTCATAATTCATAGTTTAAGTTATTGTTTGTTCAGTATTAATTATCAGCCTTGTAAATACAAGCTGGACTGACTGTACATATCCTGACCAAGGAAAATAAAATTCTCACTTTGTGCAGTAATCTACACCTGGCTTTTCTGCCTCTGTCCATAATAATATACATTATATAGACTAAATGTCATCTAAAATTAATGTTTATTTGCAACATAGTATAGCAAACTGTTACATGATCAAAAGCAAATTAATTTTAGCAAAAAAGTCTCCGTTGTGAATGCCTGGGGACGCCAGAAATGTGTGATATTAAAATTGGTATCACAAGCCAAAAAAGGCTGGGAACTACTGGCTTAGGGTTTAAAGGGTTAAATTTATCTGATGCCAATTAGTCAGTGCAAGTACCAGCTAAATTTTCTAACTGAACTGATACAACAATCAATACAGCAAGCCTTTTTCTAAAGGAAAGTGTACAATACCCATGAATCCAAGTCAAATATATCACCATGGTATGATAAATTACAAGACAAACGAAGAAGAGTCAAATGCTTTGCTCATGAGGACACACTGACTTGAAACTTTTGTGATTTCGATTGTAACCACAGTGGGAATTTTGACACATGTAGACTCCCCACACAAAGCCATGAACACTGCAGCTACACATGCATTCCAGTTTTCTTCCCTGCTTTTGAGTCGATATGCCTGATACAGAGCATATTCACTATGCACACACCTCCCACAGTGGGGAACAGTCCTGGCTCTGAGGTTGTAAATAAAACGCCGGCTGATGTTTCCAAAGAAGCTCCAAAGGGAGACAGAGAGCTCCAGAGCCGGTTGTGTCCATAAAACAGTGAAATACTGTGAAAGGTGATGGCAGCAGCTAAGAGACAGGACGCTCTGAGCATTTCCAGATGGACCTCACCACCAGCAGCCCAGAACACCCACCACACTGTGCACGGACAGTACTGAGGCTTTTCAGGTATTCACTCCCTCTGGAAGACATTTTCTCAGGAAGTCATACCTGTGAAATGAGCACTACAGCCTCTGTAAAACTTTGTAGGCAAAAGATAAAACCATAAAAATGTGTTTAAAACCGTTTCACTTCGAGCCATGACATCGCAATTCAGTTCAGTCATTATGTTAAACTTTTGGATTTTTTTTTTCTTCACATGAACAAAATAACTCTGGTTATGATATCCTAAAAGCTGTTGCTCGAAGGTCTCTTAGGTTTGTTGGCATTTAATAGAATTTAACTTGACTGCAGTTCATCTCTTTTTTCCTGCCAAGAGTCAACAGCTTTTTTTTTTTCATTGCATTATTCCATGATTTTATCAATGTTCCCTAATCTTAAATCAGTCGTTTTAAATCCTGAACCCTAACAAAACTTTAATCATAGAAGAACATAATTTTGGAAACATAACAGATATAGTCCTGTTTGATAAATACACTATGGGACATTAGATTACATTACATTTCATAATATTAGATACAGCAGAATCTAATGTCACACAGTGTATTGACTTTGACATCTGCTGTCAGAACAATGGTATAGTTGGTTTTCTCTGTGTGAATAGTATTGTCTTTGCATAAAAGCAGATCATAATTCATTCAATCCAGCTTCTGTAAAACACACTGATGTCCTATAATCAATGTCATAAAGAAGTATTTGACTCATTTAATTTTAAAGTTTTACATGTGGCATTATAAAATCATTCATCTCTTGAACATGACAAAACTAACTTGATGTGGGTGTGGAATGGTTTGAGCATTCTGGATGGATGGATGGATGGATGGATGGATGGATGGATGGATGGATGGATGGATGGATGGATGGATGGATGGATGG
>JAPTMW010000018.1:10693652-10706751 GCA_029822955.1 Ostorhinchus angustatus | reverse complement strand
GGCATTCTTCCAATAGTTTATCAAAATCAAGGACATGGCAACCACAGCATGCAAATACAGGTACGACCTAGATTCTGTGGGGAATTTATCCAGAATCAACCAAAATCACGACAAAAGTCAACATTTCCATGTAACTCGAGCCTTTCGTGTGCTCGTTGCTTCCATCTTTGTGGAGTATGTTAGTCTGATCTAATCCTTTTCTGTTAAATGTCAGCCTGTTGCCTGAGAAGATGAGATTCGGAACCTAGACAGCTGAGCAGACAGACCCGTAACAAACACAGTGACAGGAAATTCCATCTAGGTGCGTCATGCTAACATGTTCTCTATGTGCAGTACATTTTGACCCACGTAAAACTATTGTGTTTCAAATTACCCCATAAAGACCCAAACATCCATCACCGACCAAAAGCATCTACCGATCTAAGCTGTTTAATACCTGTTGATCCATTAATCCTATCAATACATAAATAACTGGTGCAAAATGCAGTTTGTCATCAGATATGACCCTAGTGAATGTGGAAACTAGTGATCGACCGATATGGATTTTTTGGGGCCGATACCAATTTTTTTTTACATCAGCCTTACCTGATGACCAATACAGGCCGCTGATATTTGGAGCCGATACTGATTTTTTTTCTCTGTCAAATGATAACAAATGTCAAAATAATATTAAAGTACTGGAACAAAAAGGAGAAAGGTAAGGTAGAACAGGTAACAATAACATTTCACATAATAAAACTTACATTCAGATAAAAATAAAACGAAGTGTTCAGTGCACTTAATTCTTCATGTCAGTTCTTTCTAAAATAAATAATGACATCAGCACAGACTGTTCAGTCATGGTGTCAAACTGAAATATTCCTTCCACCCAGTTAACTCAGCAGTATCTCCATGAATACGGAGATGTCGTGAACTTCACCTGCCAGTAAATCATGGCAGGGAAAAAAGAGCATATTGGCCAACGCAACAGGCCGATACTGATACAAGAAAAAAACGTATGTATCGGCCCGATATATTGGCTGGCCGATAAACACAGCCATCTTCTACAACACTGATTTACCAGTAAAACCCATGGAGTCTGATCAGTGACAGTGGAAGGGAATGCTTGGTTTATATTCAGTTAATGATAGATTTTACTGAAAGTCACTTTTTCTGCAGTTTTCTCTGTTTTTGATAAAATAACCCTCAACTTTACTCTGAGCCTTTATGAACATCTTCTTGATCAGTGAATATATATATCAGGAAAATACCTGATTAATACTGATAACATACAAAATACAGAGGATAATATTGTAAATAAATGGTGATAAATCTCTTAAGAAAGTTTAGATATAGAGGAAATTCATGTGGGAACTGACATAAAAGTAGCGCTGGGTCTTTATGGGGTTTTTTCACCAGCTTGTGTGCAAAGATCTGAGGCAGACAGATGCTTTCATTCATAATAAATGGCGGTCACTTGGTGGTTTGGCTTCCCATGAAACGTTCCCACATAAGTGTGTGACATCATTGCACATTGTGTACGTGTGTGTGTCTTCATTCTGTTAATGCTTTCACAGCCTCTGTGTAAGACTTTTCACAAGGATCTAAATGTCAAATGACAACATGTGTGCATCAGAACCAGCATCTGGGGAAGAAAAGGAGAAGAACGTGACAAAAAAATACTGTTTAATTGGGTTCTTGTTGGACTGTTTTTGTCATCTGTCAAAGCTTTTCATCTATTGACGCAGCTGGTGCATGCATTCCTGACTGGTTACTTAGTAACGTGAATCGCATGTTTCTTTGTGTTTATTTTGAGATCATTTGTCATAGTAGCTGATTTTTTACATCTCAATTTTTCCACAAAACACAGTTACAACTGGTCTTCATTTCTTCTGAGTGGTGTGATGCCACTGACCCATTAAAATCCACCACTTTCATGCAAGTTATGGTTAGGTTTGCAACTCTATAATACTGAAATGCACCCCTCACCTGGTGGATATGAAAAGGGTTTCTGTTGTAATTCATGATATTCATTCTAAGACGTTATAAATTAATTAGAACTAGAAGTGAACACTCATTGTAATTCATTTTATTTGTATCTAATTAATGATAAGAACATCCTTTTCTGTCCAAATGAAACATAAGAAGTTTTTTCTTATGGTTTCACTTGACCCACTTTCAGTTGATAGCCAGTGTTTCCTATTAAATATACACACTGTGGCGGTCCACTGTGGTGAGCAACAACCATTAGATGAATGAAAAGTTTATTTTTAGTTTGTTTTCATGCTTCCCACATTGAGTTTACGTTCATTTGTCGTAGGCAGTGGCCAAAGTAGCTTGGATGCTGGACTTAAACCCAATAATTGCAAAAACCCTGACAGATCTGTGCGAAACATTGTATTTTCACTGCAATTTTGTAACTTTTGCTTTATCAAATCATATGAAAAAACACCTCATGTGAGCAAGCTGGGGTTTTATTTTTCAATCTCAATTTTCTTTTGTTCTTAATTCCAAGATTTTTATTTTCTTCTCCACTAATTGGGCAAACATGCAGACGTACTAGAAGACATCATCCCAGAGTCCACACATAGATGCACTACATTGTTGTCTAGAGCTTACAGCTAATGGTGGAATGTACACACTGTTAAAACCCTAGTGGCTTTGCCAACTGATGCTGGAGTCTGACCCGGTCTTGAACTGGCTGCCGTTCCACTCTCAGCCAGTTGAGATGATGAATTTAATTTCCTGCCCTTAGAGATTCTTCGTCTCTCTCCGTCTGGCTCTTTTTCACTCTTCCTCTTACTGTCTCACAAACACAAATGTTCTCAAGTGTCTCCAGGTCAAGTAGAATGGAAAAGACCGTGAAACATGCTGGAAAGTAATTTGTGAGTTTGGGACCTCTCTTGGCTCAGTGTCTGTACTTTGTAGTTGTTGCTGCCTGCCTTTATCCTACGTGACTGATGCTATCGGAGTGTTTTCAGTCTGTGGAGAGGCTGTTGCTTAACAAAAAAATGAGCCTGTTTTAATAATCTCAGACGTGGTTCCTTCACCCAGTGTGTTGTTGAGCGGTTGTGTTAGCAGTGGTTGCCTGAGGTTAAAGAATCTGGAGGGTGTCTTATCGAGCCTTTGCTCTCGTTCTTGTATGAGACGCAAACAGTCTTGGTGATGCTTATTAACACCAGTCCTGCCCTCGCACGTGCAGCGAGGCAGCTGGCTTAAACTGGGTGCTCGCATTCACCATGTGTGAAGTCATGTCCACGTTGGTCCCTGTGCCCCACAGAGTTTATTTCAGACATGTGCTCACAGCTTGACGTCCGTTCCAGATCCGCAAATCCTTTGATAAATGGTCCTGCATTTTCCGAAGGATGTTCCAGCATGTTCCCTTTACTGTTCTCCACCTCCCACCCCCATCTTATTCTTTTCCTGTGTGTATGTGTGTTTTTATAGACAAGAGGTTACCAGTAGTTAGCTCTCTTTTCTTTCCCTCCCCCCAGCTGCTGCACTTATCTACAGCCCATCCTCTTGTTCACAGACTCACTGTGGCTCAGTTTTCTGTCTTTCTCCTCAGAGTTGGGAGTCTCTTTGTTCACAGAGATTGCTTTTTTGTTTGAATTTTCTGTTGATGTTCTCGGGAGGCAGAGGTCGGTCAGTAATTAGACTCTGGAACCAAAAACAGAGTGGAGGCTGAGCGAGGCCAGTTCTGGATGGACCCTGGATTGGATTCTTCAAGCACATCATCAGAGAGATGGGAGCTTTTCAAAGATCCATGTAGAGGAAATGTTAACAGAAAGTCACAGAGAAGAGTATCCGTCTGAGAAGTGAACTGTCAATGAGTGTGCTGAGTGATGTGTGAACTTGTTAACTAGGCCTTATTCTCTTTGACCTTAATTTAAACTGAGGATTAGCCATCTCATCAGAGTTCTTGGTGAACAGCCAAGGCTTGTTTTGCCTTAGGCAAACTCAAAAGGAGGATTGGGAAGGAAACTAACTGCTCATTCCCTCTGAGGAAGCTTTTTGCATATTTCCTTTGGCAAGGAACTTGAAGCGATTAAAAAGCAAATTTATTTGGACCGACTTCAAAAAAAAAAAAAAAAAAAAAAAAGAGACAATGCATTTATATTTATTGCTGTAATGGATTTGGATCAGTTCTATAGCCCAACCCAGGAGCGTACTGTTTATCTACCTGGATTCAGCTCATCAAAGGATCCAAGAACTTATTGATAATCTCCCTCTTCTCGGGCAATGGAGCTGCGTAAGAGAGTTAAACTGAGTGAGCTTCAACATAATTCAGGCCTCAAACCAGAAACTCTGGAAACTGAAGGAAGATGCAGCACTTCCACAGTGCCTGGGATGTTTGATGCCTTGCAGGCCGGGGGTGCAGAAGAAGTGCCTGTCCTTGGAGCTTTAGGGTCTGGTAATTGTTCCGGTTCAGGCGTTCTCTCCCACTGGCCTTGGCAACAGTGCGTTTCCATGGCAGCGGGACTGTTATTGGCTGGGCTGCTGGCAGTGACTCAGGCCTGGTGTGTTAACGCAATACATGAGAATCTGCTGTGGTTCTCCCAGCTCACGGTAGGAGTTATTACTTGAATTATTGATAGAGTTTTAATTCCAACCCTTAATCAACCTAGCATGTTACAGAGAAGTCACAGCCTGCCACGTGTGTCCCAAGCATCAGGTTGTTAAACAGTACAAATAAAAAGTGTCACACTCCTCAGCAGTCTAATCTTGGCTCATGCATGGAGTGACAGAAAAAGACTGCTATCCTCCCTTGTTGTTGTGAGTGGCCTAGCTACATCGAATTTCCACCTCGTTCCATCACTGAGGCCACATTCAGAGCAGATGAGTTGTGTCAAAACATTGTTTAATGCTTTAAATCAGCCTGCTGTGCCTCAGTTAAGGATGCATGGTTGCTCTGTTTAAAAAGGCCTGAATATATGCTATATTTGGAAATGATATTTGGGGTGACAGTGTAGGTTAAATCTGCATTGATCTCTATGTTGACATTTATATAATGATTTTATGGATATTATTAGATGATATCTGTCAAAGCAATGAGGTAAATATCCTCATTTTCTTTATGAAACATGGAAAAAACACTGTTTTGAATGCATCTACAGGTACATCAGTGTTCATTGGTGTTTAATGACCTTTATGTGTATATGTAATGTCATAATGAAGTGAAATCAGGGGTTTCTCTTGGATTTTTGGGAAAAGTTCTGTAGTTTTGCTTGAGGGAGCAGGTTGCATGGTTGTTGTATTTGGGGGTTCTTCAACCAGGAAAAGTGAATATTGTTCCACACATTTTTGTTTTTTCTCTCAATGTGAAAGATTGCACCGGGGAGGCTTTGCATGTTCTCCTTCAAAGTATCTGTTTTTCAATACACTATTATTAATATATCTATACACACTAAAAAATGCAGTGTCAATATTTCAGAGTCAAGCTATTTTAACCTAGATGGAGTATTTATAGCTCTATGGAGAGTAAACCAGTTCTAACAGTAGAGTTAAGAGTCGGTGTAAAGTTCTGCACAGATGCAGTGTAAAATTCAACTCTACAGGGTGATTACTAGTGCCAGTCTTGCCGTATTGCATTGTGGGTACCAGATAGTTTACTCATTGTGTTCTATTTTATGTGAGTAAAAATAATGATAAAGTGTAATCATATTACTCTCAACAATGCAAAAATACCACAGTGTGTTACAGTTTGTTCCTTGTTAATTTTGACACTGAATTGAGTAGGATTAACCCTGAAAATTTGACACTGGCCATAGAGTAAATTTTACTCTAATTTTGAATCGGACCAAATATCTGAAACAGAGTTAAATTCAACTCTTTAACAGTTAAATTGACACTGTTTTTTACTGCGTAGTATGTGCAACAATTTGGACAACCTTAAAGGAAATAATACAAAACAGCCAAGAAGTTTAAACGTAAAACTTGCTAAAGAACTTCACTGGAGATCAACTACATCCATTAGATCCATTAGTTTTATTTAGTTTTGATGCTCTCTAGACTGAATTTTTATTATGATTTGGCTTAGGTACAGCCCAAAATAGATTAGGTGCTGCACCTTATCCTTAGAATGTTAGAGGGAAAACCTTAAATGAGGATATCATGACCTTGCCTGCCTTTGCTTATCATAGGATTCTGTGAACATTATTATCCAGTGTGTATGTGTGTGTGTATATAGCCTTTATTTACTCATCGAAAAACTCATTTCAATCCTCATTTTTTTCCAACAGTGATACAGGCGGCATATATATTGCCAGCAAATCAAGAGACAACCAACAACCAACTTTAATATACAATGCAAATAAATAAAATGCAATGGTATGATATAATAAGAGACTAAGATAAAAAAAAATATAGTCCAGGAATGATTTCAGTGGAAATTTTTACATAACACTGAGAAAGACATTTTTTTCCCCTTTAAAATGAATTTAAATTGCCCCAAAGTAACAGTTCCTGACAGTTTTACATCCTTCTGTAAATCATTCCATGAAGAAGGGGCAGCGTATTGAAAAGTTATTTGACCAAACTCTGACTCTGGGACCAAAACGCCTGTCATTCCACAGCTGTAGCTGTTGAAGTTGTGTTTCGTTTGTACTATTTATCATCCGTGATGGGTCTAAACCCATAACTACTGTCACCTATGTACTCATTTACAATATTTACAATCCCCCATTATGCTTAAATGTGTATTTTAAGTGTTGAATATTCCATTCACTGCTCTTCAAGAAGCTATTCGTTACAAATGTTCTGCTAAGGAATTGTGTGTCACGCTATTCTTTATTTATGGTCCTTTTGTGAGGGATAAGCTACTGTATGAGTCATAAGTCACTGTTTGGAAAAAAAAAAGGTCACATCTGGTTTGACAATAACATTCATGAATATGCTTTGATTTTTAATGAGCAGGACGTTTTAAGAGATCCTGCTGCATGACCGCATTCATCTGGTTATGGGCAATGACGCTGGAGAAGCGATTTGATAGACTTTCAGTTAAATCACACAACCCATGTCAAAGAAATCTATGACTACGAGGGAATTTCTTTGTACTGAAGGACAGCTGCTAAAAGACTTCATAAAGCGGAATATTATATGTTTATTGATCCAGTGTTGTGTAGCTGGTTGTTTATTGTCTGTTTTTTACCTGAGTGGAACAGTAATCTCTAAAGACGACACCCTCTGAACACAAACACAATGTGTACCTGTCGTATTGTTAGCGTAGGGGATTACCAGTGTATTAGCTGTACTGCCTCTATCTCTCCAGGTTTCTGTCATGTCTTGCCAGAATATCTGTTTTCCATATTACAGAGGACAAAATTCCTTGGTTGCATGTATTCAAATTTCTTTGCTTTGCTTTCTGTTGCAGGAAGTGGAGCGGGAAATCTCTTTTCGGACAGAGTGTGGACTGTACTACTCCTACTACAAGCAAATATTGCAGGCTCCATCCATACAAGAAGGTATATACCATAATTAAGTTCACATTTTGCTTTTTTTTTTTTTTTTTTTAAATACATTATGTATGCATTGGAGACACAGGTATGATGTCTGCCCCTTGGCCAGCCAGCACATTCTTGACAGCTCATTATAGGTGTCAGTCACCTCGTTTTATATAATCAAATAATAACTTTTCATAAAGGTTTTACTATATTTAACTGGCACGTCTGATTAAACGTACTTAAAATGTCAGCAATTACCTTTAGAAAAAATGACTAGATTGGTACTGGAACTTAAACGGACTAAATTGCCGGGACAGGGTTTATGATCTGTACTGGAACCAGCCAACACATTTTGGCTTCAGTAAAAGGAGCTGTTGTTGTCCGCTTTTTGTACAGTCTATGCTTTCTCCACATGCCAAAGTGGTGCGCATCAGGATTTTCTAAAGGGATTTTCATTATGTAACAAACTAACTAGGTCATTTCTTTTTTAGCCAGAACCAAAAAAAGCAAAAAACTCTTAAGCTGTTTCACTACCTATCATCTTACTCACACAACATTAATTAAAAAAATGAAATAAAATTCAAAGTCCAAGAGTATTATTATACAACACTTGGCATTGCATGTGGGAATGGACTATTGACATCTACTATGTGGAAGATGATCCTGGATATTACCACTTTTAGATGCATGTCTTTATTAAATATTGGAAATCAACTACTCTCTTTCCCAGCTCAACAGAATCATCAGTACCACAAATTTGCAGCTGTTAAAGTTTTGAATCCTTAATTATAGCCCTCAGGGTGAGCTAACGGCAGAAATCATAAACAAAAGGAACTAGAAGTAACTGATCTAAACTCACTTAATCAAAATACAAGAAAAAAAGAACAGCTGTGTAAGCTAATTCCTTGCTTAACTCACCCTAATGAACTGAGGCTGATGAGTACTTTTGCATCATCTTGTGCATTCAGCAAGAGAGTGAATTGTCCTCTGGTTGGAAAAGATGAGTCCATATGAGCTGGAGGGAAACCACATGGTTTGATGCAGCAGCCAATCAGCTACTGGAGCCACGTACACACCTCCAATCACAATTATACGCTCAGCCAAACAGCTCAGCTCACCTGTAACCCTTCACACACTCAGAGACAATGAGAGGGATCACAAAAGATGATGTGTAAAAGAGCTGTAACATGTCTGGATGAAACAAACCTTTACAGGAGCAGGACTTTAAAAAATGAAACAAATGAAAGATCAGTTAAAATGATCACATGTACAGTAGTGGGAAAAAAAAGTTTCTGGACACGCTTAAAATTGTACAAAATGTCAAATATTATCAGGAAATATTTGTTTCAAAAGGCGTGGTTGCATCAGAGAGACAAACAAATGCAAATTTTTTGTTTTTTTGTTTATTGTTAACAAGAAAAAATAACAAACCTGTATTCTTGACAGTTTCAACATGTCATGCCCTGGATGTTTTCCATTGTCTTGCTGAAACTTCCAGTTTTGACCACAATGGAACAGTGCATGTGCTGAAGGAAGCATGTGGGTTTGGAGAATGGAACAATACTTGGCAGAGCTCAATGAATTAAGAGTGATTTTTAATGCAATATGTCACAAATGCATGGTGTGTCCACAAACTTTGAATCGTCACTGTATGACACCCCTACTTCACATACTGACACATATAGAGTCGAAGTCCTACACCTTCTGGTTGTGTCCCATGAGACCCTATTTCAAAAAACAAAATACTGTATTAAAGTCAATAAGAAGATACAGGCAATTATATATGTTTGTCTATTTCAAAGATAAATTTTCACGTCAAGAAAGTCACTGGTTGTACAAATGTTGAACTCAACACACCTGAAAGTTATGGAGTTGTAACTGTTTCTGTCCACGGTCTGTTCAGCGTCCTGTAAATGTGTCTGCAGCTTCAACAGGACCAACTTTGTTATGATTTTGACCTCTTTTAATACGTTTTCAACTTGCTCTGGAAGATGAAGATAAAATATTCCAAGGTAGCATCTCTTTAGTGTATGAGAGATGTTGTATATTTAGCTGTTTTAACACAAACCTAGATATTTCATTATTATCTTTGCTATAAATCGTGATTTTCTTGGCTTGTTAGATTATCTTTAAAATGGACTAACACCATCTATGGAGATGAGGCAAGGGCCTAAGGAGAGATGAGCCGCAGAACACATCAAACAGAATCAAAATTGTTTTTTTTATTTCAAATATCAACATTTAAAACCAAAAACAACAAGGAAAAACATAAAAAAAAACCAAAGTGGTGCCAGGCCCAACAAGCCCCGCCCCTTGCAAACGTTTTAGACGTTAAAGAGAATGTTGTTGGAACTGAGGGTTGGGGTGAATCTGTGTTTGTCTTGAAGTTTTCTACTTGACATGGGTTCGCACATACAAGCTGTGTAATTTAAAGAGCTGTTTTTAAGTAGAAACTAAACAAATACCAAACAAGTGGTGCAAGGCCCAACAAGCCCCGCCCCTCACAAACATTTTACCTGGTTTGCCCTATCTCTTATCATTGCGAAAACACATTATTGGAGACCTTGACCTTTGACCTACATTCACCAAAATTTAATGGGATCTATTCTGGACCACCTCACACCTTTCCTGAAAATTTCATGGAAATTGGTGTGGTAGTTTTTTGTGTAAAGTTGCTGACAAACAAACAGACAGACAAACACACAAACAAAAAACCAAACCAAAAACAATACCCTCACCTCCCCTTTGGGGGGCGAAGTAAAAACATTAAAAAAGGAGTGGGAGGATCGGTCTCTTGCCATTGACTACCATTCATATTTTTTCCATTGTTAGGTCCTTTGAGGCTCAGTGGAAGGGCAGGATCTCAGGCTTCTAACGAGCCATGTTATGAACTGAAAAATGAAAAATGAATCATAAGTTAATAAGGGAGGGGGGTTGAGGACACAAGGACCTACAACTTGAGAATTGAGAAGAGGGGATACATGCATTAATTCAGAGTTGAAGCACAAATTCCGAAAATATTTATATAACCTGGGGGTCATAACATCTTCACTGATAGAAAAACAGTGCATATATTAACGGAGGAACAAGTGTAGAATCTATGTAGCCAAATAAGATTTCAAAGAAAAAACAGCCACTATATTAACTCCTTTTTTTCTTCACTGACAGGCTTAAACTGTCTGATTTAGCCTGGATCAAAAACCATTGTTTCATAAATGACCAACTTCAGCTGTAGGTGGTAGAACAGCATCGAACTGAGTGAAGCTTAGTCACTTAGTTTCACAACGTGACACCAAAATACAGTGAAAATATAGTTGCTGAAACAACATCTAGACAGAAAGGCCTTTTTATCTACATGGTGTAGACACCAGATGGCTGTCTTTACCCACTCCTCTGTAGAGAAACAGCCTTTTTTCCATTTTCCATCCACATGAAACAAATCACCACAATTACTCATGACGCATTGTCTGGTCTGAGGAAAATTAGTCTAATTATTTTGTTCCCATTATCATGTAAAGCTTCAAGTTGGAAACGGGCCTAATTTTCAACCCATGCTAATAAATGGCCTGTAGTCTAATCAGACTGACTGACTGACCTCAGCCTCACACTGTGTTCACCTCTTTTCTTTTCACAGTTTTTTTGAAAGGACTGGTAGCATGGCTACAGTAGTGTAAATGAATGAGGAACAGACAGAGACAAAAGGCAACAGAGGGATGGAAGGATGGAAATCACTGTAAAAAGAAAACAATATAAAAAGAGGAAGTGAAGCTAATAATGTATGAGAAGGTGGATGATGAACAGGAAGAAAGGTGAAAAGTATAAAAGTGCTAATATGGAAAATAGGGAAGCATGAAATTATATTCATAGCACCAAATTATGACAAAATTCGTTTCAAGACACTTACATAGAGAGATCAAGACCAGATCTGCAACCAATTATATTCATTGCCGATTAATCTGATCTTCCTCATTAAGTAATGGGTTTTTTTTGGTCTGTAAATGGTGAAAAATCATTTCCCAGTGCCCAAGATAATTATAATAATAATAATCTTAAATGTCGTCTTTGGTCCAGAAAACAGAGAGATTTAGTTTATTGTCACAGAGGAGGAAAGAAACCAGAAAATATTCACATTTAAGAAGCTACAATCTGAAATATCTTGTTCCTATAATTAGCAATGAACAGAATACATGGCAATTAAATTAACAGTTGACAACTAAATTATTAAATGTTGCAGCTTGAGTCTAGAGTTTACAGAATTGTACATAGAAGCCCAACAAATCCCCCATGAAAGACTTAGTGATGGTGAAAAAGGAAACTTCAAATAGAGCCGTTCTGAGGATGGGTGGCCATTTTCCGTAATAGTTTTGGTAAAAAAAAAAAAAAAGAGAGAGCGAGACGGAAAAGAAATCATTGCTTATAAATAAGTAAAACAAAGAACTATGATTTGACATGCAGAAATGAAGAAAAGGATTTAAAGAAAGGACAAAGATAAGTGTAAATGAAGTGTAATGCATCGTGTGTGTGGGTAGTAACACATTCTTTAAGAAGGAACAGTACTGGTTTCTCTGGTCTCATTTCATGGATCAAGAACACAGCAGTGATCAAGGTGACACATTGCAGCCTGCAGCACAAACTCAGCCCTCTGCTGCTTTTTTGGTGTCACAATTGGTTTCAGTCAAACCAACTATGATAGTGCACCACAATGCACAGTGTGGAATAATGACACCAGTGTTTGTATAAGCTCATCGAACATCAGCACCAGTCTATTTAACATGGCACGGTAAAGCCGGAGCTCAGGGGATAATCATGTTATGCTCACAAAGTTAATGGGTTGAGGTTTGGGAACAAAATGGCTTAATAAAAACAAAGCAGAGGTTTTTGAAGGCAGAGTATGTAATGTTTCTCTAAAATAATAGATTTAGACTCATATAGTAGTAATCCTGCTTCTGTCAGTGAGAAGTTTTACGTGACTATAAAAATCTGAGAACTGTAATAATCAGATCGGATGTGTCTACATGCACTGAAGAAATGTGATAATTGAAACCCTGGTTTAAACACAGTCTGTGTATGGTTCGTTCATTGGCTATTTTGTTTCAAAATAAAATTAGGAAAACAAAATTTCTGGCCTGTTTTAAATTGTTTCTTTTTTAAACAAAATTAGAAAAACCTTAAGATAAAAATGAAACATTGGACTGTTTTTTAGTTATACAGTAGAAAGGAACACTAAACAAAGGCACACCAAATGAAAATGAAAGTGAAACTTAAGAGGTTTTACTAATTCCTCTGTCTCCCGCTGTTGTGCTCCTCATTTTCTTTTTTCCCTACCTTCAGAAACTTCTATTTGCGGGGGCAGGACCCCCCCCCCCCCCTAAAACCGGACCCAGATTACATTCTGGTGTTTGCTCAGCCGCTAGATTCACAAGCGTTGCTAAGTAGCGTATCAAACACGTGACATTCCTGCAAATGAATTGCATGCTGTGTGGACAAATGTTTGAACATATTGGAGGAATTTCCCCCCTTTTGAAGAAAGGGAAGCTTTCGAAGTGTTACAAGTGGCACTGGTGTCATCTGTTCACATGAAATATACAGTCGGCGAAAAAATATTAGACCATCAAAAGTCATCAAAAACAATGGTTATGCAATCAAGTACTAACTCTTGTGTGTATCATGTGACTAAA
>JAPTMW010000018.1:10358151-10369346 GCA_029822955.1 Ostorhinchus angustatus | reverse complement strand
ACACAAGTGCAGGTTTTATATGTGTGTGTTATATGTGTGCGCTCTGGAAGCAGTAACACAATAGAGGCAGCAGAATAAGGATATTTCTGTGGTAGAACTGTAAGAGTCAATGGATGAATTTAACCTAGTCTCAGTACTGGCCAAAAAACACTGAAAAATGCAATGTCCAACCTATTGATAAAGGTATGTCTGGGTTACCTGTGCCATTGAGGTACATACATGTGGGCGGGCTCCACAAGGTAAATTAAAGACAATACAGAATATAAGTGATATCTGTGGCATGTCTTATCAATGAATTCAGGCTTCAATCATTCACAACACTCTGTTGTCAAACCTGAGTGGAGATATGGTTAGATACAGTTTTTATTGTCAACAATATAGAGCAAATACTATGATACACATATACTATGACACAGCCTAATGGAGTAAAGTTATTTGAATAACTTTATCACAACTTGGAAATTTGAATGTCATCGAACTGAAGATTATTTATATTTCATGTAAGTTTTTTTGACAGAAAGCCTCAAGACATTAATGTGACAGTAGTTAGCGCCATTAAAAATGCACATCTCAGAATTATATGTATATTTGGAGATATGTTAAATTAATTGTTTTGGGGTTACCTTCATATTAAAGAGGGAAGCATTGGTCATTAGAGAATGAATTGTGGACAAATTGTGATCAGCTTAACATGTTTATTCAGTCACTGAATACTGGTACTCAGAAACTGAAAGTGTCATCATTCAGTATGTGGTGTGTCCACCCCTGGCTTCCAAATAGGCAGTGCAGCGACGAAGCATGGAACTAACACTGACGATCATTCAGACGACTGATTGTACTGCGATGACAGCACAGACAGTGAGCGACTTCGCCACGGTTCAGACCTGTGCGTAACATTTCAAGGGCACATTCTTTCTGTTGTATCATAAGTCGTGGCATTTTGAGCTGCATAAACATTTCGGCGTTTTCTTTGCTGCCTTTATATCAGCTATTGACCACAGCTAAAGTTACCAGGCAAGTGTGACTCTAAGGAATTAATCCAAATGCAGATGAATAAAATACAGCTGTTAACTGTGTTACTCATCTCGTGTGCATGGACCGTCCTTTTTTTAAAGGTGTTAAGTATAAAACCTCTTCTTGACTCCTTGTTGAGCCTCTTGGCAATTTGGTACCATTATGTTTCAATAATGATCTCAGGACCAGACACAAGACTGTGAACTGTTTTGCAGTGAATGCCTTCCTCTGTCATTATAAGTAATACATGAACACGAGTGAAGAAAAATCACCTGTCACAGTCATGTTAAGCGCAGTTGGGTTAAGACATGCTTTTTTATGTTGTAAATAATGCCACAATTAGCAGTAAATTATTAAATCTTTGTGAATCCCACTGCATATCAACTAAAGTTAAGCATTTTCAAAAACACAATCTACTTTTTTTTTTAATCATTCAGTGCTTACACTGCTTTAGTTTACTGGGGCTTTCTGTCACACCAGGGAGGCAAAGTCACAGACAAAGTCAAGCTCTTTACTTTAGAAAATATATGAATGGCAATCAAAGGTTAAGGTTAATTTAAGGTTAACTTGGTTTATTATCCACAAAGACAAGTTTTCTCTCTGTATTTTTCCCGCCCTAATACACTCCAATACACCACATTCTTTGAGGACAAGTGATAAAATTATTAAAAGAGGTGAAAGTCACTACAGGGCTGGTTTTGTTTATCGCTGCTGAAACATCTTCAGAGACAGAGAATGATGTCAATTGTGCAACTTTTTGGTGTGTAGTCTTTAAACACACACACACTCTGGTTCATCAAGTTGTTTTGACAAACGGTGACTTTCATTGTCTCTGTTTTTAAGCAATACTGAGAAGCTATGAGCGGTACTGGAGGACCTCCATAAAGTCTACACATCAGCTGATCTAAACCAGTACATGGACCACATTCACATTATATCAGGCTTTAATTTAGAATCATAATCATGGACATACAGGAGCCATTGACAGCTGGACTTAAGTGTTATTCTTTTTTTTTTCCTAATTATTAAATTTGGATCCTATTAAAATATCAAATTCAACAATAAATCCATTTCTGGGGCAGACATATTTTTGTTGTGTGAGTGAATGGGATAATGCATCTGAAGATGGAAAATAACTACACGTAGCTTTTCTTACACTGATACTGGCGTTTTAACATTGAAACAAGAGCCTTCAGTCCTACTTCTTAAAATCTTCACAAGATTTACAGCATTCTTATGAGAATGCAAAAAATATTTTTTTTTATTCCAAGGACTTCTTTTTTTTTTTTCTTTCTTTTCTTCAGTTCATGGAAAATGAATTTCATTTCTGGGGATAAAAAACGTTGATTTGTTTGTGGGCAAACAAATTATTGCATAGTAAAACATTGTTCCTATTTATGTAAAAGTGGCCTTGTGTGATTTCTTGTTTCCTAAGAAAAAGTGATTTCATCTTTTATTTTTTTGTGTATTTTTTTTTCCAAGTGTTTAGATTTCACTGCCAATATGTGGCTCTTCTTTAGAGGGTGGCAATTATTGGTTTATACTATACTAGTGGTATAAAATGAACAGAAAAATACATTTTCTGTCATTATTGTGACAGCTTTAGTGGCATTTTAACAGGCAACTTGATTTATCAGCGTTCTGGTTTTACTGACCCACCTCAGCATTGGGCTCTGCATTCTCGGAGATCTTTGCCAAACATGAATGATCGGTGAATCTCGGAGCGTGGTCGTTGACATCTTTAATTTTGATTGTAGCGGTCCCAGTTCCCGTCATCCCTCCACCATCTCTGGCCTCCACAACCAGGAGGTAGGACTCCACCTGCTCTCGATCCAGGCCACTCATGGCAACAGAGATGGTCCCTGTGGTGGGGTTGATAGTGAACATTTCTGAGAACGTGGGCAATCCTCCCACCTCGATGTTACTGGCGTCCAAACTACCCACAATCCTGTATGAGAGCACAGCGTTCTGTCCCACAGCTGAGTCGTCCAGGTCGGTGGCTGTCATCTCCATCACGGACGTCCCCGCCACTGAGTTCTCGGCGACATCTCCGTGGCAACTGGGAGCGCAGGTGAAGATGGGGGCATTGTCATTGATGTCCCACACATTGATGATGACATCTGTGAAGCCCGTCAGACCTTCACCACCCTCATCTGTGGCCAGAACAACGAAACGCCACACTGCACGCTCCTCGCGGTCTAGCGTCCGTTGGGCGTAGATCTTGCCTGTGACCTCATCTATTATGAATTCACTCTCAGCACCCTGGCCATGAAGAGAGTAACGCAGAGCCTCCTGGTCAGCATCTTTGTCTGGGTCAGTTGCTGTTACCTATGACGTCAAAAGCACAAGAGAGACGGAGAGGTGAGAGTGTAATCGCTGACGTTTTTACACTGTTTAATTATTGAAATGCAGCTGACTGGGAGTGATAGCTTCACTCGCAGCATTTTACAACTTCTCTGTGCAGTTATATACTCTGAGGTGAGTGGACCTGGCAGGCATCCAAACCCCTCAACCCCAAACCTCACCTCTCTTCTTCTGTCAGCTCTGCTCTCACTCATCTTCAGCACATCAGGAGCAATTACACCTCAGGCAGGTTAAAGACATTTCAATTTAACACAGTAATTGCAGTGTGATGTAGATCCAAAATTAGCTTCTGTTTCTTCTTCTTCAAAAAAAAGAGTAAATGTGTTGCTCTATGAGTTGTTCTATGAAAAAGTTTCAAATGGATATGTACATCCCTTTTCCTGCCTCACACCAGCAAAACATCCTGACCTTAAATTTTGGTGAACTCATTTTATGCAACAGTAAAGGGCAATATGATCTTCACATATGACTCATAAAATGGAATATTTTCTTGGAGATTTGCTTTAGCCACAGACTGAATGTGACTTATTAAAAATACACTGATATGACCTCAATGGAAAAGTAAAGGAAGAACACATTGATTTGAAGAACAAAAGCAGAAGTAAACCTTGAACATCAAATTTCAATTAGAGGATCACATGTTATCGCACAGTTGTAAGATCATAAGTCTGTACCTGTAAAACAAACACTGGCGAGCCATCCAGTTCCTCTGTCACACTGCCGTAGTACTCATTAACAGTAAACACCGGAGCCTCATCATTCTTATTAACTACGTTTACTGTCACTGTTGTGTAATCCTCCCATTTCCCATCTGAAGCCAGGAGATGGAGCTTGTACCTGTGCAAGAGAGAGGGTGGTTAGGGTGTCAGGAAGAGTACTTGGATGTGGTTTTGAAAAAGAAAAAAAAAGGAACATCAATTGCATTCAATTTAAATTTGTTTAAATCATAAGCATAAACAGAGTAAAGACTACTGCATAGACAAAGTACAGTAATAAATAAATCACTAAATAAACACCACATGCTTTGTTTTGGATGAATGCCTTGAATAAGCATGTCAAATAGTTAAACAGTTGTGCGGTTTATACTATAGGAATATTCTCTAGAGTGTGTTCTTACCTTTTGTTCTGTTCATAGTCCAGAGGCTGTGCGATAAAGATTGTGCCCACCTCTGGTTCCACATCAAACACCCCTCCTGTGTTACCTGATGTGATCTGATAGCGCAGCTTTGCATTCCCACCTGCAAGACCACAAGGTTGAATGAAGAATGGCAGTGTGAATAAATAAACCGTAGTTACTGACCAAGCTGAGGAGAGAAAGTCAGTCTTGTTGATGCTGTGATGCTAAAATGGGCCAAGAGCTTATCCTGAAAACCTGATCCCCCATGGATCTTATGTTCCTACATAATTCAATGCCATCAGTTCGTGCCAATACACTACTTTATCTCTTAACTTAAACAGATAGAATCAGCCTGAATTGGGAGGCAGAGTTTAGTGGAATCTAAGGTGGAATCAGTTACGGAGGCAAAAAAGGGCCTTAATACTTACAAAGGTGATTACCATTATCAAGTCAAGCAAAGTAAATGTATTAATAAAGCCCAAGATCACAAATCATAGATTTGCCCGAAAGGTCTTCACAATCTGTATAATAGAGTAGAAGAGCATCTTGAAACATAAGATGCTGCAAGACTTGTATCTTAATGACAAAAAAATCTATGAAGATATAAATGTGAAAAACGTGTACTGCAGAAGACCCTAGGGTCTGTCATGTAATTAGAACCTGGCTATTACGAAACAAATTAAACTGTGCCCATACTGTTCGGTTTTGTAATGTTTCTCTGACGAAAAAGAGAAAAAGTCAAGGACAGCAGGCCTGTTACTAAAAAACATTGTTTGTCATCATCGTACTAATTATGTACAATGTTCTGAAACTGCACAAACTGTCACTTTTACTTGAAGGATTTGGTGGTTTAAGATCAGATGTACCATGCAATCAGAGAAGCTGATGAAACTAGTCTTTAGAAAATCACTCTTTTTATTCAGACAGAACACAGAATGAAAAATAAGACATTTTTCTCTGGTAACAGTGAGGAACAAATGTATGACTTTACATCTTTATAGGCATCATTTTAAGACCATTAGATTATGTGTTATTTATGTCACAAGCAGCCAATTGCAGAACATTAGATACATGTGATGGCTTAAGATAGACTGAGTAATTGCAATATCCTCTATTTCATATCACATCTCAATTACATCAGATGTGGACAGGAACGATTAGAAGGGATTGTTCTTATTATACTATATATATTTTTAAACCAAAGAGAAATACAGTGTTTCCATAAAACCAATGCTGTCAGCTGGCTGTGCTTAACGTCCTGGTGAAATCACATTATGCTTCTGGGAGTAAAACCTATACAAAAGATTCAGACATTAGCTACACTGAACCTGTTAAGAGAGGAATGCAGACATGTGTTTGTATAGATACAGAGAGACTCATGCACAATATAATATCCTGCATCCTTTCAGAAAGACTGGGATGTGATCCATGTGCAGATCACAGGACATACTATTTGAGTCACTGATATGGATACTTATATCACTGAATGTAGCGTGAAAGGTTAGCGCTCAGTCTGTTTGTTTAATGAGAGGAATAACATATCTAAGACGAAAGCCTGTTTTCCACTAATATTTCCAGGAACTTTAATTTCCAGGAATGTATTTACCCCAGTAATTTAATTCCTGGTAATTTGTGTGGTTTGCAACTCCACTGCAAATCAGACTGATGATGGATGGAGTGGTAAAAGAAACTGCATTACACCTGCAGTCCAATAGGTGGTGGTAAAAAAGACTCAAAACTACTAAAAAAATACATCATTAGGTACAATGACACCATCAATGGTGACCAACAGCCCACATCGTCATCATCATAATAATCATCATCATGATCAAAGTTGTTCTGTTGTTCCTCGTGTTTTGTTATGTTCTAGATAAAACCATGCGATCTGTCTGGAAAAGACACGGTCACCACTGGCTTCAACATGGTGGGTGAATGGAAGTGTGAAATGGTGCAAGGGTGTTCCACTAATTTAAGTTTTTCCACACACAGCCCTGCCCCTCAAGAATTCCTTGGAGGGTAAAAAGTTGTATGTCCCTAATACAAGGGTCTCAAACTCACAGCCTGGGGGCCAGTTCAGGCCTGTGGGATGATATTTTGTGGCTCCCTACTTGACATCAAAGTTTAGTGCTACTGCGGCCTGCACATAGTTCTCAAACACACTTTCTTGCCAAGTCTTACCATGCTTTTACTTTATTTTTATTGCTTATGGCCTACTATCGATAGTCTCATGACAGCTTCCGTTGTCAACAGTCGTCAAGCTAGCCAAGCGCAAAGTACCTGGGGAAGTATGAACATTAGTCACTTAGTTGAAACATGTTCCAGAGTGACACCAAGTGGACAGAAAACATCTGCCATCACTCAGTTCCAGTCATGTCTCTCTCAAAACGTGTTGTGAAGAAAAAGGTTGGCAATGAGCACAGGGAATTTCAGGAAAAGTGGGAGACAGAATATCTTTTTGTGGAGCACAGTGGCACCGCTACGTGTCTCATACGCACAGAGGAAGTTGTGGTGTATAAGGAATACAACGTCTGACGTCATTACTCAACTCGACATGCTGAGGAGTTTACAAAATACCAAGGAGATGAGAGAAAGAACCGAGTCACCAATCTGAAAAAATGTCTATTGAGGCAACAAGATTTATTCAAGAAAGCAAACAAAGAGAATGAAGCAGCAGTCGAAGCTCGCTACATGGTGAGTGAGATGATTGGTAGGGCCGGAAAGACGTTCAAAGAAGGCCAGTTCATCAAAAAGTGCATGCAGCTGCGAGTAAAGTAAAGCAGCCCTTTTTTGTGGAATACTTAATGCGGCCCAGCCTGACCCAGACTCTACCCCCAGGTAAGTTAAGTTTGAGACCCCTGCCCTAATAGGTACTTTAATACTCCCCCGCCCCCGGGTAAATTTGGTGGAAACGCAACAAGGTCTATCAACATCCCAGGTAAATAACAAAACTTGATGCAATGGAAAAAGAGCTAAAGTTGTACTTTATCAACGAGGCTGTTTCTGAGTAATACTATGAGTTACTGCTGAAATAGCAGTCAAAATGCTCAAGGACATTAATGCATAATGCACTCATTTACTCTATCACTCCCTGTAGGTAAGTTCTATTGTGAACTGGGTTTTCCATTTAAGAAAAAGTCAGAGCAACACCATTTTATAGGGCAAAATATGAACCAGGGGCTTTACCTTTAACAAGATAATAAAACACAACACCTGTTTGCGAGTGTATCTTATAAAATCTATAGAAAAATAAATAAATAAATAAATATTTCTTTGAGTGAAGCGATGAAGTGCCTTAACCGTTGAGTCCCAAAAGCCAGTACAGCTACCAGAAGGCTTAAACCAGAACAGAGCCTTAATAGTTTTCCACTGAATAATTAACACTTAATTGTTGTATGCAAACTTAAATCGCAGGTCCCCTCCTCTCCAAAGTGCTCTCCCTATTTCACCCAATGATCTGTTTTCTTTTCAGGTCTGCAAAGCATTTTTAATAAAGTCTATTAGCTGCTGATCAAGAAAATGCTCCCCTCAATGCAATTACTGGTAAACCCAAGACTGCATCTCAATCACTGTTGCATCCACCACCCCTCATGTTAATATGAAGAGGAAAGGAGAAACCTCCGAAGACAAGAGGAGAATCGTAGCTTATTAGTGAGATGAAAGTCAAGGAAGGAGAGAGGAGAATGCTCTAATCCAGATCATTTTGTACCGTCTGTCTTTTGGCATTTTAAATGAGACATTGGGGATATATGCAATTGCATCCTTTCTTTTCTTTCTTTTTCACTTGCTGCTTTTTTTTTTTCCTTCTGGTCTTAATCTCTTAAGTATTTAGGAAACTGCTGAGACCCGAAGGACAAAGGAACAGCGCAGGGAGTAAAACAGCCATTAAAACAAACAAACAAATACAGAGAAAATGAATGTTCTTCCCAGTCGTACCAATTTCAAAACCCTATTCATCTCCCCAGGTGCAGCCCTTTACCGAGACTGGAGTATACACACACACACGCTAACACAGAGGCAAACACACACTCTACCACAGCTTACAGATGTCATCAATAGCAAAGACATCAACTATTTCATTCTTTTATGTATATAAACGATCTGGGAGAGAGCTCTTTTGTACTTCCTCCGACACTGTTACCTGCATTATCCAAACTATATTTTAATGTAACTTGGGACTGTGAACGTCCAAAGCTCACATTGATTAAAATACAGCTTTTATAGGATGCTCTCTCACATGCCGATAAGTAACTCCCACAGCCACAGAGGGAGAATACATTGTCATTATGCCACTGAGAATCAACGTTTTGTTGTGTCGACAAGAGAGCCAGAGGAACACCGCAGCCTTGCTATTGGCCAACATCAACCGGCAGCGACAAAAACGTAAACACTCTAAAAATGTCCATAACTCTAAGTTGCATTTGGAATCCGTCAGAAGTGCAATGAATTGAAGCTGACAACTTGGCGCAAAGACGTACGCCCCGAACTTTTCAAAGCCACCTTTCAAACCTACAGGGGTTCAGTATATCTGTTCGATTTTGCAGACTCTGCAGATTCAGCAGAGTCGATAAATGACTAAAGGTTGCAGCTTCAGGTCTGGCATATCCAAATCTAGCGATTCACAACATCAACTAGAACAACACTGAACAGGAAAGTCCTAAAATATGCTAGTTTTGTTATAAAGTCTGTAATGGGAATCTCAATCATTATTATTGTCAGCAGCTCATAACCACTTCCTCTCATGTCTTCACTCTCCTTTTCCTTCCCTACCTTCAAACACCCACTGTCTCAGCACATCCCACTTTCACTCTGCTGGTGGTAATAATGTTATTCTGACTCCGGCAGGCTTCTTACCGTCACATAACTAAGTGAGCAAACATGTGTCTTCTGATAGGGTTGTGCATACATGTAGCTGCTGAGGGTTATTCATCACAACAGAGCATGAGGTGCACAGTGGACCCCGGCACTCCACCATGATAAATGCTAGATAAAGTAATACTTATTTTTACTCTCCGCAGTCTGCCATTTCTCTCTTTCCTCTTAGTACATTGTCTGTGCTTTTCTACTAGTCATCATGGACAGAACTATTATGGAATTACCTGACAGCCCTACACATCAAAGATTACACAGGCTCACAAATTTTCAGTACAGGGATGCACACAAATATCAGTCGCACATCACTATCAACATATAAGATGTCATTTCACCAATGGATTAGACTGATATTTATCTATTGTGTTATATTATTTGTTTATTTTCCAAACTGCTTAATCCCAGCTACTAGCATGCGAAGGTAGGGTGCACTGTGGATGTGTCGCCAGTCATGTGTCATTACAGGGCTGATATATAGAGATAAACAACCATGTGCTTCCACATTCACACTTCTGTGTGTTTTAGAGTTACCCAAGAAGAGTAAAGGCTGAAAGCTTCAGGTACGAGGATTGAAGGTGTAAGGTGACAGAGCTAACCCCCGTACCACTGCACTGCCCCTGTTGTGGTATAGTAAAGGTTTTATTTATTCAATTTGTATGAACGCATATGTTTGTGTGCTCTTTCATAGATCATGTAATTAGGGGGTGGGGGGCATGGTGGTGCAGTGGTTAGCACCTTAAATCCATAGGTGTGAATGTGAGAGTGAATGGTGGTTTGTGTCTATATCAGCCGTGTGATGAACTGCCAACACATCCAGAGTGTACCCCACCTCCACTCATTTGTAGCCAGGCTTTAGTACCCCCACAACCCTCACGAGGACTAAGTGATTCACAAGAGGGGTTTATGGATGTGTGGATGGATGGAGTTATGGCCTGAAAGACTTTAAAGGTGTCCTGCCACACGTATTTCACTACTTCTGTGGTAATGTCTTAAGTTCTACCATGGACTCTGTAACATTTTTTGTGGGAAAAATGCCTTGGTTACTAAGTTAAGGTATAGAAAACCTGCTGGAAGACTCAGCTCGATTTGTGCCAGTTCTCATGAATATTCAACATGCTAATCTGCTTGACTCTGATTGGCTGACAGCTAGCCAATGAGAGCCTGGCTTTTCAGCCCTTCGCAACAAGTAGAAGAACCGGCGAAAACCGAAAGTAAGACTTAACATGCTTTGAAGATCTGACTCCCAGCCTCTATGCCTCTCTTGGACAGCGGACCTCATCTTCACAACTTCTAACCTGTATCCACTGGACCCCCTCCACTGCTCTATGGGCCCCCCAGAAATGCAGCGCCCCATGAATTTGTCATGTTTAGACCTGATTTCTCCGCTTATTTCTTTTCAGTGGTGATAGCAGACAGAGGAGGTAGTGTTTCATTTTCAAATTCACTACATAACACAAACACCAAGGGACCTAACATATATACGTAAAAACAGTGTTGTGGGGCAGGGCACCTTTAAAACAGCTAAGTTAAATTATTTCTATATATAATGAATTACTGATGATAAGACTGATTATATAATTCAGATTTCACCAGAACAAAAGGGGGAATGAATATGATAGTTGGATTTATGATCCCAAAATGAATAATATAATCAATTCAGTGATACTATGATTTCTCTATAAATTCACTTTGTGTCTACTATCGGGTACATGGCAAAAACAAGTAAACCAGTTCCAACCAGAAAAGGGTTCTTTAAAAAAAAAATCAACTATCCTAACTGATCCTTTGAGTAACTGATTAATGACAATGACTCTCACAGCTTCTCAGTCTG